>LQNS02278097.1:18753021-18776357 GCA_001587735.2 Parhyale hawaiensis
GCGGCTGCCCTGAGAGAGCAGCATTAGAGCAGCTGCAATCTTGCAGAGCAGCTGTACAGTCGCTGCTGCAGCGTCCTGTACCACCCCTGAATGGCGGACATTCAGCATGTAAATTAAGTACCTATTACCACCCCTCAGGCAGCCCTGTTAAGCTTCTGCCGCGGCTCTAAATTCTGTTAGGGAATAGCCGAGGCTAGACTGGATTAGGTTGAGTTAAATAGGTTAGGTTACGCCACGAGAAGCTCGCAAAACAGACGCTACCCTACGTTTAGCTACGTAAGGATAAGCTAGATCACAATGGGTCAGATAACATACAGGGTGGCGTATAGGGTTTGAGAACCACGAGCCAAAATTGCAGGGATTGACCCTACACCTTTCGAACGCCTCGGTATAATTGCAATCTCTTCACCTAACTCCTACAGATGAGCCCCATCGGCCTTAAATGCTCCGCCAAAATTTTATAAAACACTGCTATCAAACAGAGATAAACTCCAAAATTTAATTCCAAATTCAGATCACAAAGTTTTCAGTAGTTCTCGCGTGCATAATATACTTTCCAACGTCCGCAACTGTGATCGTTTGGGGGGCGATAGGTTATGCATGCAGCATTTTGCGGTTTCTAAGCGTCAGCAGTTTAGACATTGTTTTTTACTACTGTGGTGATGTAAATATGCATTTTTTTCTTGTAATGTAATTTCAATATGACACATGCATAAAACGAGAGCAAAATAGAACAAATGAGACCATATGATGTGAATATTTTGTAAGAACGCGACCAGACACATATACCGTTATTAGACAAAAACGATATTCCGATGATTAGATAGGCGGCAGTAGACGAACCAATGGGCCAATTCCAAAAGAGACACCAGAACTTACGCCCCGGCCCTCTATGAGCTATTGCCATTATGTTAGTAGGATATAGAGGACCGGAGAAAAGGGAGAAAAAGGGGGAAGAATCCCTTGCAAAGAGACGATCATGAATGCACGCAAGCACGATCAAGAGCCGCCGATATGCGGAGCTTGGAGATGTCAAACTGTGTAGTTGGAGAGAGAGAGAAGAAGATGGATTGATGTGGCCTCGGAAGCTTTGGCCGTTAAAAGTTTTCGAGTCCTGGGGGAGGAGTTCCTAGCTGTGGAGGATGTCTCTCCCAATATGTCAAGACAATTTTTAAACGCGTTGACTGACCCCGCACTAACAACATCGGAAGAGGGTCTTTTCCAAATGCTGACTATGAAATACGGAAAGAACTGCTGACTTAATGTCGTTCTTCGAGCTTTATGCTTGAGTTTTTGACCGTTGTTTCCCAAGCGATCATTGAGGTCTCTTTCAAAGAGTCCCGTTGTAGGTACGTCGTTGAAGCCATTCAAATACTTGAAAGTTTCTATTAGTTGCACCCCGAGTCGTCTTTCGTCGAGAGAGATCAGACCCAGTTCCTTTAGACGACATTCATACGGCTTGTTTCGCAGCTGAGGTATCAATTTCGTTGCTTTGCGTTAGACTCTTTCCATGTTATCGATATCTTTGCACAGATGTGGCGACCAGAAACGAACAGTAAATTTCAAGTGTGGCTGCACTAATGCCTTGTACAAGGGAACGATGATGTCCTTGGACGTGTATTCCAAATTTCTGGTCGTGAATCCGAGTACGCTGCTTGCCATTTTCATACTCATGTCAACTTGCTGATTGTGTTGTAGTTTATTGGAAATAGTAATTCCCAAGTCACGTTATTGGGTGACAGCAGCCAATACCACCCCTTCATTTTCAATGGGGTTGAAGGGTTCACCAGCCCTATGTGCATTACTGAGCATTTGTCGACAATAAAGCTCATCTGCCACGTTGTGCTCCATTCCACGAGGTGGTTAAGGTCTTGTTGGAGCTCGGCTCTTTTTGTGGCAGAATGACATAGTTTAGTATCGTCCGCAAATTTACTGATTTTACTACGAATGGTAAGATCGAGATCATTGATGTAAATTGAGAACAGAAGTGGGTCAAACACGCTACCCTATGGAACCCCTGAGGATACCTGCGTCCTGGCGCTCGTCTCTCCTTCAAGTTTCACTCTCCGCTGCCGACCCGTAAACCATGCCCTGATCCATCGTAAATAGTCTCTCTTGTCTCCCTGGATGCCATGAGCTTCCAATTTTTTCAGTAGCCGTTGATGGGGAACTTTGTCAAAAGCCTTATGGAAGTCTAGATACACAAGGTTTACACCTTTATGTTCATCTTTAATATCTTTAACTTTTGAGAAAAAGTCCACTAGGTTTGTTAAGCAGCTTTTTCCCTCACGAGAGCCATACTGAGTGTCAGATATGAGCTGATGCATCCTCAGGTGATTAGTGATGCGCTTTTCATGAGGCGTTCGATGGTTGTGCTTACGACCGATGTAAAACTGATTGGTTGATAATTGCTAGGGCTTTCTTATCCCCCTTTTTATGTATCGGTATCACATTAGCTAGTTTCCAATCCTGTGGAACTTCTCCTGTTCTTAGAGACCGATTAAATGTTTCGAGCAGTGGCTTCACGAAGACTGGAGCCATATCCCGTAGTACACGGGCAGTAAGATTATCTGGGCCAGTGGATTTGTACACATTTAGGTGGGTTAGCTCTTGAAGGATCTCAATCTTCGTGAAAACACATGTGCGTATGGGAGCAACTTGCATCGGTGCAGGTTCTGGGATATTCGATTACCAACAGAACTAATTCGTCTCGTCTTTTCAGTGTTGAAACAAAAAAAAATTATTTACTGTCCGGTAATACCTAGGGCAGAAATCCATCACATAATACTGCACAATTTGTTGGTTCCTTGCTTGTTTGGTTGATCTCTCTGTTCCGACCTGGAGGATTAGGTAGGAGAAAATTTGTCAGCTAATCGCCAAGGGAAGTGATAGTAGGGGTACGCATAGCCTCAAATTTAGAGCAAATAAGTTTCTCGAATACGCTGGAGATACTACTAGGTGCTTGTCGACGTCTTTCTATTGAGCTGGGAGATAAAGAAAACAAAACATTTTTTTTCTTCTGTAAATCGCCTGTTGCTCTCATTGCTTCACATGTCGTACATTGGCCCCCAACACAGTTATTGGCGAACCCACAAAATAACATCGGAGGCAGAAAAAATTCTGTCAGTAAAGTTTTTTTTTTCACAGTACTAACCGCGTCGCTTTATTCGGATACCGCTTACGTGCTTTGTTTTCTCTCTGCTTTTTTACTCATTCTCCCAGCCTTCATTCTGGTATGTTGTGCGTACGCATTGCTTTGGTGCGCCAGAATGGGATCAGATGGACACGTTCTCTACGTGCGATATGTCTTATCTGATGAAACTTCTCGAGTCTTAACTTAGCATTACCCATTGCACGTGACTTATTGATCTCAAGGACGTCGAGAGTACGAGCATCAAATGCCACTAGAAGATCTCAAATTGCACCATGGCAGTGTACGAAGCATCGTCATCACAGCTCAGACACTCTTCTAATTATGCACAGAGTTCATCTCAAGGGAATGCTAAGCACAAGAGCAGTCAATGCGCCATCAGACAGGAGTCATCGAGCTCAATACACGTACAAAATTACCCACCTGTAGCTTATTACTTCTCTAAATCAGATTACTATTAATGACAATTTGAAATAGCTTGATCAGGCATGAGCTACGCGTCCACCTTACAACCAACCATCGTATGTGACATGTGATTACAGAGCGCTTAGCTAGCTCTAATTGGCTGTAATAAATCTGCTCAAGTACAATAAAGTGAACGTTTTCAACACTGTGGATTTTAATTTACATACTTCTCAAGGACTGTTGGTTGCCCTTACGATGTTTGATGCATGGCGGGGCAAATTTGTCGGTAAGTACCAGTTTGTTAGCTCCAGCGGTTCAGTTTGCAGACACGAATATACTCGATTGATGAAGTTGCTCCACTTTTTGGTACGCGGCATCAATCGAAGCTAACCAAGCGTTCAAACGCTCTAACGCGTCGAATGGTACCAGCCTCATCCCGACCGGACTACCCGTTCAACCTCTACAAGCGAGAACATACGTGTGGATGAACAGACACACCGCTAGACCGTGAAACACACAGGTCTGGCCAACTGTTATTCGGCAACCCCACCTAAAATAATAATTTTCGAATCTGAAGGTATGTATGCAGAAGAATACCTTCTTCTCTTCAACCTCGGGATTGTGAGAAAGTGATATGAAAGCGTCAGAAATTTCAGTACAATTTACACCATGCTCTCGCCCTGCCTTCCCGCTCGTCACTCCGTGCCATTTCTGGAGGATGAAAGTGAATATGCAGTTGCCGTTTCCGCCAGACAGTTCTGAAATATCTTTTTTTATAATCAAGTTTTACGTCCATTTCACTGCAACATCTGAAGCCCCAATAGCTGCCATTTCCGCCAGACAGTTCTGAAATGTCTTTTTTTATAATCGAGTTTTACGTCCATTTCACTTCAACATCTGAAGCGCTAATAGTAATATCTTCTACGAATCAGTAACACGAATACAGACGTGAAAGTTGATGTTCATATACTGCACATTTTTGTAGTTTTGTGGCTCCAGAGTTTAACTCTTTAATGCCGATTGTGCTAACATATTTCCAACGAATAAGGATAATCAACGCCCGTTAAGTATTTCAATATGATTACAAATTTAGTGTTACATTGATTAAAAACAAATTAAGACAACCAAGTTCGATGATACTCTCATAGACTATCTCCGATCAGAAACAGCTCACAATTATTCTATATATTTAACATAAATGCAATTCCTCTCCAATATATAAAAAGGCAGGTTCCCAAATCCAAATAAATGACATCACTTGACGCGGTGCGTGACCCGAGTCCCAAGAGATGCTCTTATCAGGGTCGATGCACCGGTTCTTCCCGTAGGGGCGATCGGTCGCGTTCCAGTTGCAGTCGCCACACCAGAGGTTCTTCACCTGGTGGAAGGGTCGCCTGAGGTTTCTCGTGGGTAGAAAGTGATCTCCAGAACCTGGTGGAAGGGTCGTCTGAGGTTTCTCGTGGGTAGAAAGTGATCTCCAGAATATTTAGAGTACAAATTATTAAGTTTGTCTTTTATCAGCTTGTGGAACTGTTGCACTTATCACATGTGATCTGTTCTACTACATACAACGGTTTAATAATATAGGAGTCGTGGCAATAACACACTGAAAACTCTCAGTAGGTCTAGGACGAAAAGTAATAGGTAAAAGCAATCAAGGCGAATGTCGCCACATATCTAGGAAAAGATATACTATAGCTGATGTCGAAATGGGAAACATAAAGAGCGGCCCTTTCTTCAAATTCTCAAAAGGCAATTCTAACTGGTCCCCAGCCCCACCACCCCGACCTCGCTCTCCAGAAAAGAAATTCGGGACTTCTGTTCGTCAGCTCCGCCGTCATGATGGACGCCCTTTGATTTTTTTGCTCTAATGAGGCCACAATTCCAGAGGAAAGCGAGAGGCCTCTTTTTAAAAGTCAACTGCTACTTTGAAGTTAGTTTTTAATTGAAATGACTCTGATCATAAAACAAAAATTTGTAGAGGTAGTAGAGATAGTTGATTAAGTATGAACTATGGAGTGCTTAAGCTTAAGCTTCGGAAAGTATGTGACAAATGGACTGAGACAGTGAGCTTATGGTAATGTTTATGGACATCAGCCAAACGAATCTGATTCACATATAATGTCACGTACAGTAAAATATTGCAATGTCACAGGAGATATGTTATAATGGCGCATAACATTATAACAGAGTGTCATATCTACAACGTTGCACAGAACGTCTCAACGCACAGTTTCAAGCCCCTGTCTCTCTACCCATGTACTTGTTCTCCGGCATGCACTGCAACGATCAAGGAGCTGAACAATACAAGCAGAGCACAGCTGGACTGTTGCTGCTGGCCCCTGAGAGAGACTGCATGGTGATGGAATTGTTCTGTTTCGCCTCCACTGTAAGTTTTCAATCAACCCTACGAACAATTTCTGCTCCTCGCAGATAGTGCAATTCTTGTGGAAATTAATCTTTACACTAAAATCTGAAAGGGTATATAGTCCTGTACAACAACGCCATTGTTGAGGCACGTGCATTACAACATAATATTACTTCCAATATACACATAAATAGTATTGTCGAGGAACGTTCCAAATACGCCCAAAAGTGCTGTAAAAAATACTATCACTTCATTCAGAACGTAGCAATCTCGTTTCTCTCAGAAACTAAAGTAGTCATCACAGTTGGGTGCCAAACCTGTACATGGATGTCGACTTGCGAGCTGTGCACTTTCGAAAAGTTACCGGGATATTTTGGTAGGTGCAGTGGCCTCTAAATAAGGGAAGCTTCAGTTACAAAAAGGATGCCGCCGCCATTCAAAAGGACCCTCCAGGTGAAGGGGAGCGGGTTCATAACGAGCGGCACTTGTGCAAGAGTGGGTAATTATTAAGAATGTAAGGCCCCTCGTCTACTGGCATGTGCATTTCCAGCAAACGGCAGGAAAAGGCGCACAGCAGCACTTTAATATTGATTTCCGTGGGGATCACGACATACATAATAATGATACCTTTTGAGTAAGGTGTACTACTGAAATCTGCCATAGTGATAATGGTGAGTCGTATAAAAATGATGGAGTTTCTCTATTACGTTCTTTTTCTGGAGGTTTTGAAAGTTTGGAGTGATCGGGCTGGATCAGCAAACATGCAATCACTGCTGATGGACACAACCAACTGAATAGGAATAAAGTAAAAAAACGTGCAAAAGAAACGCAAGGAATGTGTAACCAAGTCTCAGAGTCAGCTTTGAGTAATTAGTCCTATCTAAGCGCGGCTAATCACGTCTCATTATTAAAAGAAATTTCTAAGCTTCATCTTGAATGCAAAGACACAGTTACCTATTCCGCACTGGACACATTTCCATCATAACTAAAAATAAACAATTTACTGCTTCCATGAGTCAACCACGTCTTCCGCTATACCCTCAATCGCTCCATCACGTGTCCAATCAACAAGGACCACGCATATTTTCCCCACTTAATTGCCACATTCAGTTCATTTGTACCGGTGGCCGACCAATGCATCCTAATTGCTTTGAAGCTCGCAATTTCCCAGAAGGACGGACCGAGCGCACCAGCATCTTTATCGCACCACACTCACTTTACCGGCAAAGAAGACAAGTGACCTGGAGAGCAGCGCAGCTTCGTCAATAGCTCGAGCAATTCTCGCACAAAACCAGCGGTTGTTTCTCATTTCTTCGCATCCTCTTCGAAACAGACCTGATCTCATTCCAGAGCTTCTCTGGAAGTGCCCGAGTTTCTTGCCTGCATCCAAACTCTGAATCAATAATGGACGAGAGGCCCTAGAAGTCGAGCTGGTTAAAGAAACGTATGCCTGTGCTATTCGTACGGTACGCGGCCGGTGTTCTTCGTGCAGAGTGGCGAAGAGTCTATTGACTCAAGTGGCAAGGCTTGATTCTTTTGCTAACGCAGGAGCAAACATCTCTGTAACAGATTGGCCAGTAAACAATAAATTTGCGTATAGATGATGAAAGTGTAAGCCAAACTTCGTAAGTTCCTTAGTAAAAATAAAACGAAGTGGCTCCCGCAGAATGCTCGTTTATGAATGTAGGTCATGCAATAAAACTTTTTTCTGGTACCCGCGCCTTTTGTTGAATACTTTACAGCAGCTAGATAACAAGGAGGTGAAAGTTTGACTACTAGATGCCTCTCAATTTGTTTACGGAGAGCTGTTTAGAGAAGTTGCTAATGTCATACGGGGCCGTAGTGCTTAAAAGCAACCCTCTTATGCTCTGAGTGGCATTGCAAATAGTGTATTCAGTTCTGTTCTTATGAAACTTGATATTTAACTCGAGCCTGAGGGCGACAGTAAAAACTCAACGGGTGAAGTTTTTGAAGCTGCCTGTAAAATCTCTGTGAAAGTATCCCTCAATTGTCAAAAAACTTGCTGTTTAAATGCGGAGTTGTGAAATGACTTTAGTTCTTGCACAAAAGGTTGAGCCAAGAAAGCTAATGCAACACTGCGCGTGCCAATGCAAATAAGTCATAAAATTAGTGTAAATGCACTAAAGTTCAAGTAAATCTAGTATGTAGTTTAAAGTAAGACTTTTCCAGAGTATGCTTAGATAAGGAAGGTGCTACGAAAGGTCTGAAAATACCTTAGAATTAAATAGTTTTCGAGAGGTACAGTCGAGGTACCGTAAGGACTTGTTAAGGCCTTAATAAATAAATTTACGAAGAATGTTGTCAAAAATAACTGTATGCAATTTTCTTGAAGAATATGCTGTTAAGACTAAACCCCATTTTGCAGGAATGGTACGAATTTACTTTGAGTAATATCTAAAGATCTGCAACACCAGGCGGGTCCAGCCCAGACGAAATTTTCTTCACGTTCATCCTCGAAATTTTGACCGCTAAAGTCCATCTTTTGCAAGCCGAGTTTGAAGAAAACTTAATTTAGATTGGATTTCATATCATTTTGCTTGCGGCGAATCCAACAGATTTGGATACATAAATATGTAACTAAGTACATGTGCAGACAAATAAATATAAAAGTAAGTACACATTGGCCTTCCCTGCAGTATTTTGATGTGTATGTAGATTTTTTACCCGTCCCAAAAAAATTGACTTTTTTTTACTATACTTGAGGTGAAGTTTTGATAGCGAAGGATGCACTGCAACTGTCGACTTTAATCAATGATCAAAAGAAGGAGGTGCAGCCGAAATCAAAGTGGCTGACAAGCACCAAACACTTCTTCCTGTAGAGTAACATGCAACTAAAAAATTCCTTTAAAACAGGCAGCGCAACCTGACTCTAAGCGTGAAGTTCAGCTTTTTTTTCATAGATACTCAAGTACGGATGGTACTTCAACCTAGTTTTTGAGGAAAATCTGTATAATCAATATAGAAGCAATTTATGCGATAGAAAATGAAACCCTCATTAGTTATTCTCCTGTCCGTTGCGCCTGTGACTACCAAAAACCCAGACGGACAGTTTCTAAGTGCAGCTCAGCCCTAACTCCAGGTGCATGTGACGTCATCATTGGGACATCAGCTTTGTGCCATGGACAATTTTCATATAACGACATAACTATTCGAACTGAGCAAACCTAGAAAACTTTAAACAAAAAATTGTAAATATAATCGAAGAAATTCACTGCATATTCTTACCGTGTTAGAAAGCATCGACAAAATTATGAGCGGCTGGAGCTACGCAGATCAAACACGCGTTCTGTATAGCAACTTATGAAGAAACCAACGAACTGACCACTGTAACGTTATCTTAAGCTAAAAATTTCCTTCAAAATTACTAAAGAACTGTCGGTTTGGTTTGTGTTTTCCTTAGTTTGTGCTGCTGCTGCACTTGAAGATTCTGTAACTCATTTCCTTCGTTGAAATTCTGCTCCATTTGTGCATCGTGATGCCAGAGCAACTCAAGCTTTAATGTTGGAGGAAAGTGGCAATACTGCTAGGAGGCACTTCAAAGCTTCGAATTTAAATTCGGTAGTGGAAGAAGTGCATTCAATTTTGGGGATTCCTGACTTTCTCACCATCTGCAAATTTGCTTGATTTTCAGCTATTCTCTAGCCTCGACTAGTTTGCACCTGTCCATTTTCATTAGAGTGTAACAGGAGGAAAATAAAGGAATAATATATGTATACACAGTGGCGCCAGCAAGAAACTCCGTGCTAGCAGGATTTCCATCATATTCTAACTTAGCCTAAATATTATGTTGACTCGCGGTCCTAGCCGTTATTATAAATGACAGCACAAAACTAATTCTTCCTCAGACGATATCTTTAGTGAAAATTTAGCATTCTTTATGAAACACTGGATGAATATTATAATAGAGTACCCGCAATGTCAAAAATGACAGCGAGGATTTTTTGAAGACCTGTTTTCATTTAACATACTTCCGTTACTAAAATGATTCAGGAGAATACGCTACAAAGGTCAACGAAAAAGGTCATAAAAAATGGGAGCTCTCTCTTTCAATTCATTTAAACAGTGCAATCATCCCCCACCTTGGAAGAAGCGCAGATAAGCTTTTACATTAGCAAGAAGCAAAGCACTACTGAATTTAACCTACGGTATGTTCCTTTTCTTTTTGAAACAAAATTCTTCGTCAAACAAAGAAAGCGAGCTGAAAGAATTAAATGTGTCTGCTGCCCCGTGAAAAATCATCGCTTCGTCTGTGCTTTGTTGATCAGCTACTAATTTATACGTCGTGAACTGAAAGCAAAGATACAGATGCTCTCATCTATGGAGAAGCATACAAATCAGATTCATGGCTGCCATAAGGAAAACTGTAAATATGGTCATTGTTCTAATGTAAGGAACTAGTTTCAATTGAGGAATGCATTAAGATATAAGAAGAAGGATCTCACTTTTTCCATCTTCTGCAACCTGGTCATCGGTCTCCATGAAAACGCAACTTGATTACGAAATGTTAAATCTGGCTTATTTTTTTTTTTTGCCTAATTGTTTCGTTAAGATGCGAAGCGTTTCATTGTATAAAGATGTCGCAGTCAAGTGGCTTCTCCCGAAGCACCTTTCAACCTGTCCGAACACGGTCATGCAGCTGAGCTCAAATCCCTCTTGTAGGGTGGCCGAGTGCGATTCCCATATCCTAGATACCGTTTTTAGCACTCGAATTTATTCATTTCTTATTCCCATAAAGCGTGACAGGAAAAATGTGAATATACTAGCAAGACCCGTGAAAATTCCACCGCTAGTGAATGTTTTCCACTTCCCTTAGTTTAACCTGAGGTTGTGCTGTTAACTTAACCCACCCCATTTGAACTAATGGCCGCCACTTAACCCTGTCTATCGTCACGCAGTCTGTCTACCTTATATCTCGTCTAACCTTTCTTAGCAATCTTATTTCACCAGTGAATCACGCGGTGGTTCTGTCAGTAAAGAATTCACACTTGTGTCTTGATAAGGACATAAAACTACAACAGTACTTTTTGCAGTGTTCTATGTATTTTCACACCTATTCTAAGCACTGTTTTAGACAGTTTACAGATAACTTAGCCCTCCATAATCTTACACGTTTCAATTTTTTGTCAGTGGGGGTTATAGATTTTTTTTTCTCATTTTTTCAGGACCCGTAGATACTGATCAGTAACCCAGTATTTTTCTGCTTTGTTTAATGTCATAGCTATACCATAAGTACAACAGTCGCAGCAGCGTAATCTACTATTCTCAAAACGTCACGGTATTTCTTCAGATATCGTACTGTTGTGGCGCATACTCTCCCAGCAACACATTCGCTTTAAAAAAAATACTTTAAACTAATGTTTCCCATTGGGGGTGCATATGAACCTACTGACCCCCTATGGTTCACGCACTGACCTCCAACTGGTTCAGGACGTTTAAAGCTCCTGTGGCAATGTTACACTAATTTTATCCCACAGGTAATAAAAATTACAAAATATTTTAAGGTTATAAGAGGAAATATATAAGTTAAAATAGCGTATAATAATTTTTTTATCAGTTCATTCTAAGTGAAAATTTTACAAATGGTATTGTTACCCCTAAATGCTTTTGCTCAGTCACAACATTTCAGCGTTTTCTGTTTCAAAACCGGCGAGAACAGCATATGCTAACCATCAATCATCGCAAATAGTCATTTAGGGCGAGTCAAAATAAATTCATGAAAGTTAAAAGTGAAAACCCGATGTATGTCAATCATGGGATGAGCTGGGATGCCACGTGACTGTGACATGAATAACTAGAGCACTCTGAGAGCGCATACTTCCGCCAAGCGAGGCAAGGGTAGCGAAAAATTCAAATTGCTTCAGAAACCATAATTTTTTTGTATATTCTCCAAAATAATATCCTTTGTGCCTTTTGATAGTAATAACAGCTTGTGCAATTTTCCTGAAGATCCGTTCATAACTTTTTGAGTCATACTGCTAACAAACGTTATGACAAACATGAGTCAAACACACAAACGAATAAGCCGATCTGCGGCAAAACTTGATCATTTATGTCGTTTAATAATACTAACAACCCCTATCAATTTCATAAAGATCCATACATTATTTTGTGAGTTAATATGCTAACAAGCATAAAATTAAAAACAATGCCACACGAACGAACGAACGAACTAACGGATCATTACCAAAATTTGGCCATCCACTTTTTGTTAAATACCTAACAACACACGTTGATTTCATATAAATCCATCCATAACTTTTTGAGTTATGGCATTAAGGAAAATAAAGCAGACAAACAAACAAACAACTGGACAGACATATCTTCACCAAAAGTTAATTATCTGTTTCTCTTAACATACCTAACAATCTCTGTAAGTTTCATTGAAATCGTTTCATAACTTTTTGAGTTATCTTGGTGACAGACAGACAGACAAATACGAAGAAAAGATAACCTCCTTGGCGGAGGTAATTACCGTATGTGTTTGGCGGATGTTGTTATGCCTCTGTCGTTCTGTATTAACTGAAAAGCAATAGCCTGGAAACCATCGACACCTACAATACTCATTCAGTAGGTACGTAATGTACTAAGTTTATGCCAATTTAATGGCGAGGAGGGGTGTTGGTGTGCTTCAGGGCGATTTCACACGGGGTCCATAGAAAACTGAACTTTGGGAACCACTGCTTTAAAACCAAACTGTCCAACACTACCCATTTTTTCCCCGTAGCGTATCCTTGCTTCGCATCTGGCTCAATTAGGAAGAGCATCCGCTACGAGCAAGGAGGTTCTAATAGAGAGGAGCGCACCCTCTCTATTTATCCTACGGAACCGTTACGAGTAAACTTTTCCCTAAAACTGGCTGAGTGGCATATCCAATCGGAGAGCGGCATTGCCTCACGCAGCCTATATAGGAAGGAGTCTTGAGCTCAATTTTTTATAGCTATTAACCATCGACGAAACTCCAAGCGGATGAAAGTATGTAAAGGAAACTTGTATCCTGTATACCATCTGATAATGAAAGTAACAGGGTGAGCACTGGGATACAAATCTTCAGACACGATTGTCTTTGCAAAAATATTGAAGAACTGCCTGTCTGTAACTTCCTTATTTAGGCCTATATGTGCTGACCACTGCTACTTCAGCCAGTTTAAGGACCCCAAACGCCAGCTTCGATCACGTGACAAAGCCATGTGTTTACTCGCCCAGAGAGTGCTTGGGTTTGCTCCTCCCATTAGAAGTTCCTTGGCTACGAGGAAAGCGACTATAATGTAATGATAATATGAAAAGCTGTATATATGATACGGGGGAAATGATTCACATTTGAAGTCAAATCTCTAATTCCCTTCATTCTATTAGTAATCAGCGCGACACACATACCAAAGAGCTTCTATAGAGATGAGGGAGCCATGAGCCTCGTCCGTGAACCCAAGAGTCTCTTATGGCTCTCAGCCAGTCGCGTATGCGTATTAGTAAAGAGTCGCTTATGCACCAACCACATATCAGTAACTCAGTTTGTCTGCTGCTTCCCCGTGAAACTCGCCGCTCCCCCATCATTTCCATCAGTGAGATTCATGAACGCGTCTCACAGCTGCTTAACTCGCTGGCGAATCTGTAAATGGGCCGCAGGGCTCCCTGTTGTTCCAGTTAGTTACGTAGGGGCTGGCTCCGGTGGGGGGGGGGGTCGGGCATGTGACGGAAGGTATGAAAAAGAAGGTAGGGAGCACAAGAAGTCAGATACAGATAGACGACTGTCTCATAGAGTGGTGAGATAGGAGGTAGTGGAGTCGGCGGGACACTCGCACAAGTGGTTCACGGTGTGGGGCCGCGGTGGCTCTCAGGGTAGTAGCCCGAGTCCGCCAGCCTGATCCTGTGGCGGTAAGACATCAAAACATAGTAAAATCCTGAACGTAACTGTCATAGGGTGAAGCAGGCCACTCGTGGAGATCATCGGATGAGATCTCCAGTATGGCAAAGCCCAAAACCCTGTTTACGAGAAGGCGGTCTAGTGGAGTTTGCACGGCAGACCGATGGAGGGAGGAAATCGCTGAGCGGTGCTCTTCAGAAGGCATGATGTTATTTGTTAATATGTGGGTGATATCGGGTTTGAATTGAGTTGCTACGTTGTAGCGGATGAGACGGGGGCCAGCCTGTGTGGTGACAACAGAGTGGGCTGGATGCTCGGGCCGGAGCGCGGGAACAAGGTATTGACGGCACTGGAGGTCGAGAAGTCGATCGACCCTCAGGAGTTTGGACTCGGAGTGGAGATCGTCCGCGGAAGCCATGAGAAAGGCAACCGGTCACTGTGAGGAAAGCAGCGTTTTGAACCGTCTGCAGCTTGCGAACCGCTGACCGGCGAGCTCCAGGATACCAGACTGGAGCAGCGTAGGTGAAGAGAAGCCGGATAATTGCCATATATGTGAGAAGCAGAGTCTCCTTGCACTGGCATCAGCGTGTGCCAGTTAGGGCCTGGAGCAGCCTGAGGTGGCTGGAGGCTCGAGCTTCTGTGGAAGCGATGTGCGGTGTTAAAGTAAAGTGGGTGTTAAAAGTGACGCCTAGGATCTTGAGAAGGCGCACCAGAGGCAGAGTGGTGTCATCAATAGTGATACTAGGGTCGGGTCTAGACCAACGGGTATCGGTAGTCCATAGTGTTGAATTAGATTTGGAGGTTGATATGGTTAGGCCCATGTCAGCTGCCCAATTGCTGATTAAGTCAGAGTGATCAGACGGAGCGGCAGAAGCGGTGAGACGTTTACGATGGGAACGCCACAACTGTGAAATCGTCGGTATTTGATGTTACAGAGGGGCAACAGAGCTGGTCCCGAGGAATGGGGAAGTCAGAGACGTAAAGGTTGAAAAGGAAGGAGAGACGACCGAACCCTGAGGAACCTCCGCCTTGACAGCCCGCAACTGGTTACGAAACCCGTTATAGAGGCACCAGGCTGCTCGTCCCCAGAGGTCAGCCGCGAGCCACTCTGACAACATTATGGAGGAGTGTGGTGCTGGAAACTGAGGAGAAGAGGCCTTCAGTAGGAACGGTATCGAACACTTTGCTGAAGTCAATCAGCACAGCACCGTGCAGTCAGAGGGTTTGGGTTTGTTCATGCCGCAAGTAGCTTGGAAGGCCAAAGGTAGTAGAGCAGATGTGGTAGAGTGCATAGGCCGGAAAACATGCTGCTGAGGAGAAGGTTGGTAAGCCTCATTGATGAAAGGCAGGAAGAGGTGTTCCAGGACTTTCACAGAGGGACACAGAAGCGATATTGGGCGGTAAGAGGATCCTGTATCCGCAGGTTTAGATGATTTTAAATGCGATTATAAGTGCTAACTTCTATGAGGCGGAGATGTCGATGTGAGCAAGGGAGAGATTGTATGCATAATCTAGTCAGATAGATGAGACCCTGCGGTACCCGATCCCTAAAGTATAGAATAGACAATTGATCTGGGCCCACAGCTCATAATCAATGAGGTGACGCTTTCGAAGGAGTCGCCTGGCCCGTCTTGGCGGAATAGCTAGGACAGGAGTAGAGGTGGCAGTGAATTGCTTGCAAAAGCCTCTAGCTATATCGCCGTTGTAGGTGAACGTGTGAGTTCAAAAGGATATGGGCTGGCTACGAGGGACGGAGGACTGTTTGCCTGATAGTGAGCGGTGAAGAGACCAGAATTGGGCTGCTCTTGGGATGATCGCATTCATGAAGGGTTTGCTTCCAGGCCTCCTATGCAGCGCCACAGATGAGGCGATCCACTTCCTGTTGTAACTGAGGATGGGAAGGGTCTTGACCAGTCGTGGAGTGGAGGTGAATACGGCGGGTGATGGAGACTGCCATCCGGGGTGAGCTGATGGCCGGCGATAGCCGGCCGGGATGTGCTGCTTAGCAGCTGATGCGAGGGCCCGATTGAGGGCCTTCAGTCCGATACTACAGGAAGATGGAAGTGGAGGTAATTAGTTCCTCGCATTCGCGTATGAACTCCTTCCAGTTAGCTTTAATGAAGTAATGAAGGTGCGTCTGGGACAGGAGGGGGCAGAATTACTAGATTCAGCTGTGATCAAAATTGGTAGATGGTCAGATGAAAGGGTAGTAGTGGTGGACCAGATGTAATGAAGTGCAAGATGAGTAGAGATAACGGTCAGGTCCGGAGAGGAGCCCGGACCGTCGAGAGGGACCCTGGAGAGCGAGTCGTCATTGAGGAGACAGTAGGGTCCACTATTAATAGAATCACTGATCTCCTCACTCTGCGCGGTAGCCTGCTCATCCTGGGTTACAGAAAACCAGTCAGTGTCGTGGGCGTCAAAGTCACCCAAAATGAAGGTGTCAGCCAGGGAGTCAGTAAAAATGGTGGAAGAGTCGAGTCTGTATCCCGGGGACAAAAGGTAGCTGGAGGAACGTATATGTTAACTAGAGTGAGGGGTGAGGAGCACAGGGTGAAGGTGACACAAAGGAGTTCACCTGTGTGGTCATTGGTGAATAGGTAGTTCGTGGTTATCTGCTGGTATACGGGATTTCCTGTCTGATAAGGAATAAAAGACGGGGAGGTAAGAGCTGGGAGTGAGTTTACTTTCCTGGAGGGCTGTGACGGCAGTATTACTGCTGTGGTGGAAAGCGGATAATTCGGATCTCCAATGCAGAAGTACATTGCAGTTAGATTGTATAAGGATGAGCGGAGGGGCGTGAGTAGGATAGGGAGGGACAGGAGGGGGTGAGGGGAACCGAGGAAGCGGAGTTGGAGAAGGTAAGTGGGGAGGCGAAGGTGCACAACTGGGGCACCTCCAGTCCGGGTGGTAAGTAACGGCACTGAAAAGGCCAGAGCAGGGCTTATAGACCCAGCGCGCGCAAGCGGAGCACCGAAAGGACAACCCCCTGCGGGTGAAGTTCCGTGAGCAGACTGAGCAGGTGTAGGCGGGGCCAGGGTTGGGGTGGATATCACCGCACAATAAATTGATAACAGGAGGAATGGGACAGAAGAAGGTGAAAACAAGTAGGGAAAGGGCTGCATGGAGAAGAGCGGGCAGGTCATCGGCAGAAAAGACCTGTCCGTGAAGAAAAAAACATGAGACAGCGAGAAAGTAAAGCGGGGGAGAAGAGTGAGAGAAAGAAAAGATGCGCCCAACGACCCGAGTAACCACTCCTTCCCTG
Source organism: Parhyale hawaiensis (assembly GCA_001587735.2). Taxonomy (NCBI): domain Eukaryota; kingdom Metazoa; phylum Arthropoda; class Malacostraca; order Amphipoda; family Hyalidae; genus Parhyale; species Parhyale hawaiensis. The sequence continues at coordinate 18,770,093 of LQNS02278097.1, forward strand.
ATGAGTGCCTGCGATTGATCAGCAGAATTCCCCGCAGAGCTCCCGCAGAGTCCACCTACGAACAAAGACGCACAGGCGTCGGGTGGCGCAGGGCTCCCTCCTCCTCTATAGAAGCTCCTTGACACATTCACACTGACGTAGATACTAGCGTATTCATATGAAGATTACAAATAACAACACGACTTGAATTATTATACTGACCATACCAAACTGTATAGCGTTAGATTCGCCGTGGTCTTATTTCCAGTTTTTGTACCAAATACGAAAATTTCTATGATACTGGAATAGATATTTTCATTAAACGTGATGCACCTATGAAACGCAAAGCAACAAAAATCTCTGAAGTTTAGAATTCAATATTAATACAGTAATTTTTTTCGCAATTTAGATAAGGCATCTTTACTCGTGTTGACAGTGTATCTCCATTGTACCGTGTGTTGAAGCTTATCCTTGATATGAATTAGATATTATGTCGTCAAATGCTTCGTCTTTTCCTCAGTGATCTTCCGAAACTTGAAGCGACTCCTGGATTGTTGATTATCCAGCCGAGAAATAGGCAGATGTCCCAGATGTGATGAGAAAGCTATTCGACTAATCGCGCAGAGATATCAGAAAACGGCCAGAGTTGGAGATAGCCCAAAATGATGTCTTCCTAAAGCAACTTCCTACAGAGAAGATCTTGGTTTGAAATCCGAAGTACTTATTAGAAACAGATTTGAAACAACTCCTGAAATTCAGAAACGTTGTGACTTTGTGGAAAAAGCCGTTCCAACGACCAAGAGCAGGTTGAATGAATTTAGGTTCAGAGGCTGCATCGCATGACATAAACCGATGATATTGAAGAAGAATCGAAGGTGTCGCTTGCAGTTGGTCAAAAGGTTTGAGGATCATGATGTGTTTTACTGATAAGAACGGTATTTAGTAACGAAATCCAGTTCACTATGCTAGGACGTAATGGCAGGCAGATTTTTAGACGAAGGAAAGGTGAGGAACTTCGTCCCATGCGTACTATTTCAACGCTATAAGGTGGGGAGGTTCTGCCATAATTTGAGGAACAATTAGTGTTCATGGTCTAAGACCTCTAGTTCATTTAAATGGCCTGTCTAATTTTGCCCAATACGTGTACATGTAGGCTGAACGTTTTGTTTCCGATTATGATGTTAATTCGTCAGAGAAATATATTTTAACGCTGGGCAGTTCTCCAATACATACAACTGTTACTGTGAAGAGATTCCTCCAGAGCCATCTAGTTGGATGTTCGGGTTGACCTGCCAGTCACGCTAACAGAGAATATACGTCATTTATGACAACTAGTTACGCAACGACAATATTAATTTTAATGGAATGTGAACGGAAATAAAAGAAAAGTGATATGGCCTTTCGCCGAAGTTCCGTAGTAAACTAAGCGTTTAGATGCCAAAGAGGTTGCGTTTGCTTGCTGTCGTATCACACAAGGATTGTGCTACTTTTTATCGAGAACTCTACAATGTTTGTAAGCAATATTAATTAAATAGCTACTCATTAATTTAAATAATATTTTTCTGTAATGTGAATTTTCTTTTGGCCCTCTGATTTAGCTACATCTTATTTTTAATGACGAAAACACATGATTTGGTTAAATAATATTTTTTAAAGAGTTATAGGAATCAAAAGAGGAAATATTAATTCATCGGTTGCTACATAATTATTTACCTTATTATGATCGGTGACCATCTTATTCCACTTACACCACCACAGACACTTGAAGCTAATTACTCTATTATTCTGATATAGATGCATTGTTCACTATTGTATATCAACTGTTCAGTGAAAAACCTCCCAGATTTTATAAATGTGCTAAGGAGCTAAATTCACTTACTACTCAGCAGAACTACTTTAGGCGGTAACTGAAAAATTATACGCCGCAGACCTCGCACTAAGCATGAATAGATGTTACGTATGACGAACAGAACAAGTTCAGTTTACCGATCACGTGACCACCTCGGAAATAAACAAAATGCCTGTGACGCCACGCTATTTCTTCACTAAACTTTATCGTTGGACAGAACCAAGACCATTGACCCCGTAAATGTAATACCTGTTCGCTTATACCAATAAATCCTCAATCTTATCTCTACACGTGTGTTTACTTTTCAACCGAAAAGCATATCTCGTATTTAGGGCGCGAGTCAACGATGCATGCATCCTACCCTCAGCTACCATCAAGAAATTGTATTTCCAGTGCTTTTGCCGCCACTACTTCTATCTCGTTTAAAAACAAATTTTTGGAACCAACACTTGTGAATTTAAAATTTCAGTAAATTCAGCACAAACTTTGGTGTTTGCTTAATAAACACAGCAACTTCATCAGCTGAGCACGTGAACATCGCTGAAACGAGAGTCGATATATTTGTTTAAGCCACGCACTCCACTGGCAGAATATTGAGTGCAAGTAAAATAGATATTCAGACTCCATTGCCTTGGTGCGCTGAAATAAAACTTGGTTTCTCGGGGAAATAGCAGTCGCTAACATGCCATGCAGGCAGAGATGACGACACTCGAAGGTGAGTGTCTTAAATAATGGCTTTCTCTTTAAGAAGCATTTTTCCGAATTCACCATCCAATGCATGGTTTAGCATACGATAAATTTTAAAAGAATTACATACAAAAACTGCTCCCACACTCCGAAACCGAAAGCCTCCGACAGCAGTGTCATGCTTTACGATGGAATAGTAGATAGACATACTAATAGACAAACGGACTGACAGATCTTGACCGTTTAATTGTTTTTATGAAATAGGACAATATCATGAGGGGTCCCTCCATATCTTTTCCAGTTATATTGCTAGCAAGTAGACAGATAGCAAAACAGACAATCAAGTTGTACGTAAAAATATAACCTCCTTGGCTAAAGTAATTATACAACTATTGATAAAAAGCAAGGTAACACAATTTCAATGCATGCTGAGTGTACACGGTTAAAATTGTTTGCGGTAAAGGACTGGTTTCATAAGGTGGTCGAATAGAAGACACCGACTAATATCTAATCATCCGAGTTTACAAAGTAAGTGTTTCCTACTAGTATCAAAGTAAACAAATTTATCAATAGAGGGTTCCCCATTCGTATCAAATCACGCAAGATAATAAGTACTACTTGCCATAACAAGAGCTATTTATGCGAATTTTCATTAAAAGGTTCCCCACTATTCTGCGTACACTTTATTAGTAGACGTATCTCCCAATATATTTAATTATGTGAGTTTTTTGTCAAAAAGGTTACCTACCAAGATCAAACGAAACGACTTTATCAGAAAAAATCAACCACTCTTTTATTCTACGAGAGCATTAGCAAAACGTTCCCATTTACTACTATTTTATTATGCATTGTTTTCAAGGCGTACCATACACGCAACGCGGCAGTTTCGCTGAGATATACCTGTGACTGTATAATCGGCCCTCGCACCTGGCGCGCATGGGGATGGGACGCGTAGTAACCCTAGCAAAATTTCGTGTTTCTACAATGCTACGTAGAATCAGAACTACTGTTTGAGCTCCTGCGACAGCCCCGGTTTTTGGTAGGCATGCAAAGAGAGGAGGGGGCGGTTGGGGATGGCTGACGGAGCCTCACAGTCTTGGGGATAAACCAAAAGTGCTTCTTCATCAGGGAATCAAATCAAACCTCAAACCTGCCAGTTCTTCAGTCACACACCTGAATTCTTCATTAAAACAGGCTATGGTTCTCGCGGACACCCATAGCCTACAGCACACAGCTGATCATGCTCAGTTCGCCGGTAGCGGCCACAAGATTTGCTCCCCACATTTTCGTTTACACAACACAGCTTTGGCTTCACTGGAGAGAACTGCCGTAAGTCAGTCGATCAAATTTAAATGCTAGCGAATGCCAACCATGGTTGATACTTCATACATTAATTTTATTTAGAGATATCGTATTTCAGTGCTTCCCTTTAACTTTCCAATTGATAAGTCTTTGGCACTTCCTCCAACCTGAAGTACGCATGGTCTCTACATTACCAGAGTACAGCATGAAGCGAACAAAAATAAAACAATGGATGTAAAAAACACAAGAGTCTGTCAATATATGCACAGCAGATACTGTGTGCAAGATTATCTCCCTTATCAAAGTACCTGAAGGGACGATACGGCCGCACCGCTTGCAAACGACGGCGTTTTATGATGGACTTCCCGAGAGCTTCCTGTCCATTGACTTCTTTGTGAGGGTCCGTCGTACCTTACACACGCGAGGCTTTTTTACTCCTCATCTGTAAGTTTGGGACCTGTGGTTGAGCTGGAAAGTTTATCATCCGAATAGAAAACGGCCCTGGATGATCGTTCAATATCAGGTTTATCACGCCCCATGTACGCAAAAATATTTTGCATGTTTTGGTTTAATGTTCGAACTGAAAAATTCATCTGGAGACTGCCATAATGTACTGGAATATCCGTGACTATTAATTCTATCCGCCCTACGCACTATTTTATAAGAACTATTAGCAGGTTTTGATTCTAGAATTGAGCTGGAAAATTCATCGGTAGATTGACGTAATGTAGTAGAATGAAATAGTGGCATAGCGGCCAGACCACTGCTGCTCCAGGAAAGTGTTTCTTCTAGGTGTTATATACGACTTTATATAGTTACCTCCGCTCAAGAGGTTTTCATCAGGCTTGTCTGTCTGTGTGTTTGTCTATCTGTCTGTCACCAACATAGCTAAAACAATATAGATGGATTTTGATGCAATTTACAGGGATTTTTAAGTATGTTAGAAGGAACAGATGATTAACTTTTGGTGAACATCCGTCCATCCGTTTGTTCGTTGTTTGTTTGTCTGCCTTATTTTCTCTATGCCATACCTCAAAAAGTTATAGGCGGATTTTTATGAAATTTACATGAGTTGTTTGATCTATCAACAAGAGTAATTGACGAAGTTTTTGTGATGGTCTGTTAGTTCGTTCGTTAGTTTGTCACTGTTTTAAATTTTATGCTTGCTAGCACAATAATTAAAACAATTGTGAATGGACTTTTTATGAAATTTATAGGTGTTGTTAGTAATCTTAAACGACATAAATGATTAAATTTTGGTGATGATTGGTTGGTCCGTTTGTGAGTTTGCCCAATGTTTATCAGAATGTTTATTAGCAGCGGAACTCAAAAAATTATGAACGGAATCTTAAAAAAAATACTGAAGCTATTAACACTGTTGAAGGACACTATTAGATTTCGATTTTGATAGGAAGAAAATCGTGGTCTCAGAAGCAATTTTAACTTTTCGTAACAGTGGCCTTGCTTAGCGGAGGTATGCGCTCTCAGAGTGCTCCAGTTTTTATAGTTGAGCTGAAACGTCCATCGGTAGACTATGATATTGCAATAAAATATCGCCAAATCTCAAGCTGAAACTGCTCCACACCAACTCTGCAGTCTTCTTACACCGCGCTGCAGGCAAACCCATTGCACTAAGTAGACTACTGTCGTGTAAATAGTACTCTACATGTACCTATTGTGGGCTTCTGCTCATACTGCAAAGACGCTCTCAAACTAAATTGTAATGTGTTGAATTTGTGACACGATCAGGCCTAGATCAGAAAATCCGGGTGTCTGCAACAGTAGGCGTGTGGTAAAAGTAGAGAGCCTGATCGAGGTAAACTTTACAATAATTTTCAGGAAAACATATAGTTGATAAAGATTTGTGTTTTCATCTTCATTAAATACCGGACTGCGTTTACGAGAATGTTCCGAGGTTTGATTTGAATCCCTGTTGAAGAAGCACGTTTGGTTTCCAGAAGAATACAAAAATATTTCTGTTATTTTCACCTATTGTGGCCAGTGTCGCCCCACTTGGCAGCATTCCTGAAAATGCATAGTGGAGGTGCAGTTATTGACTATCGTAGCTATTCCTAGCTCGTTAGTCAGTTAAATATGTTTACTTAAATCCTCTTCCAGATGTGTCTTTCGTCTCAACTGATTTTTATCGATTTTGGCTGCTGAATAGCATGGAATTAGCGTAATATAGTTAGTTTAATAAAGGTTTTACAACTCGCAGTTTCCTTCGCATGACCTCCGCATATTGCCTCACGTAACTGCAGAAAGGCTCATGCTAACACTGTTAGCACAACAGCTCCACAAAGGATCACTTCTGTTGCAATGCAAATACTCCACAAAATTAGCATAATGGTCTCAGTATAATTCCGTTGCATCTTTTATAAGTGTTGGAGGACATTAAGGCAACGGAGCGCGATTCCCAAGACAGCCGTGATTACCACAACCCCAAGC
>LQNS02278097.1:18786624-18806808 GCA_001587735.2 Parhyale hawaiensis
AAAACGAACGGGAATACTGGCCCGTACGGCATCGTAACGGTTCCAAAGCAAACTCATGTAGAGCACCAGTCCGCCGAGTATACCTCACCCGAACAAATGAATCTGGAAGAAACTCAGAAGAAGAAACACTCTTTAGTGCAGGCTATCCTATCAAGAGCTGTTCATGGCATTTAGTGCAGGCTATCCAATCAAGAGCTATTCAAGGCATTTAGTGCAAGCTATCCTATCAAGAGCTGTTCAAGGCATTTAGTGCAGGCTATCCTATCAAGAGCTGTTCAAGGCATTTAGTGCAGGCTATCCTATCAAGAGCTGTTCAAGGCATTTAGTGCAGGCTATCCTATCAAGAGCTGTTCAAGGTATTTCAAGAGATAAATTTTCGACATAGGGCTCGTCGCGATAGAGTAGCAGCGGAATTGATAAAACACCAAAGGCTGGTCAGCATGAGAACTGTTCTAAATGCGCTGCAGGAACAAGTTCTAAACATCAGAGCACACAGGCCAATTTTAATGCAAAAACTAGAACGCCTCTTGGCGTAAGACCATCACCCGCGGTGGGAGCAAATTTCATCGCCATCATTTTTGATGGCCGGCTAATTCTAGTTCATTGGCGTGGTCAGAGCGAGGACAGCCCACCAGACTCCCTGCAAAAAATCATGAACATAGTTCAACTCCTTCTACCTGTTTTTGGGTGGAGAGGAAATTTCATCGTAATCATTTTTTATGACCAGTAAATCCTACTTTTTTGGCATGAGTGACATCAAGAGCAACTAACAAGCCTCCCTGGACAACCAAAGTCCAACCAAGCAGATGCTATTCATTTGCACAATATATATCGAAATTGACCAATATACCAGGGCTTCACTCTCCAGAAAGCGGCTATAGTAATACGACCCGTATTATTTAAAGCCCCTGCGGAAGGCTATTTATTAGTGAAACAAAATGAAACAACACAATCCATCACGCTTTCGTCAAACAATAAGGAGTCGTCTCATGAATAATGAACTAATACAAGGTCCCAGCTGAGCTTACAGGAAGAAAAGTTCGAGGAGTCGCAATGAGAGTGGCATCGTTGATTGCTATAGAAAGTTGAGGTACAAATAAGGAAACTGCAAATTTCACAAGAAGTGAAATACAGTAAGTCGGTCGTTTCTGCCCCTGCCTTATCTTACCTCATATGCTGTACGATGTTCCTTAAATGCTTTAAAAAACTCTATGCAGATAACATTACTCTTACGAACGCGCTGGTATATGTATTTATGGACGTTTACACTATGATGTACTGGAGGCTTCAAGCACTGTACTAATAGATAGAATTTTAGAAGCGTTAATATCTTACAGCCCATATAAAACGATGCTTATAATTTTATTCTTTCAATATAACACTGATATGTATTGGTATAATATTTCAATACTTGCCTGCTACAATGTGTAGGAAGTAATGTTAGGATATACTCTGAGAGTAACTTCCCAGCGGTTCAGTAAAGCCAAAGTAGAACTTCAAATTCGAATTGCTTGCATCTGCATTCACCAGTTGCGGCAAGACTCGACATCCAGCTCGGATGATATACAATGTACAGCGCAGCACTTGGGAAATGCTGCATCTTTTTAGAAAAGATTACCTTCCTCATCCCATACAGGAAAACTTCTCTTGCTTTAGGCACCTTCAGAGCGCCGCTCCCTCAGGCGGGGCAATACGCCCCCAGAGATTCTCAGAACCTAACGAACCGAAACAACAAAATTACTCTACTGTCCTCCGAGTATACTTCTGAACTGTCGTATTTCTAGCTGTTCGTGGTGCTGTTTTGGGATTTTATAACAGGGAAGTGTGGAGAGAAAAAAAATCAACTTATATCATAAAGTTTTACAGCCTTACCAGAATTCGGCGGGCAAAGCAAGGCGCAGCATAAGCTATGTAGTTTTGCTTTTATGCCGCGTTGGCTTAGTGATACAATGTCGGCAAAATAATGTGAGGTCTGCAGTTCAAGTCCGGACATGACTCGTGTTGGATATTATATAGCAAACATTCATTACTAGATAAGAATGCTGGCGTAAAATAGGAACTTGATTTCTAGTTTTATAATTCACAAAGGTGTTGTGAACTATTGGGAAAAAAATACTTTAAGAAAGAGCTACGTATAAAACGCTAAACATAACAATTCAAACTGTCGTTGATAGAAAAGGAAAGCCCAATTGTCCCAAGAATATTTAGCTCTATTTGAGCAGCATTACCCTGATCACCGAATCCGAACACAGCACCAGGGCGGATCGAAAGGCAATTGGAGTGGAGTACCAGCATTGTAGAGACAAGCAATAGCTCGATCCGGCTCAGAGACAATGATACCCTAAGGCGCCACTCTTTACTGAAGCATGGCCGGCCGACCAGCATCGAGCGAATGAATTCTTGCTTGTCGATGGAGGTTGCCTGTCTACAATTCCTGGGAATGAGGCCACTAGGAATTGCTAGGCCTACAATGCCGTGGAATGAGGCCAGTGGAAAAATTTGCTACGCAGTTGGTTATCGTTCTGCCGACACTAGACAAAGCTGTTTCATACTAAAACGCATGCGTGTTAGGCGGCAAGAAAATTGTGTTCCTACCAAGGCATATCAGTCAAAATTTCGCAGTTAAGGTTAGTGCGATAATTTTATAGAAGGCTTATTGTAAGCGATCGAAAGTACACACTTCTGCAAGTCCAGGCTTTACAGTTCAAGGTAGGGCGATAGCATCAGTCAGTCACAATTAAATTTTTGCAGTGTATAATTCAACAGCCACTAATTAATAAATCACCACCAGCATCACAATAGAGAGGGGGACGAGGGAGCGAAAGTCTTCCTCATCGCTGGCATTTTATTCGCGTATTAATAGCCGTTGCACCTGGGAGCAGCATTTAACACTATATTGTTAGCATTGATAAATGGTTCCTTTGTCATATTATATTCCTACGGAAAAATACTTTGTAACGAGGCAGTAGAGCCTGGTTCAGATAGGACTCATGCGTGACAAGTACGGTGCTGATTTTTTGCCAGTTCTGATTGCAACCGGTTTCCAGCGAAGCTCAATTAAGCGGCGTTGTATGGGCGACAGTGTGGAGGTTCTACTAGCATGTCCATGCCCCGTGAGCAAAACTTGTTTCGGGTTCAGAGCTTCCCAGGCTCTCATCGTGGAGCCTGTGTGTAGTTGTAGGTTGCGGGTTTAGCAAAGACTATCATTTGCTATTTTTTTTTATCGCTCAACTTCCAACTGCTCATGTGGTTTAATAGTTTTTAACTTTTTGATATTAGCTACTTTTGACGACGTGTTGGCTTCTAGATTAGTACGGTTTAGATGTAAGTATTTATGCAACTAAGTGCCGCTGTTTTTCGTTCACTTATTGCTTTGCTGCATGTCGCTCATAAAATCAGGATGGCAGAAACTATTCTGTCAGTACCAAGGCTGCAGTGTGCTGGCAAGATTCTTGTTACAGAGTGTGTCGTCTGTCGAGTATCGGTCACAGTGTGAGGGAAATTGCTAGCGTAAGCGGCACTGTATGTATTTGTTATTGCTGCTTTGCTACTACTGATTTCTGTGCATTGCCATAAGTTAAGTCTGTTCTTGCAACCTTATTGTGAAAGTACAGTTTCCATATTATTACCTCCACAAAGGAGATTATGTTTTCGTCGTGTTTGACTGTCTGTTTGGACGAAATTTACAGAGGGTGTTAGGTATGTTAGGTGGAACAGATGATTAACTTTTGGTGAAGATATGTCCATCCATTTGTTTGTTTGTCTGCCTCATTTTTCTCGATGCTATAACTCAAAAAGTTATGGATGGATTTTGATGAAACTAACACAAATTGTTAGGTATATTACAAAGAGTAAATGAATAAATTTTGGTAATGATCCGTTTGTTCATTCGTTCGTTTGTCACTGTTTTTAATTTTATGCTTGTTAGCCCAATTACTCGAAAAATGATGAATGGATCTTTATGAAATTTATAGGGGTTGTTAGTAATGTTGAAAGACATAAATGTTTAAATTTTGGTGTAAATCCGTTCCGTTAATTTGTATGTTTGACTCATGTTTAACATAACGTTTGTTAGCAGTATAACTCAAAAAGTTATGAACGGATCTTCAAGAAAATTGTACAAGCTATTATTACCATTAAAAGGCACAAATGCTCAGATATTGGAGTTTATACAAAGAAAATTATGGTTTCAGAGCCAATTTGAATTTTTTACTACCGTTGCCTCGCTTGGCGGAGGTATGCGCTCTCAGAGTGCTCTAGTTATATTTACGTTAGATCGGAGCATGGCTCACTCACTGGTGGCCAGCAGCGAGTGAAGGTCCAAAGAGTGACGAGCGACCAAACACCGGTGTCATTTGGGGTTCCAGAATGTAGAGTGCTTGGCCCACTTCTGTGCATTATTTACATAAATCTTAGTGATCTTAACATCCGCAGTAAAATCACTAAATTTGCAGACAACACTGAACTATGTCATAGTGCCTTGTCGGCCAGAGATAAGAATCGAGCTTCAACAAAACTATGACCGTCTCAGTGAATGTGCCGCAACGATGACCTTCCATGCTGACAAATGTTCGGCAATGCACATTAGACCAAAGAACGGTTTAGGTCAACTGCAATATATGTATGAGATAGATGAAGCAGCCACGGCCCAACACTGTAGCCTAGTAATGTGTAACACAAACAAACTAATACCGTCCGCAAGTATGCAAGAGTGTTGAAGCAGCAAGCAGAAACCTGGGATTTATTAGAAAGCATTTTTAATACTATCTAAGGACATGATCATTCCTTCATTCCTTTGTACAAAGAACATATGAGCCCAAATTTAGAGTTTAGTGTTCAATTCTGATCTCCACTTCAGTGCAATGGTAGAAACGACAAAAAAAAAATCCAACGCACAGCAACAAAATTGATACCTCCACTGCGAAAAATGGCATACGGGCCATAGCCTACAGGAAATCGGACACATCTCTCTAGCAAAGACGATTTAGGCATTAACGACGTACCACAATGCGAGATTTTGAAAGTGATTTTGATGATTGCCCCCGAAACCACGACCAAATACTCATATATCATGATCGGAAAACAGCTCTAAGCCAGCAGTTTTTTCCTGTATTTCATAGTATGTAAACATTTAGTATAGACTCCCTCCAAAGTTGTCGGTCAACGCATTTAAAAATCGGCTTGACAGTCATTTGGAGCAACACCCTCCACGTCTGTGAACTCCCCTTCTAGAAGTCAGAAACTCTTAACGGCCAAAGCTTCAGAGCCCACCCTATCTCATTATCTTTCATGCCCCAGCTAACTTAACGTCTCTGAGTCCCCGCCTGTCTGCTGCAACTCATCGTGCTTGCACGATCACCTCCTAGCCTTTGGTGAGATTTTTTCATCGGCCAAAGAGGTTATGTTTTAGTCGGGTTTTGTTTGTCTGTCACCAAGATAACTCAAAAAGTTATGGACGTATTTTGACGAAACTCACATGGACTGTTAGGTATGCCTTTCTTGGCAGAGATATGCACTCTCCGAGTACTCTAGTTTTTCTATTTTTTTCTTCCTCAGATATCTAAATGATTTGACATAAAAGTTATAGCTCATAGTGGGCCGGAGCATTAATTAGTCCCGGCTACTTTCTGTGAACGGGCAAGTTGGTCTGTCACCTGCCAGCTATCTAATCTAATAATCTATTTCGGTCGGCCACCTTCAAAAAAATGAATATTGTGCAAAAGCATCATATACAGTACTCATCCCCAACGGTGATGGACTTGAAATCACAAACAAGATGTTGGCTCAGTTACTGTAATACGTTTTGCTTCATACAGTTTTTCTACTGGTAGATAATGTCCAAGTGCACATACTTGGAGAACAACATAAAAAGATCATCACCAATAGCAACGAAACGGAAGAGTGCCCAATGGCCCTGAAGCTGAGGACATGTCTCGTATCATTTTGCGCTGAAGATGATCTAGGATCGTTACATGTTTACGATAGCAGTAAATGGTTTCTGACCTAAAAGGTCATCAAGTTTACGAGAAACAGTGCACGGCTTCGGGACTTATTGTAACTATTTGCCTGAGCTTAGATTGCGAAGAAAAATTCTGCGCTGTTGGGGGTTTTGATTTTATTACCTTGCGTAACGAAAGATCTGATGCTCTTTTTTTCAGGTGCCATTTATGTTCCACGCTGTCGGCAAGCCTGAGCAATATAGACATTTACTACCAATGCCACAGTCGTCAAAAATAAATAGAACATTTTGAGAAATGGTTTAACTTTATCCGAGGTGCACTTGTTAACTTTTTTAGGAAATATATTAGCGTTACTTCCACCATTAAAGTTTTGGGGGAATTAAGCAGCTAAACGTTGCTATAGACCCCAGGGGGCAACGCGACGCTGCCTTCGCATTTATTGAAAATGGGAAAGTTTCGACAATAAAGCACCATTTATCAATTTTTGGGAAGGTGGCAAACGTTACCTTTTTTCATTTACTAAAATTCTTGCAAATAACTCGGCAAGTATTCTCCGTTTACTTATATATATATATATAATTATCAAGAAGCAACTCAACATTACGTCGTTGTTTTCGAAAATTCCACGAATCAATCCGGCTATGTCATTAGTGTTTCTCCATTCCATTCCATTACTAATTACGGAAATTCTCAAATGCTACCAATTAACTGTAAATCTCTCAGTTTAAAACATTCCTACATATCCAGCAGCCAGTCGGAGGTTTCATTACATCTTGTTTATTTTTTGGTGCTACAGTTCAAAACAAAGGAGCAAACCCAATGAGAAATAGATGCTTTCTAAGAACATAGAAAACGCAAATAACAGCAGAGAGAAAGGGCTGACGAATGAATTTTAATGCAAAGTTAAGAACTGAAGAAACCTCGTTAATTTGCCATAGAATATAATGCGATTTCAGAGGGGAGACTACATTATTGATCCATTGTCCCTCGAAGTCGAAGTCCCTCGAAGATATAGCAAATAGAATTTGCCATATCTTGTAGATTCAGAGCACCTCCATTTCCGTTGCTCGTCCCAAGCAGGACCGATAAATTGGGTGATATCTCCAATCTGTCCCGGGCAGCAAGCGTGACAGAGGGACCGGCTGGTGACGGGCCGGAGATAGATTTGTTACCGGAAACAAATGGCGAAGTGTCCGCCTCAGCCGCGGCTGATGGAAAGCTTCATTGTCTACAGTTCCTTACAGCTGTAGTTCTCAACCAGAAAGAAATTCAAGCCTTCAGAGGTGTGATCGGGATCATAAAAATATTTTGTTTACAGTATGTTGCGTGCACTTTTTCGGTGTGATGCGAGAAAATGATATTCTGACTTTTTTTGAAAAAGATGCCTTGAGTAAAAAAATGGTCGATAACTTTAATCTTCAAATAAAGAAACAGTAAGCATAAATGTGAAAGGATTCTTTTTTTTTTACAAATGATCTCTTCCTGTTTTTATGAAGTAATTTTGCTGATTTTTTTTTTTTTTTTAAATAATGAAACGCAGTATAGATTTGCTGCCCAGAGACAAATATCTATAGTAGCTAAGCTGTCTGAACGCAGCTAAGAAAACTGTCCTGGTACAGATCTACACTCTATAATTTTCACCCGTAAATAATCTTGTCTCTGTCGGCAGAAAAATCTTCCATTGTTGAATAATAAATTAATCTGACATTTCTTCAGATCACTTTACTAAGGGACTATACCGACGCCAGTGTACCAAAGGTGTGGCACGCCCGTCGTAGGCAATAAAAGCTAGTCCCAGAGCCGCGGCAGACAGACTATAGTACCGCTTGCCATCCGGTCGGTACTCGTGGTGTGAAGTATTGAATCGTACCGCCGTACAAGCCAGTATTCTCGTTCGTTTTTTCCATCATATGTGGGTGTTTGGAATAGTCTTGATGGCTCTGCCTTTGATAATACGGGTATTGGCCGCATGAAGCAATCTGCAAACATAATTATTTTGTGATTTCTAATCATCTCTTTCATTTTCCTCTTTCTGGGCTGTTTGCGTGGGGGTTTGGTAAACTTATGGAGTTTCTTCCGCTCTCAGGTCGCCAGTCTAGTGTATCTTATTAATTATAATAATAATCTCTGAATATCTTCTTTCAATATCGCTCTACCTTACGTAGAATTAATTATACATGTCTGGCCTGGCACGGCAACTTTAACACAAGAAAATTGTCAATAATCTGGCATCATCCTCATATCCGGACTAGCTTAATGAATTTGATGTAAGCAGATCTAGTCATCGGAAACCTTGCACGTACCGGTGATCAGGCTTCGCTTCGCCCCGTTACAACGAGAGGGCCAGAAACTCAATCATACTCCGTAAAATGGAGTTTCCATGTGCTTCAAGCGTAATTAGGTTGTTTTTAATACTTGAAATGCGATTTAAAGTGGCGAAACCAACGCTTCTCTCTGAGATTTCGGATGATAGCTTTGCTTCAGATGGACTTTGAAGAAAAAACAAGGCACGTTGCAACAGTATGGAGCTGTATTTTACCTTCTCCTCTATTCCCAAGTCATTTTCTATTTCCGTTTGGTGACCGATAGTGTGTCGCAACACTGAAAAGTCTCGCCCTAAAGCCAGCTCGCCATCTCCTGCTCCATCGGAAATGGGCTCAGTTTACGTGTTGTGTGATCGCTCCAAGGCAGGCCTGCTTCCCCATCAGTGCACAGGTAAGCGAACTGGTCTTATGATAAGACATTTCTCAGTGTGTTTGACTTCAGGCCAAAGAGGAATAAGCCTCCTTATTCAGGCAGCATTCGTCCGCATCAAGGGCCCGCTTGACAAGCTCGTCCAAGTCGATCTAAACCACTCTCACCCAAGACCGTAGATTTTACCAATTCAAATCGTGTCGCCGGGTTGAAAACAATCCGAGTACGCTTGTGACGACTGGAAATTCCATTTTAGAGAATATGATATAGTTTCCTGCCATCTCTTGGGTAACTGATTTAAGGTAAAAGTTTAAAAGCCAAGTCACGTGAGCGAGATTTCGAATGAGCGGGCTCGCCTTAAATTGACTTCGACGAGCCACGCGAACTAGCCCTTAGGCCGGGACCACACTGACACAACAAGCGCTGTAATGCAATTTTTGCGGAAGAGATGGCGCTTATGAGTAATAGTGTGCAAGCGATTTGGGTTGCGTCGGTGGGAACAGTAGATTGCTGTACCCGATGTTACATTTTTTCATGCTACAAATTTGTTTCGTCACAAGTCGCTCAACTGTTGCTTTGATGGAGCACCGGCCTTATACTCTTTCGTTCGACTCAACACAGTTGTGAGCGTCACAAACAGTGCAATTCTCACCAAAAGTGATATTTAATTTGATATTTGATATTAAGTTTAGGTACGAAAAAGTTAAGGCTATGAACCCTTAACTGCGATATGCGTATCTTGAATAACCTTTCGGGAATGGGTATTTCCGCCATTCGCACTGTTGATGGGTTAATGATCTCAGACTTTGCCACCCGTAAAAAAAATACAAACGCTCCCGATCCTCAATCTGTCGACTTATAAACACTTAATGATAATAATAAAATATTATTTCTATCTCGCTAGTTCAATTTACAGTTTCTTTGTGTTTTGTGAAAAAATTATACCAACCATTGCGGCTAAAGGTGAGCGACATGTGGGTGATGCTGGTGGCATCGCGTAGAACCAGTAAGCAATCTCAAGTGAAATGGAATTTAAGATCTAGAACAGTAACCTTCAGTGCCTACAAGGAGCTTTAATAGAAAGAAGGGAGCGAGGAGTTTCGTCCGTGAAGCTCAAGTTTCCGGTGTGGCTGCTGCATATTATTAGTACATCGGTTTGTTTGTTTCTCCCGCATCAATTCCACCAAAAAGATCATTACTGGGTTTTCGTACGTTACACTCGCCGGGTGCCAGAGGCACTCACTTTCATGGCTGGTCTGATTTTTCCCTGTAAGAATGCATTCATACAATGATTCTCTTATAATCAATCGCAATCCAGCCCCATCTGAAAGTTAGAACGCTATCTGGTCTAATTTAAGGCGGCTACTTAAGTTCCACTGACGCGAGATAAACGTGCTGCGCAATACGGATGCTACTGTTTGGGATATTTCTTACGTTTTAGAGATTTCACGATCAAATACAGAATTTCAACGTTCTCGATCTTTAGCTATTGCATTTAAACTTGAAGAATATATATTTCCTTGGCGGCAGTAGTACTGATTGTCCCCCTTTTTTTCATTTAATGAAGGAGACATCAGCAACAGATGCAGTTCTTTAGCTTCTCCTATTTTTTGTCCAAAATATTACGCGTCATAAGCATATCTAAATTTATGGAATTCGACTGGTTAGGCAGCTCGAGCTCCGCGAGTTCGAGATCGAAGAGTGGGAAGAATTTCCCGAAAATGGAACGAACTCTGGGGAAAAGAGCGCTTTGGGCAGCAAAAGTTGCCCCGTATAAACACCTTTACGAACAACTCAAAATGAGAACAACTTTCTGGACTGTAACTTGTGGGCAAGTTGGGGAGCGTCTGTATTCCCATACTTCAAGTGTACTCGAGCGACGCTCTTGCCGACTTCCGCCTGTATTGGACGCTGCTCGAGTATTACTTACATATTGCTTATTTAAATTCCTTTGCCCCTCGCATATGCTGCGATGCAAAGAGGACAAGATATTCAAGAAGAAACAGGCAGTCTGGAAAGGTAGCAAAGAAAAATTTGCGAAAGGGGGCTACAAAGAGGAAGGAAAAGGAGTAGCAGCAAAGAAAGATTATCTGTGGGAGTACGAAAGACGAAAATGTTCCAAAGCCAATTATCAATAGTAAGCTACAGTCCGCTGTTGACTGCCTGTAGCCCGTGGCTGCTTGTGTCATGGATTTATTTTGTACCCGTGGTAGCAGCAGCCTAGGGTGCTGAACTCATGACACTGAACGTTGCAGGTTCGAGTGTCAACACAGTCATGTGAGCTATACTAACTCAGCAGCAGATAGCGTGCCTTGGGGTCACTTACTTTTCCCAGAACTGCAGAGGGGGGGGGGCACGAGTCGTTGTATGAGAACCTTCCTTCGATGGCGGTATAACTCTTGACGATCCGCAGTTGGCTGCAGTTGGCCAGTTGGATGTTGCTCCCGGTGCTTGTCAATACTAATATGAATGTAATCGTGAACCCGCTACGTATATGAGTTGAAAAACCCCTACGTTTCATTCTATTCTTCCGATTGTAAAATCAGAGCGCATTATGCAGTCTTTCAGCTGCAGCTAGCGCTAATTACCCAGTTTCGAATGTCTCTCTTAATTTCGATAGAATATAAATTTTCAACAGCTTATGTTAAAAATCGGCCTTCAAACACGCGATGCTGTAGTGACGGTAACAGAACCTTTTTTCCAAGATCGTGATCGTTCCGTAGTTTCTACTCTAAAGTACGAGTACATTGCTGCACCTCAGAAATTTTGTTAGCTGTTCCATGCTTTGGATTCCCTCGGAGCGCCTTTAAAGCGATTAAGATATTCGCCGCACTTCCTACAGAAATGGTCGAATTTAACTTTAATACCTTTGCAAATGTTACAACAGCCGCAAAATATTTAAGAATTTTAGGAATACCGTAACAATATCAAGCTTTACTTTTTATATTTTCGCGCAGCGCGCAGCTTGGGAACCACTGCTCTTCTTAGATCTTTAGAACCATTTGAAAATAGAACTTTTCCTAGTGGATGTTATACTTAACTCAAGCACCAACAGGTTATTCCTTTCAAGCCTACTGTACACATTTGCGTTTTGCCTTAGAAAGCGCCGTTATATATAGACAATAAAAGATTCCACTTCCCACCTCCCATCAAACGAACTAATTTACGGCTCGATAGATGAGTTGTAATGCAGTAATATTTGAGAGAAATAAATCATGCGTTTCGCGACGGCCAATTAATATGCTCTCTCATATAAAATATACTTAAGCGCAGCAATTTATATATATTGTTGTTTTCGTCACGGCTGTATTCCTAGTCGCGGTTCTGGACTTGGTGATATGTTTATCATCATACTGAGCTGAAAAAAAACTACGTTTTTCTTTCTTTTTTTTCCTCTTTCCGGTCTATCAATCATTGTTCCTGTGTTATTCTTCTTTGGATACGACACCGTTCATTTACAGAAGATAGTTGTGTCAAATTTGAGTGTATGAGCTACGCCTCTCAATTTGCAGGTTTGTGACGTCACGATTGCGTCACACCACTGTTGCAGCGAGGAATCTGAGGCCGGCTGCACACTAACAACTTCCGTTGTCGCTAGCAGCCTAGACGCAACTTAGTTTATCCGACTGCGCAGCCGTGGCCGTCACTTCAGCATGACGTCTATGAACATCGTGCTGTAATTCTTAAAATACCAATCGTTGTGAACACCAACCGCTCATAATTAAGAGCGATCGTTGAAAGTTCAACATTGACACTCGCTAGGGTGTAGAAACTGCAGTAGCGACTGAAATATTTGAAAATTTTTGAAGCAGCTAAATTTTGGGCAAGCTGAAGCCGTGCCGTAGCTACGTACTCGGATTAGTTGAGTTGCCTCTAAGCTCCTGGCGGCAACGAAAGTTGTTAGTATGCAGCCGGCCTTAGATATTTCCACAGTGGCGTGACGTAATTTTGAAGTCACAAATCTTGAAATTCAGGAGCGAAGCGCATTCACCCAAATTTTCCACAACTATCTTCTGTAAATGAACTGTGGGATACGATCTTTGGTGCAGGGACTTCAGTGACGTCAGTGAGAAAAAGGCCCCGAAAGAGGGAGGTTCTAGCATTTTTACTTGAATTTGAGGCCTTGAAATGAAGGATCACGCGGAGCACTATCGACATTATTTCACTGCAATGACGGTAAGAAAGCAGCGGAAACTGGCCGAAAGATATGCAATGCGTATGGAAAGAATGCTGGGTAAGAACTTGTGTGCCAGAAATGGCTTACTCAACTTCGATCAGGGAATTTAAAGTGGGAGATACACCTCGCTCTGGCAGGCCTAAAGTGATTGACATCGGCCAAATGAAAGCTGAAGTTCAAAAAGACGACGAGACAACTCGCTGATATTCTCTCTACAAATCCAAAATAATTGTGGAAAATGAATTTCCATCTAAGAAGACGAACGAACTTTTCGGCCAACCCAATAGATTTTGAAAATCCAAAGCATGTGTGTGTGAGTGCGTGTTTTTTTTTACTGTACGTGGAGTATAGAGAATGTTTGCACCGTTTCCGAGTTACTGTTTTCTTTTCTAAGGCGAATGCTATGTGCCCGTTACTAGGATTGAACTTTCTCGTTCAGTGGTCTCAAGCGTTACCGCCTTGAGATTAACCCCTAACGTTAGATCGAAAGTGGCAAGTAAAAGCTTTAGGAGTGATTCTCCGAGCAGTGAAAACTGAAAACTAACGTAACTATAGTGAGCAGTTCGAACACGCCAGTCAGTCGCTTGTTCGTTCAGTTCTAATTATGAATTTTTTCAGCTGTGTATTAAGAGGTGAACTGGAATAAATTATTATCGTGCCTCTACAGTAATTCTGGTGCTATTTTATTAACAGAACAATATATCTATATAGTTTGAATAGGGGTAGATTGGTGAACTTAGATTTAGTCCGAAAAAGGCGATTCAGTCGGCTCAACCTAATAGATTCAGAGTGACACGATTCAGAGTGACACGATTCAGAGTGACACGATTCAGAGTGACAAGATTCAGAGTGACACGATTCAGAGTGACACCATTCAGAGTGACACCATTCAGAGTGAAACGATTCAGAGTGACACGATTCAGAGTGACAAGATTCAGAGTGACAAGATTCAGAGTGATACGATTCAGAGTGACAAGATTCAGAGTGACACGATTCAGAGTGACAAGATTCAGAGTGACACGATTCAGAGTGACACGATTCAGAGTGACACGATTCAGAGTGACACGATTAAGAGTGACAAGATTCAGAGTGACAAGATTCAGAGTGACACGATTCAGAGTGACAAGATTCAGAGTGACAAGATTCAGAGTGACAAAATTCAGAGTGACACAATTCAGAGTGACACGATTCAGAGTAACAAGCTTCAGAGTGACACGATTCAGAGTGACACGATTCAGAGTGACACGATTCAGAGTGACAAGATTCAGAGTGACACGATTCAGAGTGACAAGATTCAGAGTGACAAGATTCAGAGTGACACGATTCAGAGTGACAAGATTCAGAGTGACAAGATTCAGAGTGACACGATTCAGAGTGACAAGATTCAGAGTGACAAGATTCAGAGTGACAAGATTCAGAGTGACACGATTCAGAGTGCCACGATTCAGAGTGACACGATTCAGAGTGACACGATTCAGAGTGACGCAGCCAAAGTTCCTGTATGTATTACCGGATAAGTCAAATCAAGTGGGCTTGGCTTAGATCGACTTTGAGAACCTCATCAAACGTGCCCTAAGACCAGGACAGCTTAGGTCAAGTGAGAAAAAATTCGCTTGGCATTACTGAAAGTTCGTATGAAAACCCACAGGAGCAGCACTACACAATATCACGCCATAGCACTGTGACTAGCACTATGCAGTCAGTCCCGATCAGACAGCGCCCTCGGGGCGAGACGTACATACACACACAATACTGTCGCCTACCAGCAGCATTTTCCTTCGTTATGGAACATTGTAATAGTACATTGTTCGAACAAAACGCTGGAAGTTCCAAGGATTTCATCACAGTACTGTTTTTACAAAGCCTTGCAGCTCAGACCACTGTAGAACGAAGCAGACTAAGAATGTGAGATCTAACCACCAGTATTTGCTTGTACATGGTCTGAAAATACTGAAATTTCATTCTCTACACCTCCATCGTATACCTGCACTGCTTAGTAAGCAATGAAATACCTGCATCAGAAGATTCGACATTACATGAATGACATATTTGCAATAGTTAATATAACGTAGCAACAAATCTAACCCACGTAAAAACGGTCCCAGATAACTTGAATTCTAAACACATTTCTCATATTGACGTATAGGAAAATATCTGTTCGCATGGGCATAATTATATTTTTCTTCAAAGACAATAGATCGATTCTTAAAAAAATGGTTCTACGTAGCAGAAGTACACGAGTAACTATAGCAGTTTACCAACTTTACATGTTTCAGGGGTCGCGCTACGGTGAGATAATTGTTGCCCATAATTTCGACGTAATAATAATGAAGACACAAATGGGCAGAATGAACAGTTGCTAATTTATGCTTGGCAACAAAATATGTCTTTGAGCCTTCGCTTGCAAGCCTGTGCTTTAATCAAAATTTCATGGGCAGTTCCTTTGTTGGGCGCCGGAATCAGGAAGCTTCTGGTTAATATTATAGGCAGAAAGCCCCGAGTGATGCGATCGCACAACATCTTTTGCGGCAATTTTGTCAGCTTTTATACGAGAAATTCTGCAGACATAAAGGCGTGTAAATAATGAGAAGTACGGCAAGAATTGCGATACGTATGGTGATTAAAACCAATTAAGGTAAAAACAAGTGGGACAAAGAAGAAGACGGTTGCAATAAAACTAAATGTTACTAGTACCTTTTTGCAGCAAATCCAGAAGAAAAATTAGAGAAGAAACCTACCACTTGGTAGAAGCACTTCGACACTTTAATACTACGTTCTTTCAGCTAACACATATTTCGGAACTAATAACAATAAAAATGCCACACAACTAAGGCACTGTTCCGTGATATCTCAGACCTGTATCATCCTAATTTTCCCCTATCTATAATACTGAAGGAACCTGTAGAGATTCTTCAAAACAAAACCACTGTTCCTCAGTTATGATGGGTGAAAAATGTTCCAAGCTAGGCAGTAAATCTTCTACTTAAGACCTGCAAGCTGTAGCAGCTTAAATTTGAAGTTGATTCCTTCTCCACTTGATTCCTTCATAGGTCATATCAAGGATACCTTAAAGATGCCCTAATATTCCCGATTTAACACTGATGAAAACGTCACTGTCGCACTAAGTAATTAACGGAGAGACAATTAAGTAGAGTTATAATAGAGATTATATTTATTAATTGCCCATGGAAACTAGTTCTGTTATTTTTATCAATCCCCTTCCCTCTTCCGTCGGATTTCTTGCATACAACTTCCGTGTCGGAAATTCTTTCAGGAATATTGAAGTTAAATTAGACTCTGGGTTGGACTAGGCTAAGTTAGGCTTTCTCATTTTGTGAATCCTGGAAAAAAGAGAGAAAAGAATGTCATTATGATCAAATGTGACTACCAAACGAAGAAGATCCTCCTCTCCCCAGTATATTTTTGTTCACTGATCAGAAGTCACATAAAATAATAACAAACGCTTCGAATCGTCGGTCATTATCATATAACTGTGAATTATGCAAATGGACAAACAGGAAATAATGGTAAAGTCAACTTAGACTGTACCCTCGAATGGGAGACCCACAAGCACTGGTTCATGCTACATATATAGGCCAACTAGATCCAGAGGAGTAAGTAAGTACAGCCGCCGCCGACCACGGGTGATTAAGAACTATGGTGCAGATAGGAAAGCTTCAACAACCCGGAACCAACCCCCCATCCTACCCTACGTTCTCATTCCTGGTCAGGTACGTGCCCCCCCCCCCCCCCCCCCCCCCCCCCCCCCCCCCCCCNNNCCCCCCCCCGCAGCTCTGCATATCAAGCAATTTCTGACCCAGCATTAGAGCTTCTTACTGTGGAGTATAGTAGTTTTTATATAAAACTGCCGCTAGTTTTGTAGTGAAATTAAGCTGCTGAACTGTTCGGTGATTTGATAGTTCGGTGTTGTGACTTGTGAAAGTATTGACCTTGATAGGTCTGCTCTGGTCGAGACCGGCGTAGGTTTGCCGAGGTGGAGACTGTACCGACAATTATAAATAAAACCACCTTCCAAGTAACACTTCAAGAGTTTTTTTTTTTCCTTCATCGGGCATAGGATGAGCCATAGGTCAGAAGGTTAGGTTAGCTTGGCGGGCCATGCTAAGTTACGGGGAGTACCGACCCTATGCTGACCCTGTATGATACTTGAGCTGATAGCCAGACCTTCAGGACGTCTGACGTTCGTGCCCAATTTGCTTCCTTCCGAATGCATACTCTTACTGATCTTACATTCATCTGTTCTTCCTCTTCTTTCCCGACTTGCTGTTCCCATGCTCCTAGATGCTGCGTGGGAATCCTTCTGTGCATGGGTTCTATGTTTCTGTCGACATACTTTAATTATGGACTTACTATATGGTGATACCTTAGATGTGGCAGCGGAGGCTTAAACTATTTAATTATATTATATTAATTAGATTTTTAATATCTTAGCAGTAGCCCAAATTACTTAGCTTCCCAGCTACAAGAAACCCCGATTAGCATAGGGGACTGGGAGCTATATTAATCGACAAGGCAGTTGCTAAGCAATTATCTACGTTGTCTACATACTATGTTAATTGAGGAACAGTGTCTATTTTATTTCTTAATCGGGTCCTTGGTATTTAAATCGAAGCTATGCTTATCGAAATCTATGTTATTCGAAAACATTTTAACTGAAGTTTTCCTGTATTTTATTTCATGTTGTTTGGCTTCTTTCATCACCTGAAGATGCCAAATGATTGGTTAAAGCGGTAGTTTTAATTTTGTTTTAGGTGCAGGTGACGTATTCAGATTTTTAGATCAAGATGGTATGGAACACGACGGTTGGAAAACTGATCGAAATATAAATAACTAGAGAGCGCTGTGAGAGCGCATACCTCCGTCAAGCAAGGCAACGGTAACGGAAAATTCAAATTGTTCCTGAAACCATGATTTTCTTTGTATCAACACCTAAATCTAATCACTTGTGCCTTTAGATATTTGATACTATTGACAATTCCTGTAATTTTCATGAAGATCCGTTCATAACTTTTTGAGTTATGCTGCTAACAAACATTATGACAAACAAAAGTCAAACACACAAACAGACCAACCGATCATCACTAAAATTCAATATTTTATGTCTTTCCACTTTAGTAACAACTCCTGTAAATTTCATCAAAATCCCTCCATAACATTCTGAGTTATGGTGCTAACAAGCATAACATCAAACATAGCGACAAACAAACGAACGAACAAACAGATCATCCAAAACATTTGGTCATTTACTCTTCGTATCAACAACTCATAAATTTCATAAAAATCCGCCCGTTTCTTTTCGAGTGATGGCCTAAAGAAAAAATAGGCAGGCAGACAAATAAACATACAAATGAACGGATTTTCATCAAAAGTAAGTCATCTGTTACTGTTACCATACCTAACAATTCCTGAAAATTTCGTAAAAATCTGTCCATAACTTATTGAGTAATCTTGGTGACAGACAAAGAGAAAAACAGATGGATAAAGGGACAGACAGACAAACACGACCAAAACATAACCACCTGGCGGAGGTAATAACTACAGAAACACTGTGAGAGCGCATACCTACGCCAAGCACGGCAATGGTAACGAAAAATTCAAAATTGTCCAGAAACCAGGATTTCTTTTTTTTTATCATATGCACAACTTGGTTATTTCTGCCCATTGACATTAGTAAAAGTTCCTGTAGTCTTCTTGAAAATCCGTCCGCAATTACTTGAGATATTTTCTAACAAACACTAAGATACATATATCGTCAAACCCACAAAAGGAGCAAAGGATCATCACCAAAATATGATCGTTTAGCATTTCTAAAAATTTCTGTAAATTTCATGAAGATTCGTTCATACAATTTTACGTTAAGTTACTGAAAAGCATAAAACAAACATACAGACAAAAGGACGGAGGAACATCGCAAAAATTTGGCCAGTTGCTCTTCTAACATTCCCGACAATACCTGCCAATTTCGTGAAGATCCGTTCGTAACTGTTTAGGCAGACAAACAAACGGTTGGAAGGATCTTCACGTAAAGCTAATCATCTGTTCCTCCTAACATTCCTACAATGACATTCCCAGTAAATTTGATAGAGATCCGTTCTTAAACTTTTGAATTCTCTTGCTGGTAAACAAATAGACAACAAACAAATAGACAAACTCTGACATAAACATAACTTCCCTGGCGGACGTAATAAATGCTACCATATTTTTAATGAGATATATTTACATATAAAACGTCTTTATATTAAAATCTGTAGCATGACGAGAGTTCCTGTTGCTCTTGCAGACATGATTGATAATACTTTAGTTTCACATTCTCAGGATTTGTAGTATTCATATTATAGTAATAGTTGTAGAATTAGTCTTAGCAGGAAAGTGTTTCAAGCTACTGACTTTATTTGTACTATGTTCACGTTTCGTTTTCCAGGATCAGAAACGTTAATCGCATAAAACAAACTAAGTATGCATTAAAGTGTGACGCACTAACGTGTTTACATGTCGCTTAGTGACTTCTGCATCATTTTTAAAATCCATGTGGCAGTAGTGCTCGTATCTAAACTATTATTGTAGCAAAACTTCTCTCACAGAACTGGAGCGATTCCACAGAGGCCAACAGGCAGATTGCGGCTTGACAGCTCATGTCGCAGCTTCTATTCAACAAGAAAATTTGATGCCATGTCCACGGTTCCAGTGAAATGAACCGACAGAAAATGGCAATAATAAAATAAAACTGGCAGGACCTTAACCCAATAACATATGTTGTTCGCTGTATGCCTTGTTTATGGTATACAATCAGAAAATGATATTCGGTTATTAATCTCGACAGACGTCCAGTAACCTTTTCAATAATCAGAAAAGTAAACTATTTCCGTGAAACTTCCATGAATTAGCATGCTCCATTTACGGCACACATATTTATAAAAGTTAGCTGTACCCATGAATCATTCAGTAATTAACATGCTTCATTTATGGTACACATAAT
Organism: Parhyale hawaiensis; assembly: GCA_001587735.2. Lineage (NCBI taxonomy): Eukaryota > Metazoa > Arthropoda > Malacostraca > Amphipoda > Hyalidae > Parhyale > Parhyale hawaiensis. Next base: position 18,806,453 of record LQNS02278097.1, read on the forward strand.
CAAGAAAGTGAACTGTATATGCCCTTGATTCTTTCATGAATTAGCATGCTTCAATTATGGCACGCATAATCATAGAAGCAAACTAGAGCACTCTGAGAGCGCATACCTCCGGCAAGCGGCAACGGTAGCAAAAGATTTAAGTCGGCTCTGAAACCATAATTTTCATTGGATCAACTCCAAAATCTAATCATTTGTGCCTTTTTATAGTAATAACAGCTTGTGCAATTTTCTTGAAGACTAGTGGACCCGTGCGTGAAGAATTCACGCAATAACCTATACGTTTGCGTAATGCCTCTAGGCCGGTGCGGAATCTCCTCTTCTCTTATTTGCGTCTTAATTTTCTTCTTTTCTTCATT
>LQNS02278097.1:18835174-18856227 GCA_001587735.2 Parhyale hawaiensis
AGTTCAATTTACAGTTTCTTTGTGTTTTGTGAAAAAATTATACCAACCATTGCGGCTAAAGGTGAGCGACATGTGGGTGATGCTGGTGGCATCGCGTAGAACCAGTAAGCAATCTCAAGTGAAATGGAATTTAAGATCTAGAACAGTACACTTCAGTGGCTGCAAGTAGCATTAATAGAAAGAAGGGAGCGAGGAGTTTCGTCCGTGAAGCTCAAGTTTCCGGTGTGGCTGCTGCCAGTCGCCGTCTCCTCCAATCGCATATTAGTACATCGGTTTGTTTGTTTCTCCCGCGTCAATTCCACCAAAAGGATCATTACTGGGTTTTCGTACGTTACACTCGCCGGTGCCAGAGGCACTCACTTTCATGGCTGGTCTGATTTTTCCCTGTAAGAATGCATTCATACAATGATACTCTTATAATCAATCGCAATCCAGCCACACCCGAAAGTTAGAACGCTATCAGTTCTAATTTAAGGCGGCTACTTAAGTTCCACTGACGCGAGATAAACGTGCTGCGCAATACGGATGCTACTGTTTGGGATATTTCTTACATTTTAGAGATTTCACGATCACCTACAGAATTTCAACGTTCTCGATCTTTAGCTATTGCATTTAAACTTGAAGTATATATATTTCCTTGGCGGCAGTAGTACCGATTGTCCCCCATTTTTTCCATTTAATGAAGGAGACATCAGCAATAGATGTAGTTCTTTAGCTTCTATTTTTTGTCCAAAATATTGCGTATCATAAGCATATTTAAATTTATGGAATTCGACTGGCTAGGCAGCTCGAGCTCCGCGAGTTCGAGATCGAAGAGTGGGAAGAATTTCCCGAAAATGGAACGAGCTGTGGGGAAAATTGCCCGCTGGGCAACAAAAGTTGTCCCGTATAAACACCTTTACGAACAACTCAAAATGTGAACAACTCTCTGGAATGTAACTTGTGGGCAAGTTGGGGAGGATCTCTATTCCCATACTTCAAGTGTACTCGGGCGACGCTCTTGCCGACTTCCGCGTGTATTGGACGCTGCTCAAGAATTGCTTTCATACTACTTATTTAAATTTCCTTGCCTCTAGCATTTGCTGCGATGCACAGAGGGCAAGAAATTCAAGAAGAAACAGGCAGTTTGGAAAGGTAACAAAGAAAAATTTGCGAAAGGGGGCTGCAAAGAGGAAAGGAAAAGGAGTAGAAGCAAAGAAAGATCATCTGTTGTAGTACGAAAAACGAAAATGTTCCAAAGCCAATAATCAATAGTAAGCTACAGTCCGCTGTTGACTAACTGTAGCCCGCCCATGGCTGCTTGTGTCATGGATTTATTTTGTACCCGCGGTAGCCGCAGCCTAGCGTGCTGAACTCATGACACTGGACGATGCAGGTTCGAGTGCCAACCCAGCCATGCGAGCTATACTAACTCAGCAGCAGATAGCGTGCTGTATGGTAACTTACATTTCCCAGAACTGTAGAGAGTAGTTGGGCACCGGTCGTTGCATGAAAACCTTCCGTCAATGGCGCCCTAATTCTTGACGATCCGCAGTTGGCTGCAGCCGTGCATTCCTCTGGGGCCAATAGGATGTTGCTCCCGGTGTTTGTCAATAAGAATATGAATGTATCCGTAAAGCCGTTAAGTACAAAAGTTGAAAAACATTGCTTCTCAGAATTTTGTCAGCGGTTCCCATGCTTTGGATCCTCTCTGAGCGCCTTTAAAGCGATTAAGATATTCGCCGCACTTCCTACAGACATGGTGGAATTTAACTTTAACACTTTCACACATTTTGCAACAGCCGCAAAGCATCCGAGAATTTTAGGAATACCGTAACAATATCAAGCTTTGCGTTTTACATTTTCACGCAGCGCGCAGCTCGGGAACCACTGCTCTTCTTAGATGCTTAGAAGCAGTTGAAAACAGAGCTTTTCCTGGTGTATGTTGTGCTTAATTCAAGCACCAACAGGTTATTCCTTTCAAGCCTACTGTATGCGTTTTGCCTTCCAAAGCGCCATTATATATAGACAATAATAGTTTTCACTTCCCTCCTCCAATCACAAGCGTGAACTGAAACGAACTAACTCACGGTTCGATATATGAGTTGTAATGCAGTAATATCTGAACAGAAATAAATCATGCGTTTCGTGACGGCCAATTAATATGCTCTCTCATATAAAATATACGTAAGCGCAGCAATTTAAATATATTGTTGATTCCGTCACGGCTGTATTCCTAGTCGCGGTGCTGGACATGGTGTTTTATTTATCATCATACTGGGCTGAATAAAGTACGTTTTTCTTTCTTTTTTCCTCTTTCCGGTCTATCAATCATTGTTCCTGTGTTCTTCTTCTTTGCATACGACACAGTTCATTTACAGAAGATAGTTGTGTCAAATTTGAGTGTATGCCCTACGCCCCTAAATTTGCAGGTTTGTGACGTCACGATAGCATCACGCCACTGTTGCAGCGAGGAATCTCTCATATTCCCACAGTGGCGTGACGTAATTTTGACGTCACAAACCTGGAAATTCAGGAGCGAAGCGCATTGACCCAAATTTGACACAACTATCTTCTGTAAATGAACTGTGGGATACGGTCTTTGGTGCTGCGACTTCAGTGACGTCAGTGGGAAAAAGGTCCCGAAGGAGGGAGGTTCTAACATTTTTACTTTAATTTGAAGCCTTGAAATGAAGGATCATGCCAGATACTATCGGCATTATTTCACTGCAGTGACGGTAAGAAAGCAGCGGAAACTGGCCGAAAGATATGCACTGCGTATGGAAAGAATGCTGGGTCAGAACTTGTGTGTCAGAAATGGCTTACTCAGCTTCGATCAGGGAAGTTTCAGTGCGAAATACACCTCGCTCTGGCCGGCCTAAAGTGATTGACATTGGTCCACTGACAGCTGAAGTTAAAAAAGACTGCAGTCTGACGACGAGACAACTGCTGATATTCTCTCTACATATCCAACATACTTGTGGAAATGAAGTTCCATCTAAGAAGACGAACGAATTTTTCGACCAACCAATTAAATTTTGAAAATCCAAAGCATGTGTGTCTGTGTGTGTGTTTTACTTTGTACTTTGCATGGAGTATAGGAATATTTGCGCCGTTTCCTAGTTACTGTTTTCTTTTCTAAGGCGAATGCTATGTGCCCGTTACTAGGATTGAGCTTTCTCGTTCAGTGGTCTCAAGCGTTATCGCCTTGAGATTAACCCCTAACGTGAGATCCAAAGTAGCAAGTAAAACGTTTAGGAGTGACGCTCCGAGCAGTGAAAACTGAAAACTAACGTAACTATAGTGAGCAGTTCGAACACGCCAGTCAGTCACTTATTTGGTCAGTTCTAAATGTGAATTTGTTCATTTGTGTATTAAGAGATGAACTGGAATAAATTATTACCGTGCCTCTACAGTAATTCTTCTGCTGTTTTATTAACCGAACAATATATCTATATAGTTTGAACAGGGGTAGGTTGGTGAACTTTGATTTAGTCCGAAAAATGGCGATTTCAGTCGGCTCAACCTAATCGATTCAGAGTGACACGATTCAGAGTGACACGATTCAGAGTGACACGATTCAGAGTGACACGATTCAGAGTGACGCAGCTAAAGTTCCTGTCTGTATTTCCGGATAAGTCAAATCAAGTGGGCTTGGCTTAGATCGACTTTGACAACCTCATCAAACATGCCCTAAGACCAGGATAGCTTAGGTCAAGCGAAAAAAAAAATTCACTTGGCATTACTTACAGTTCAAATGAAAACCCACAGGCAGCAGCACTACACAATATCACGCCATAGCAGCCTGACATGCACTATACAGTCAGTCCCGAGCAGATAGCGCCCTCGGGGCCCTATCGCCTACAATCAGCATTTTCCTTCGTTATAGAAAACATTATTTGAACAAAACGCTGGAAGTTCCAAGGATTTCATCATAGTACTGTTTTTACAAAGCCTTGCAGCTCAGACCACTGTAGAACGAAGCAGGCTGAGAGTCTGAGATCTAACCACCAGCATTCGCTTGTACATGGTCTGAAAATACTGAAATTTCATTCTCTACACCTCCATTATATACCTGCACTGCTTAGTAAGCAATGAAATACCTGCAGCAGAAGATTCGACATTACATGGACGACATATTTGCAATAGTTAATATAACGTAGCAACATACTCTAACCCACGTAAAAACGGTCTCAGATAATTTGAATTCTAAACACATATCTGATATTGACGTATGGGAAAATATATATTCGCATAGGCATAATTATATTTTTCATCGAAGTCTATAGCTCGATTTAAAAAAAAATGGTTCTACGTAGCAGAAATACACCAGTACTAACTATAGCAGTTTACCCATTTTACATGTTTTGGGGGTCGCGCTACAGTGAGATAATTGTTGCCCATAATTTCGACGTAATAATGATGAAGACACAAATGGGCAAAATGAACAGTTGCTAATTTATGTCTTGACAACAAAATATGTCTTTGAGCGTTCGCTTGCAAGCCTGTGCTTTAATCAAAATTTCATGGGCGGGTCCTTTGTTGGGCGCCGGAATCAGGAAGCTGCCGATTAATATTATAGGCAGTAAGCCCCGAGTGATGCGATCGCACAACATTCTTTCAGGTAATTTTGTCAGTTTTTATATGAGAAATTCTGTAAAAATAAGGGGAACAAATAATGAGAAGCACGGCAAGAATTGCGATAGGTATGGTGATTAAAACCAATTAAGGTAGCAACAAGTGGGACAAAGAAGAAGACGGTTGCATTAAAAGTAAATGTGAAGAGTACCATTTCATTACAAATCCAGAAGAAAAATTAGAGAAGAAACCTACCACTTCGTAGGAAAACTTTTATACTTTAATACTAAGGTCTTTCAGCTAACACATATTTCCGAACTAATAACAATAAAAATATTTACAATAATTTTTATAACCGGCTGGAACCTGTGGAAATACCACACAACAAAAGCACTATTTTGTGATGTCTCAGACCCTTATCATCCTAATTTTACCCTATCTTATTCTTAAGGAACCTGTAGAGATTCTACAGAACAAAAATATTGTTCCTCAATTATGAAGGGTGAAAAATGTTCCAAGTTAGGCAGTAAATCTTCTACCTAAGACCTGCGAGCTGCAGCAGCTGAAATTTGAACTTGATTGCTTTTCCAATTGATACCTTCACAGGTCATATCAAGGATACCTTAAAGGTGCCCTAATTCCCCCTATTTAATACTGATGAAAACGTCACTGTCGCACTAAGTAATTAACGGAGGGACAAGTAGAGTTATAATAGAAATTATACTTATTAAGTGCCCGTGGAAACTAGTTCTGTAATTTTTATCAATCCCCTTCCCTCTTCCCTCGGGTTTCTTGCATTCAACTGCCGTGTCGGAAATCCTTTCCGGATTATTGAGGTTAAATTAGAATGTGGGTTAGACTAAGCTAGGCTTTCTGATTTTGCGAATCCTGGAAAAAAGAGAGACAAAAATAATAATAATAATAACAAACGCTTCGAATTGTTGGTCATTTTCATAAAACCGTGAATTGTGCAAATGGACAAACGGGAAAGAATGGCAAAATCCACTTTGACTGTACCCTCCAGTGGGAGACCCATAAGCACTGGTTCGTGCTACAGATATAGGCCAACTGGATCCAAAGGTGTAAGGAAGTACAGCCGCAGCCGACCACGGGTGATTAAGAACTATGGTGTCAAAAGGGAGGGTTCAACAACCCGGAACCAACCCCCCACCCTACCTTCCCATTCCCGGTCAGGTACGTGCCCCCACGCAGCTCTGCATACCAAGTAATTTCTGGGCCACCATTAGAGCTTCTTACTGTGGAGCATAGTAGTTTTTATATAAAACTGCCTCTGGTTTTGTAGTGAAATTCATCTACTGAATTGTTTGGCGATTTGGTAGTTCGGTGTTGTGACTTGTGAAATTATTGATATTGATAGGGCTGCTGTAGTCGAGACCGGCGTATGTTTACCGTGGTGGAGACTGTACCGACAGTTATAAATAGAACCGCATCCCTAGTAACACTTCAAGAGTTTTTCCTCCTTTATCGGGCATAGGAGAGGCCATAGGTCAGAAGGTTAGGTTAGTTTGGCGGGCCATGCTATGTTATGGGGAGTAGCGACCCTATGGAGACCCCTGTAGGTTACTTGAGCTAATAGCCAAACCTTCAGGACGTGTGGCATTCACGCCCATTTGCTTCCTTCCGAATGCATACTCTTACTGATCTTACATTCATCTGTTCTTCCTCTTCTTTCCCGACTTGCTGTTCTCATGCTCCTAGATGCTGTGCGGGAATCCATCTGTGCATGGTTTCCATGTTTATGTCGACATCCTTTATCGACTTACTATATGGACATACATATGGCCATACTCACCTTAGTTGTGGAAGCGGAGGCTTGAACTATTCAATTATATTATAGTAATTAGGTTTTTAACATTTTAGCAGCAGCCCGAATTATTTATCTCCCCTACTACAGGAAACCCCCGATTAGCATAGGGGACTGGGAGCTATATTAATCGATTAAGTAGTTGCTAAACAATTATCTACGTCGTCTACATAGTATGTTAAATGAGGAACAGTGTATATTTTGTATTTTAATCGAGGCCTCGGTATTTAAATCGAAGCTATGCTTATCGAAATCTATGTTATTCGAAACCATTTTAACTGAAGTTTTCCTGTATTTTATTCCATGTTGTTTGGCTTATTTCCTCACCTGAAGATGCCAAATGATTGGTTAAAGCGGTAGTTTTGATTTTGTTTTAGGTGCAGATGACGTATTCAGATTTTTAGATCTAGATGGTATGGAACACGACGGTTGAAAAACTGATTGATATATAAATAACTAGAGAGCGCTGTGAGAGCGCATACCTCCGTCAAGCAAGGCAACGGTAACGAAAAATTCAAATTGTTCCTGAAAGCATGATTTTCTTTGTATCAACACCTAAATCTAATCACTTGTGCTTTAAGATATTTGATAGTATTGGCAATTCCTGTAATTTTTATGAAGATCCGTTCATAACTTTTTAAGTTATGCTGCTAACAAACATTATGGCAAACATAAGTCAAACACACAAACAGACCAACCGATCATCACTAAAATTCAATATTTTACATCTTTCAACTTTAGCAACAACTCCTGTAAATTTCATCAAAATTCATCCATAACTTGCTGAGTTATGGTGCTGCCAAGCATAACATCAAACATAGCGACAAACAAACGAACGAACAAACAGATCATCCCAAACATTTGGTCATTTCTCTTCGTATTATACTTATATTACAACTCATAAATTTTATGAAAATCCGTCAGTTACTTTTCGAGTGACGGCATTAAGAAAAAATAGGCAGACAGACAAATAAACATACAAATGAACGGATTTTCATCAAAAGTAAATCATCTGTTACTGCGACCATACCTAACAATCCCTGAAAAATTCGTAAAAATCCGTCCATAACTTATTGAGTAATCTTGGTGACAGACAAAGAGAAAAACAGATGGATAAAGGGACAGACAGACAAACACGACAAAAATATAACCTCCTGGCGGAGGTAATAACTACAGAAACACTGTGAGAGCGCATACCTACGCCAAGCACGGCAATGGTAACAAAAAATTCAAAGTTGTCCAGAAACCAGGATTTCTTTTTTATCATTAGCACATTTTTGTTATTTTTGCCCATTGACATTAGTAAAAGTTCCTGTACTCTTCTTGAAAATCCGTCCACAATTACTTGAGATATTTTCGAACAAACACTAAGATACATATATCGTCAAACACACAAAAGCAGCAAAGGATCATCACCAAAATATGATCGTTTAGCATTTCTAACAATTCCTGTAAATTTCAAGAAGATTCGTTCTTAGTTATCTTGCTGACAGACAAATAGACAGACAACAGACAAACTCTGACAAAAACATAACTTCCCTGGCCGAGGTAATAAATGCTACCATATTTTTAATGAAATATTTGTAACATATAAAACGTTTTTAGATTAAAATCTGTAGAATGACCAGAGTTCCTGTTGCTCTTGCAGACATGATTCATAATACTTTGGTTTCACTTTCTCAGGATTAGTAGTATTCGTATTATAGTAATAGTTGTAGCAGGAAAGTGTTTCAAGCTACTGACATTATTTGTTCTATGTTCATGTTTCGTTTTTTAGGATCAGAAACGTTAATCGCATAAAACAAACTAAGTATGCATTAAAGTGTGACGCATTAACGTGTTTATATGTCGCCTTGTGACTTCTGCATCATTTTTAAAATCCATGTGGCAGTAGCGCTCCTATCTAAACTATTATTGTAGCAAAACTTCTCTCACAAAACTGGAGCGATTCCACAGAGGCCGACAGGCAGATTGCGGCTTGACAGCTCATATCGCAGCTTCTATTCAACAAGAAAATTTGATGCCATGTCCACGGTTCCAGTGAAATGAACCGACAGAAAATGGCAACAATAAAATAAAACTGGCAAGACCTTAACCCAATGTCATATGTTGGTCGCTGTATGCCTTGTTTATGGTACACAATCAGAACATGATATTCGGTTATTAATCTCGACAGACGTCTAGTAACAGTTTCAATAATCAGAAAAGTAAACTATATCCGTGAAACTTCCTTGAATTAGCATGCTCCATTTATGGCACACATATTCATAAAAGTAAACTGTACCCATGAATATTTCAGAAATTAGCATGCTTCATTTATGGCACGCATAATCATTTAAGCAAACTAGAGCACTCTGAGAGCGCATACCTCCGCCAAGCGAGGCAACGCTAGCAAAAAATTTAAATCGGCTCTGAAACCATAATTTTCTTTGGATCAACTCCAAAATCTACTCATTTGTGCCTCTTTATAGTAATAACAGCTTGTGCAATTTTCTTGAAGATCCATTCATTATTTTTCTAAGTTATTGTGCTAACAAGCATAAAATTAAAAACAGTGACAAAGAAATGAACGAACTCACTGATTATCACAAAAATTTGGTCATTTACACTTTGTAATATACCTAACAATTCATATAAATTTCATAAAAATTCGCCCGTAACTTTTTGAATTATGGCTTGAGAAAATGAGACAGGCAAACAAACAAAAGGATGGACGGATCTTTACCAAAAGTTAATCATCGGTTCCTGTTAACATACGTAACAATCCCAGCAATTTTCATTAAAATCCGTCCATAACTTTTTGAGTTATTTTGGTGACAGATAGACAAAGAATCAAAGAGACAGACAAACCCGAAGAAAACATACCCTCCTTGGGAGAGGTAATTATAACCGTGGGACTTGTAGAAATTAGCATTGCATGGCTTTTACTACTGTATAAGAATAAGACTCCATTTGGGATATTTTTGTACTATCCGTTCTTGCTGACAATTCTTAAGTTACTTCCATAATTTGAATAGCTTAAACTATTCTTCTTATTGTGCTCGGGCTAGTATTATGGAAACGCTATGTATTTAGTTCTATTTACCATATGTATGCTTAACAAACGCTGCAAGTGTACATATGTAGGTATTAGTATATCAATATATTTTGAAGTACTCTTAGCTATAGCAGGACTCAAAGTTAACGTGTTAAATGAGACTCAGAGTTTATTTAGAATAGCATACCAAATTGACTCTATAATTGCTGTTACCATTATTATTAAAAGAAATAGAAAGTTCCAGAGGGTGGAAATTTGTGCTTTAAAATCAAAATAATGCAGAAATTGTTACCCTGTTGGTTGACTTCCAGTAGATCCACCTCGGCCCCGCACGAAGAAACGTGTTGTCCCATTCCCAGCCCGTCTTCCCACACACAGCCGGCAAACAATTGCCTAAGCGTGCCATGCACGGACGGCTACTGCAGGTTTAGCCTACCGTCTGTCTGTGTGTTGGTTGGGATAGCGCTTCTCATAGATCGGAGCAAGTTCAAACCAAACATATTTATTTTCATTCCAATTCTATCATAGACATAGAGGATAATGTTTTCATTGTTTTCTGATTAGATAAGACAAAAAGTCCCCGGAGGGGGGGGGGGTACATGTATCCATATTGTATTCGTGTTAATCCGTTAACCTCTATCAAATTTTTTATATTGTATTAAAATACCATGCATTTGTGCTTAAAATTAAGAAAGTCACTGATAGTAAATCTCCCAAGTGACTTTCAGGCCACTCTTAACGTATTTTTAATATAAATGACTGGTTAAATTATTCTGATTTCGCTCTCTATATTATTTCCTTTTCACTAAATGGCCTCCGTTTATATCTATTCGACCCATATTTATGTGTGCAATTGTATATACCCATAGAAGTTTCACCCATGCACTGCAGTTGTGCTAACAACATTTTTCAGAAATTTTAACACGTTGTACTGTTTTGCATATCAAATGAAATTGTAGAGATCGTAAGTTCACGGCACGTGTGCTGGCTACAGTTTACAGAAGCTTTCAAACGGATCCAGGTATCGAAATGAAATCATTTCTTCACAAAATCCCAAGCTAAGACACCTATGGAATCATACTAACAGTAAGTATCTGACAATTTTATTTCTCAACACAAGTTCCGCTCTTCGCAGTAGTTCAAGAACAACTTACTATTTTGACATTCATTCATCTTTATGTATTATGTGCCTATCTGCTATACCATGAAGACCAGAAGCAAGGAAGCATTTAGCTTTATCTCAATGTCGTCTTAACTAAAGTTCCAACTAAACTTTTATATCCCGTAGCTGTTGCATTGTCACAGCCAGCTCAAAATTAATTTAAAATAATTAAATTAAAGCTCATCAAAATAGTAATGCTGATTGTAGCCATAACTTGTTTGTAGAAACATAATAAACGGTACATGGTTTTTTCTCTTTTAATATCATGAACAGCCACAAGTTTATTAGATCATGTGGTATAGCCAGCTATTGCCTTCCCTTTTTTTATAGTACTGAAAAAAATTATCATTCTAATAGTATATTGAACTACCAAACTTTATAATGAGCTTCCCTTCGTAATAGTACTGGAATGAAAACCATATTATTTTTATAATATCTTGAACTGCTAATAATTATTGAGCTTCACTTCTTTGAAAACTAGAATGCGAGCCATATTAATATTAGGTATTATTATTATTATTTTTTTATATTATTCTTCAACTGTCACAAATTTATCAGCTTCGTTTCTCGATAGGACTAGATTGAAAACGATATCATTTTTCTTAAAATCTGCAACTGCCACCAATTAATAAGCTTCACTTCTTTACAGAATTGGAATGAAAGCCGTATCATTTTCTATAATATCTTGAACTGCCATGTCTGTCAGCCTCATTCTGTGTATCTGCTCAAACCAACATCGGACTCGACTGAATGATGAATCTACTCAGGTGGACAGACTCACTTTGCATCAGCTCTTTTATCTATTATTATTGGAAATACTTGATTGAACCACTGACCTCTTCTGGACATATTTCATTAACACAATATGATAGGCTATTATCTCTATTTGCAGGAAAAATAAAAGAATTCATCTTGGAGGTATTGTATCAGCGGCGCATTGTTTGAGTGTTGTTTGTGCTATCAAATTAGCATCATTACCTCCGACAAAGAGGTAATGTTTCTGTCGAATTTATCTGTCTAACTGACTGTTCGCCTATTACTAACATAACTGGAAAAAGTTTTGGATAGATCTTCATGAAATTTACAGGGATTGTTAAGCATGTTAAGAGTAACAGATTTTTAAATTTTGGTGAAGATCGGTGCAACCGTTGTTTGTTTGTCTGCCTCTTTCTCTTAATGCCACAACTCAAAAGTTATGGACGAATTTTTTTTAATTATATCAGTTGTTAGGTATGTCACGAAGAGTAAATGACCAAAGTTAAGTGTTGCTCTCTTAGTACGTTTGTTTGTCTCTGTGTTTTATTTTACGTTTCTTAGCAAAATGAATTAAACAGTTATGACCGCATTTTTATGAAATTTACATGAATTGTTAGGTGTATTTCGAAGAGTAGTTGATCGAATTTTTGTGATGATTCGTTAGTTTGTTTGTTCGTTTGTTTTTTGTCACCTTGTTTCATTTTATGATTGCTAGCAAAATAACTGAAAAATTATGAACAGATCTTTATAAAATTTACATAAGTCGTTAGGTATCTTATAAGAGTAAATTATCTAATTTTTGTGATGATTGGCTGATTCGTTTGTGTGATTGACTAATATTTGTCAGAATGTCTGTCAGCAACATAACTCGAAAAGTTATGAACGGATCTTCAAGAACATTACCGAAGTTTCTATTACCGTCAAAGAGCACAAATGACCATATATTGGTGCTCATAAAGAGAGTCATAGTTTCAGCACCAAATTTGAATATTTCGTTAACGTTACTTTACTTGGCGGAGATATACGCCCTCAGAGTGCTCTAAGTAGTTTGTAATATTATCATTGCTACAAATACTGCAACTCTGTCATTATTATTATTATTATGTTAGTTGTTATAAAATTTACATTAAGATTAATGTTATAGCTATCACTACTTTAACTAACACAATGATCCTAATCATTCGCTGCTCGCTGTGGAGCTCCGCAGGTGAAAATACACAATGGAGAACTTCATAATTCCAAAGTTGATGTATTTATAGAATTTTTCCAAATCGCTGTTAGCTTCAGAGTGACGGCACGCCATTTCTGTTGCATTACCGAAAGCGAGGAAAAGTTCAAGGCAGTTTTTTTTTATTTTCTATAGACAATATAGTCTCCAACTCACTATACGCCATTATTCCCGACCCCAAATTCCCCCCCAGCTATTCCAAGAGAACGTCGCTAATAATTTGCATAGGCTCAATCAGTCAAACTCTTCCAATGAGTGATCCTGCCTATCACTTCTGAGACCCTGGGCCTCACACACCCAAGGGTCGAGAGTGCCTTTTCCGCAGGAGATGCTGCAGCTTGCCGCAGTTCCTGCCGAGGAGATTAGTTTTGTAAAGTAAGGTAGGCTCTCAATACTTCACCTTCTGTTTCGGGAGGTGGGCCGCCGATCGAGGTGGCCTACCTATTTCCGCTAGACTTCTACCTTCTTGTACATATTTCGTTTCCTTCTCCTGTGCGGCGTAGCTGAGGAAAAGCGTTCAGCCATGTCCGAAGGTTGAAGATGCACAACTTGCGCCTTTTTCCTGTCAGTAGCGCATTGACCACTCTAAGACCTCCCGGCAGAAAAGCAGAGACAAAAATCATTTATAATTTTAAAAAAGCGTCCTAGTGGCGCACGAGCCTGTATTCAACCACAGGAATAGTTCGGCGATATAGACATTGTGTCCCTGATGCGCTAGTAAAATTTTGCACTACTGCTACTACCCCTCTGAAACCAATAATAAATCCTCTTGATGACAACCACAATTTATCGATGAACCACAACAAGAACATGGATTTGTAACTATAAGGAAAATCTTAGTCAATATCATGGGCTCGGTGATCGTATTTGGTAGGTTTTTCGTAACTTAGAAGCATAGACCGCCACAGTAGTTGACTCTAAGGTCTGACGCTGGCAGCCAAAAGTCGGCAACGGAAAAATGGGATTTTCTCAACAGCTATTCTTTTCCCCCTATCTAGTTCTGAAGAAAAAAATTCTAAGGTACCCAACATTTTTCTTGCGGAGAAGGTATCTTAATTGGATACGGCGGGGACGCACTTGGGCGCTTGTCTTACCTGCATGACCGTGTCTGGTAATGTTCATAATAGCTCTGGAGAAAATGCAATTTTGGCCGCCAGCGTCAGAGGCCACTTGGACCTAAGAGTCAAGTACTGTTGCGATCTATGGCAGAAGTAACGTGGCATAATTTTCCTTACATATTACAAGATTTTTTATGATAACTAGCAGCACCCGTGAAACTTTCACGGTCTGGCAAGGCGCTTCAGATAGATCAGTGAAACCTTCACATTGTACCATGGCAATTTCCCACCAACTTCACAAACAACACCGAGATTCGATGTAGGATATCTTATAGCTACGTCCCGTCTTTTTGCTTATATTAGTTACTGAAGCTGCCCCTGTCTAAGTGGACCCGTGGAATATATTTATAAATAGCTCTATCTAACTGGACCCGCGGAATTCCTTCGGTAACAAACCACGATGCAGGTTCCCAAAGATTTTTACTCAAAAACTGAAGGGGCCATAAACAATATTAAAAAGAACTGGCCTGTGGCCGAGAGATTACTGACACCCACCGTATAAAAGATATGTATGCCAGATTCCCAAAGTCAACAATTCTCGAATTTTATTCCATCTATTAGTGATGAAGAGCGTGACACAAAAGGTATGTAGGTAGGTTGGTACTAGCATATAGATATATATATGTAGATGTGCTAACAGTAATTATAGTGGCTCGTTTGACAAAAATTCTCTGACTACAGTAGATGTATTGACAGATAGGTGAAATGCTCGAACAGTGAACGCGCCACAATAGCCGCATCCGAACGTTAGCCAAATGTCACCATGGTTAACCCTTTACGTGACGGATGACCATATCTGTTCTTTTTACTAGTGATTTTCCTAAGAAAACTTTTTTAACTGCTCAGTTAAAAGTCAACCATGCTCTGAACTACCGCTTTCTAGAAGCTCAGTATATGTACATATAGTAAAGTGGGGGAAATGGATTACCCACATTAGGGGTAACCAATGGACTCCCTTTCTTGCAATAAAAAATCTTAGTTCATTTTTTTCCCCTAATGTGGGCATTCCATTTTTCATCCACATTACTATTGATTTTTAATACTGCATCCCCGTCCACAGAACCCCGCAACTTACGGGTTAGCCTCAGAAGGTTGCGCATCGTTGCTACCAGCAGCAGCTGCAGCAGGTTCCTCTCCATGGTCTGAGGCACACTTGTCGTGAACTTCACCGTTGGTTGTTATTTCTTCCCCGATGGTAGTAAGTTGGATAATTTCCTCCTGCACCCTGTGTCTGTCGCTACGGCAGGCGTTGCTATTGAAGTCGTCGATGGTGGTCTCGCTGTTTCCGTGATGGGGCAACATCTCCCCGACAGTGACGTTGTTGTCGCACGTCTTCTCGGACTTGTAAACAGATCGCCCGGTGACTCTGGATCGCTCGATTCCTCGGAAACACGGCAAGACCAACTGGAATTCTTTCCTAAAGTTTTCGTTGAGCCAGGCGTAAAGAAAGGGGTTGTAGCACGTAGACGACATGGCGACAACATGCGCTGTGAAGAAGCAGAAATCGTAGTACTCCCAAGTGCTGGCATCAGCCTTGTAATCTGCAATGAGATGTGTAATGTTCAGAGGGAGCCAGCACACTCCAAAAATTGTCACCATGGCTATAAGCATTCTATTGGTTCTCCTCTTCTTCTCCCTATCAGACTCTTCTTTCTGGGACCCACGAGACCCTGGTCTCACCTTAATTCTCTCGTTCATGCGAATGGAAATTGCCGCGTAGCAGAAGAGGATAATAATGAAAGGCACCACGAACTGCATCACGGTTGTGAACGAACTAAATATTCTTCTTATCAACTCCGATGGCCAAAACTCTTCGCAATATAGCTTGCAGTTGTATCTAACGTGCATGACGTAGTAGGCGTAGGGCAGAGTGGCTGTGATGGAGAAGCACCAAATGCCCAGAATGATAATGCAGCAGACTTTGAGTTGCAGCTTTGGTCTGAAGGGATAAATAATCACGAAGTATCTCTCAATGGCAATGGAAGTTAGGGTAAGTGTTGACACGTACACACTTGTGCCTTGACTCATCGGCACAAGTTTACAAAGGGCACTGCCAAAAACCCACTGGCCAATGAAGAAATAAAGCGGGGTGAAAGGCACTGCAAGCACGCACATAAGAATATCCGCCAAGGCTAAGTTTGTAATGAAGAAGTTAGTCACCGTCTGCATGTGCTTGTTCTTGAACACGACGTAGCACACGAGACAGTTGCCGAAGACGCCAAGCAGAAATATCAACAAGTACTCGGTATAGAAAATGGTTTGCACCAAAGGATGATTCATGATCCTTCTAGGCTCCATCAAGCTGCCATTGCCGTCTGTAATGTTGCAAACTTCCAGCGTTATATTTTGTGCCATGATGACTTGCTGCTGATGATGAGATACGCACTAAGTTAAATTTGTTAAACCATCACAGGTCGAAGTCCACCATTTCCGAGTTTTTTTTGGATCCAATACTCTTCAGAAATACTTCACCGAGTACTGAAAAATTTAAAAATAATAATAATCATAATAATTTACCCGTTTATCAGTGACACAAACATTCACTAATTCATCCACCACTTAGACTTTAAAATTACCAATAAATTACATTGTTCGGCAGCTAAAACAAAGGTCATATAGTAGAAGCTTGTTTCCCCATTGTGTTACCAGCAAGCAAGTTGAGGCAAAGGCATCATTTCATAAAGCATGATGATAATCACGTTTGAGAGAAATGTGATCTAGCTAGCGTATATTTTCTATTAAAGATAAAGTAGGCTCTAGCTGTGATATTAAATTTGTGCCACGCATCATTAGAAAGTAGTTAATGGTTATCGGTACTATACGTGGACCTGGATGAAATTGGTGGTTGATTACAATAACCAGTACTGGCGTATACATAGGAGGCTGACACGTTAACGAGTGCAAGGTTAGCAAATTACAACAGCGTTTGAGGTACTGAATCTTAGAATAACAAAAACTAAACAATATACAATCGGAACAATATATAACAATAACATATGTTCATTTATGTTGTAGTATCTTCCATGTCACTTTCTTAACGAAATAGATAAGCGAAAAATGTAACTATGTTGCGTTTGAGGGAGAACTAAAGGGGAAAATTAGACCAGGTTGCAGAAGATGGCCAGAGTTGGAAGGGAATCCTTAGCTCTACGACTGAATGCATTTCTTGCTCAGCCAACGCTGAAATCCAAACAATGAAGATACTTACAGCTTCTCCTAGCACTGCCATGGTGTCTGATTTTATTACTTTATTGAAACATGTGTAATTTACCCTCAGATTACGCCGTACAAATTGAGTAGATGCTCAACGAAGCACAGGAGAGGCGATTTTTCACAGTGCAGTAGATATAGACTTATTTTTTTAGTTTTTTCTTTGCGAAGTAGTTTTCGCATGGGCGTAAAACTTTCAGTGTACTGCATGTGTATCATGCTGCAGACAGGATACACGGTGGGGACTTTAATGGTATTCAGTGATACTTAACTGCTTACCAATATAAATTAATTGAGACGCATATTAGTAACGAAAGTATAATCAACTAATGCACTCTGATGGCGCGCATTGCTGCCAAGCAAGACAACAGTAACGGTAAATTCAAATTGGTTCTGAAACTATGATTGCCTTTGCATCAACATCAAAATCTAATAATTTGTACCTTTTTAACAGTAATAACAGCTTTTGTAATATTCTTAAAAATCACTTTTCAAAAACTTTCGAGTTCTACAACTAACAAACATTCTGGCAAACATAAGTCAAACACACCAATAAACCAACCGACCATTATCAAAATTTAATCATTTTTGTTTTTTAACGTTATTAACAATTGCTGTAAATTTTGTGGATCAGTTCATAACTTTTTCAGTTATTTTGCTAACAAACATAAAATCAAACGCACAGACAACCAAACGAACGAACCAACTGATCATCACAAAAGTTGGGTCAATTACTCTTCGTGACGTATACCAAACAACTCGTGTAAAGTTCATGAAAATTCAGCATAACTTTTTGAGTTATGATAGTAAGAAAAAATAGGCAGACAAACAAACAAATGGTTAAATCTTCACAAAAAATTATTTATCTGTAACTGCTAACACGCCTAATAATCCCTGTAAATTTTTTAAAGTTCCGTTCATGTCTTTTTGAGTTATCTCGGTGACAGACAAACACACAAATAAACAGGTAGACAAAAAGGACCAAAAAGACATAACCTCCGTGGCGGAGGTAATGAGGAACGGTCCTCGTAAATTCCTTGCTGTCATGTTGAACTAGGCGAGCACTCTAGCACCTGTAACTAATTTTGAAGCTGCTTAACTGACTAGTAAGTTAAAGGTTCAAGGAAATCAGAAAGTGACCAAATTAGCAGATCAGTGTAGGCTAACATTGTGCCGTTTCTGATGCACAGAAGGAACTCTCTGCATGGCTGCTACAGCACAAGCTTCTGCAAAGTCATTCGTTTATGAGGCCCAAATTAGATAGTTTTTGTTATTTGGCATAATACATACAGTTAATTCCCTGCAATTGTACCAAGTAATTCAACGAGAAACAATTTACTTTCTGATGCTGTAACTAATCTAATATGTATACTATATATATATTTCGTATGAAGATCAATTTTGTTTAGCTCTCAAAAGCAAGTGTGTTGGGTTGAACGATTCGCGTGCATTAACGAGAGTTTTCTATGTATGTAGATTTGGCTGTAGCGGAAATTTACAAAAAGTTAAGATGACCCCAATATGCCCACAATTATTTTTTTTTTTTTTTCAGTATACGAAGACGCCATGCAGCCTTCACCATTTCTTGCATGAATTAATTTTTCTCTCTCAAAATAACCCTAGATGAAAAACAAGGATTAAGTGATTAGCAGGTGATAACTCTTCCTTATTCCCGTTACGGGACACTGTGTTTTATAAAGCGAGAAGCTTTATAAAATATAAATCTTTAAAGATAACCTGGCCTCGAATGACAGCCATAGAGCAATACGCACTTTCAAAGATTTATTGAGCATAGTCTGTGTAAACCTTTTTGTTAAGAATAGCGGAGTTATGGAGCATCTTCTGAAATTGTTTTCACTTTGAGGTCGCCTGAAGTTTCGATTGAAAGTTTCGTTATCCTGAAGTTGAATGTTATCTCCTCATACACTATCGACTCAGCCAATCGAGCCAATGCCCTTTTACTCTACCATACAGGAAACTCGTTTATGTAAATAACTGCAGCTGTACCTCACATTGCAGTAGCATTAAACATTGAAAACGTTAACCTTAGTGAAACAAAGTTTACAATGTTATTATTATTTTGCTGTCGCAGAATTTCTAGTAGCAGACGGCCGTCAATGAAGACTCACACACAAACCAAAATTTTTAGCAAAGCGTTCTTTACTCCACTGTACTAACACACTCAGCCTTACTACATATGTCTGTTAACCTTTGATCCCTTTATTTTTTGTAGAGAAATCCAAGCAACTCAATCATAGCTAATAAAAAATATCTGAAGCTTATGGAAACAGGTGGCCCCAAGAAAAATAATATTTTCACGTGGCAGAAACACAGTCTGAACGCATTTCATAACCTCTAAGTCGTGGCAAGGTTCAAGCCACCGGAATATCACAATTATTTACGAACAACTCAAAGTCTACGGAGACGCACACGCCCCAAGTGGAGGCAAGTGGCCGGTGTATGAGGCAGCCATATGCTGACCCCCTCACACCGCTGCTGCAGACACGCAACTGCGATGCTGTGAGTGTGACTCCAAGTCCCAGACTCAATCTCCGTGCCGCCTCACGATACTAAAAATTCATGGCATTCCTACTGACTCCAAATGATGGCTGGCATTCGTGTTTCTGAGCGGGATTGTTCTTTATGCCCACAAAAAAAAAATATATATNTGTGAGTGTGACTCCAAGACTCCAAGTCCCAGACTCAATCTCCGTGCCGCCTCACGATACTAAAAATTCATGGCATTCCTACTGACTCCAAATGATGGCTGGCATTCGTGTTTCTGAGCGGGATTGTTCTTTATGCCCACAAAAAAGAAAAAATATATAACTCAGACAGAAGTCGAAAGTTTGCCGCGGCCCATTTGGAAAGCAGTAAAAGACTGCAATGTAATACTTTGTTCGCTATAGGAAGTGAGCTGAATTTAGGACAGATGAAATACGATCGGAACCTTCTTCGGACTAATTTGAACCGAGAAGTTATTCGAGGATCTCAGCGCTGAAATTCTTTGCGTTAAACTGACACACGTGAATTCCATATGTTTGTGCACTGCTTCAGTTGAGTTGAAATGGGTAAAACCGTGGATCCTTCGCACCGTACGTAGAGTCAAATGAGCACATTAACTTCCGTATCACACATACAGTCGAATTAAAGAGCTAATCCATGGATAGAATGCTTCTGCACCCTGCTCCCCCAATACCTCGAATTTCTTCTCGTGTAATAGTGAACAAGATGTGTCAAACAAGACACAAATAAACAAGACACAAACACGACCGTTTCACAGACTTTTAGTTTAATACTAGACAGCCCGTGACCCGTTGGGCCGTCATCAAGCTCGTCTTTGCTTTCCCGAGAAAAGCACGTGTAATTTAGCTGGTCATAGACCACACGCTATTCGGCCGTCCTCTCCTGCCCGTACGGCTCACTATCAACAGATTCTTTGCTTCTCTAACGAATATTAAACGCTCAGGCTGTCAGCATCATCAATTTATATGTTACGTATTCCAGTTGCATTTCCCTAGCCTTTTCGAATTTAACGCGTCCATTCATGCAGTAGAGCTTAGGAACTACCGTATCACAGATACAATCGAAGTAGATCTTCAACCCTCGAATTTCCGTCTATAAAGAAGACACAAGTAATGAATTAGCTAAGCAACTGATACTGGCCACGAATAAAATTTCAATTCCTTCCTGCACTCAACGTAGCTATAAAGGGGTCGGTATCCACGTTGCCAAGCTCTATACATATCCGTCTCGATCTGACTCCTGAACGATGACATGGATTGTATGGCGGACTCTAAAACTTCCCAGGGGGCATATTCTATGTGCACCACTATGGCTTGAATTTTTCCCCATCTAAAAGCGAAGAAACTGTGTCAAACAAGACCCAGATAAATAAACAAGACACAAACAAGCAAGAAAGACCGGTTCACATACTTTTAGTATAACATAGATAGATAGATATAGATAGATAGATTTGCCATTTAAATTAACAGGTTAGTATTGGGACTCTTATTTTTTGCATTAGCTTATTCAGTTATAATATTTACAAGTAAGACTTATAATCGCTCTTCAACACGAAATAAAAATCAAGCTTTTCCAAACGAAGCAAGGGGAAAAAAATGCTAGAAGCGCTAAGCAAAATGTAACAAAACAACTGA
>LQNS02278097.1:18863389-18890209 GCA_001587735.2 Parhyale hawaiensis
TTGCAAGATTTGCTATCGCTGCAAACTTGGAGATTTCCCTCGTTGCTCCAAAACTTTCAGCCTGCCGTGTTCATAACCAACTTTTCTCACTCATTCTAAAACTCTTCTCACAACGCCTTGGAAAAAAAATCGACCTTAAATATGATCCCTTGTTCTTCTCTACTTTTTCTTCTTGTCGTGGTCGATGTAATGTCAAAATTTTCCGCTTCATTTGGGCCAGCCGCTCTTCATCAAGGTTCTCTGAAAGCAAGTTTTAAATTCTTCGGAAAGGCGAGTCTGTGGTGGGACTTCAAATGAATTATACTAAATCATCCATTCAATTCAGAATTATTTAATTAAAACCGCTGTGTATCTTGGTTTTTTGCAGGCATTGAACAGTTTTTTAAAAGTTGCAACTCGCAAGAATCTTGATGAGATCGGTTTTTCACGATGGAAATCACGTCGAGAGGGCGGATAGGCACAGTGAGAACTTATGCGATTAACTAGATGTACACGATATTAGATCAGCATCTTTCTGCAGGAAATTAATATAAGTTAGCCTAAACCTAACTTTAGATAAGCGCTTAACCGTTCTTACGTTTTTTTCACTCCACTTCACTCGAAGAACACAATCATCTATATGCAGACCTGTACTGTCCCAAAGAATCTCCAGGGTATC
This sequence comes from Parhyale hawaiensis, assembly GCA_001587735.2. Lineage (NCBI taxonomy): Eukaryota > Metazoa > Arthropoda > Malacostraca > Amphipoda > Hyalidae > Parhyale > Parhyale hawaiensis. Next base: position 18,864,048 of record LQNS02278097.1, read on the forward strand.
AGAACACTAACGGGGTAGTGCTTAAGACAGGCATCCTAATATAATAAAACGCTTCGTGTATTTATTTATTTATCTTTTTATCTATTAATTTATTGATTTGTGGGTTAATGGGTTGATGTGTTGGTGGGTTGGTGGGTTGATCGGTTGATTGGTTGGTTGATTGGTTGATTGGTTGATGGGTTGACAGAGTATCAATGGAGAAAATGAAGAAGTAAATCAGAGGAGATTCCGATGATTCTGCCTATAGGTAGTAGGCGAACACATCGATTATTGCGGGAGTTTTTTTCCCGCACGGGTCCATTGAATGCAGTCCTTGCTCTTCCAGCTTCTCTTGCCGGTCCCGTCGAGTCTGATATTAATTACTTCTTCTCTCCATCAAAATTTTATTCTCTTTTGGTCTACGACTTACACATTTTGTAGAAAACCAGCGAAGAGTAGAGGAATTTACTTTTTCCGGTACACTAGGCGTAATAAATATTTATTCCAACTTCTTGGGAGTGAAAATTTTGTTCTGCTGAAACTATTTCACTGTGCATTCTGGATACGTAGCAGAAATTAAGTTTAGTGATGTTTCAGCGCTTACTAATACAGTTAATTTTTTGCATGTCATCTAAGGGTGGAAAGGGAGTGTGCTGCAGATGAGTCGAGGTGTACTGTTCAGAAAAAAGCATGCATCGCATATGATAATTTGAGCTGGCCGTCTTAAGGTTTTCTTCGATATTTTAGTACGGAAAGTACAATCAACGCAGAAGTGTAATCACACATTTCTTGTGATGAATAAGAAGCAAGTGAAGGAAGATAAGATTCCACACTGGCCTACATTAAGCAAATTTATTGACTATCTCGTGAATTTTTCACGCGCGGGGTCCACTAGTATTATAGATAATTTGGAAGAAACAGCATCCGGTATTAAGCTGGGATGTTAAAGGTGGATATAGACACACGAACTCAGTCGTTCATTTACTGTAATTTTCAAGTAGTAGTCACAAGATTAACAAAAACGTACTGTTCTGGAATTTGATTAAGTTGACTCAATGAGCGATGCAGTAAGAGTGCTTTAGATGTTTAACGCTTATTTGGACAGCTCTGTACCATAGGTTATCGTGTAGGGATTGTAGGGGCAGTAACCGCCTTTCGGTGGACGAGAATGGGCACCCACCAGATACCGTATTTTCGGTTTCCCTGATATCCATCTAAAGAGAAAATTTGGGTTTTCGCCCCAGCCCGCCGTTGCCGCACGTTTGTAAATGCAAGTCAATGTACATTTGCTCTAATCATATTAGCAAGGATACTGACATTCGTAGCTTAGTTTTAGTAGTTGACTTATTTTTATCCTATTTTTTAATCCATGCGAGCCCAAGCAATTATACCTTTGTAAATCCCTCGTTACTTTTTCCTCTGTCTTCGGAAAGGAGTCCTGCAGATGAGTTGCAATATTCACCAATTATGCCAACAATTTATGAAAATAAAAGGGACCTTCGAGGTAGGGAATAAATTTTCTAGACGAGGGTATCTGATAATTAATTCAGCTGCAAGTAATTAGCTAGCCATTGGATCTTATCATCTTTCGCGATTATGTAATTTTCTATTTCCTAAATAAGTTTAACCTGGCATGGTTGATACATTGGCAATTGTACGGGATACAAAAATATCCGGAACACCTTTTGACGACTTTACATTGCATGTAATATTCCTGAAACTAAACTTGACGGCGTGCAGTGAAACGTGAGTTAGCTCCAATGACGTCACAGCCGTGGTTTATTCACCGTGCACCTCTTCTGCTCCAGCAAATCCGTTAATTCTTGTCTGGCCTGCTTACCTGCTGGAATTCTTAAGTGCAGTGCAGACGAGCAGTAAAAATTGCCGAGACTGGCAGTTCGCCAACAAATGCTCTACCAGACTCTGCGGAAAAGTTGCGTAAAGAATGATTTTGCAAGATGGGTTTAGGCCAATCTTTTCGTTATGTTCGAGCTATTCAAACAACATACAGCCCGGTTTCCCCGTTATCTATTCACTACTACGGATGTAGCAGCTGCAGTTTTCTTAAAACTTCACCTTAAATGGTTGTGATTATATCTGTAATGTCAAAAGTATTAAATGAATTTGTCTCAAGGTTATAACGCCGGTAATCAAAAGAAACGTACTTGCGGTTATAAGTTTCAAGATTGCCTAAAATAATGAGTCGTTAAGTACAATGTATTGGGAGTAAAAAACAGACAGATGAAAGAGAAACGAGAGAAATGAAATTTATGAAGTCAATATTATCCTTTTTTAGTTGTGCAACTTGTAATAATTTTACCCTAAGGTAGTGCTACTGCAAGAACCTTACCCCCGCTATGTGTGCACGCCGGCCTTTAATCGCTGAAGTTCTCTCTTCTTCCGTTCTTAACCATTTCATGTTTCTAGACAGTGCAGACAGGTCTGTTGTCGAACCATGACTCCCAGACAATCTGTGACCTACAACACTACGCTCAAAGACCGATTGTCCCACAGATTCTCCTTGAATACACAGCCCTGTCATAATTCCTAGATCCCCACACGCACACATGGCTGTTCCCAAGGCACTGCGGTCTATCCGTGGAGTCCGATCGTCCCACAGGTTCTCCCTCAATTCACGGCCACGCCATAATTCTGAAGTCCGGCACGCATGGATGGACACGGGGAGACAAGGAGCCTGGAGCCTGGCAGGGCATAAACCTGTCATACGCCAGTCGCCAGAATTGACGAGCAAATGGTGCGGCATAGGGTGAAATGGTGAGAGAAATTTCAATGTTCCCTCAGTTAAAATAAAACAAATGAATATAGAAACTAATGCGTGGGAGAGAGTCTGCCACCTTAAGCCCTGCGCAGACGAGCCACATCTTCGCTGATTTCTAAATGTCATTATAGTTAATAGATCCATCTTGCCGCGACACGTTAATGCACACGCAGCAGCGAGAGGAGCCTGCAGTTGCAATGCTGTAGGGTAAAAGAATTACAAGCTGCATAAAAAAGAAATGGAAAATATTGACTTCAAAAGTTTAAGTGATCGTTTATGCGCCACTTTTTGTTCCCTTTGCTTACCATAAATAGTACTCAGCGACTGCTTTGTACGGTTATGAAGCTTATAACGAAACTTTGACCAGCATATATATTTCTGCAGGCAACCATCGATCTCACCAAGATACAAATTCCTATCATACTATCGATAATATTGCAGGTGGGATCGTAACGATTTAAAGCTCAAGCACTCTGAGAGCGCATATCTCCACCAAGCAAGGCAACGGTTACAAAAAAATTAGAATTGGTTCTGAGACCATGATTTTCTTTGTTTCAACACCAAAATTTAATCATTTGTGCCCGTCAACAGGGTTAATAGCTTCTGCAATCTTGTTTTTTTAAGATCCGTTCATAACTTTATGAGTTATGCTGCTAACAAACATTATGATGAACATAAGTCAAACATACAAAGGAACGAACCGATCTACACCAAAATTTAATCATTTATGTCTTTTAGCATAACTAACAGCTTCTATAAATTTCATAAATTTCCATTCATTATTTTTTGAGTCATTGTGCTAACAAGCATACAACTAAAGACAGTGACAAACGAACGAACTGACGAATAATTACAAAAATTTGCTCCTTTATTCTTCATGATAAACATAATAACTCTTTTGAATTTCATAAAAATCCGTCCATAACTTTTTGAGTTATGGCATTAAGAAAAATGAGACAGACAGACAAACAAAGAGACGGACGGATCTTCACGGCCTGCCGCTGTAGCGGCAGACTATAGCGTCTGACTTCGACTCTCAAGGTCGCTGGTTCGTGCCCAGTTCCCAGCTGGGTATTTTCTTAGCGCGCTTGATGTGATCGGCCAGCATCCTGTCTGCATACTGCATGCGAAAATTGGAAAAGGAAAACTGAACCGTAAGTTGCTTTGAATTGCTCGAACCCCATGAGGAAGATTGGCCTAGATAGACCAACCCTGCTATATTCGCTCCCCAGGCAACCTTTCCGCATAGTCTGGTAGTGCATTTGTTGGCGATATGCAACTCTAGGCCTTTTTTGCGTCTCTTCTGCAATACGGCTTAAGTAACCGAATAAAGCATGCAGTCCACTTGTCTGGGCGGTATTTATTGTGCTGTGCTCACAAAAAAAATAAGAGAAATAAAGATTTGAATCATGGGTAATTGGGTTTAAGTGCACATGCTAAAGCCTTGCAACTGAAATAAGAATCTACAACATAATAATGACCGATTTGTATATATCTGTTTGTTTGTCTGCTTTAACAAAACAGACAAGCGGAAATAAGCCCAGGTTGGAGACTTTGGTCGTCCTCTCAAGTTCCATTGAAGACTGATAGGTAGAAATAGGCCGCTTTGTAGATGATGGCAAATTTACACCATATCTGGATTACGATCTTCCTTTGACAACGTTCAAGTCCACTCAATGCAAATACAAGCAGCTTCTCTAAGCAATCTCTTCCATCGTGATTTCCACCCGCTTCTTAGGTTTCCTTCATCCAAACTTCAGCTACCCTTAGTTTACACGGATACTTCTCTAGTGGTCAGCAGACTGCTAAAAACATGAGGATTTCTTGGCAGCTAATAATTTTCCCCATCTTGAGTTCTTCTTTCAACAGAACAGCCTTTCATTTGAAGAATAATTCTTAGGAGTTATGTCCCACCGTGAGTAACCTGGATGCAGAACTCTGTATTTATTAGGAACATATCGACGGCGAGCAAAAAAAAATATGGCACCTCAGCGTATTACCGAAAGAAAGTTTGGTATTGTTCAGCCTTGCATGCTCATCTATAAGTTACCCAATAAACTTGGCAGTTGCATTGCATCCTACTTAAGGAAGCTAATAAGAAAATTATGATCAACGAAGACCGGTCATCACAAATTCTTCGCTGTCGTTTTTTGACAGCGCAGGCACTCTAGTAAGTTATAAAGTACTGATAACTGTGCGGCATGTATATATGCCGTACTTGAAAATATTTTCAAGGTACATACAGTACAAAAAAAGCCATCCATACCTACAACACTCGAAATTTCTGGAGTTGAAAGGTTAGTAACCTCGTCATCTGATCTCAGCACGCTGGTTTTGCAATTCCTCGCCTAGTCTCAAATGTTGCATAGCTGTGCATCAGCGCAACTGAAATGTTTCTTCTGGTATATAATGCAATGTATAGGTACTCAAATGTGGATTTTTAAGGACATGTGTCCTTTATGTGGGGCTACATCACGCAATTTCCCCCACCCCTCTCAGCTTACGAGCAGATAATCAGCTGGTACATCGTCTCGATTGCCCCTTGAAAGTCAGTATCCAAGATACTTCTGGAAGGTACTACAGTTGAACGACGTGTGAGCTGAATGTCCGGTCACATGATGAGCGTGATATTACATTGTGTTTCTCCAGGTATGACTGTTATTACGCTACATAATTTGATAATTTGATGTTTATCGATGTTGGCAATTTCCACAAAAGTATTTGTACATTAACAGTCTTTTAACTAAAACCAAGTAAGTCTTAGCATCAATTTTTGTGCCTGGAGAAGACCTAACGGCCGAATAGCTTCTAAAAAGGCAGAAGGGCGAGTAACGCTAATAGTGTAATACGAGCGGGACCCGTGGAAATTCCACGGTTAATTAAGGTTTTCAGTTATATTAGTTTGACCTGAGGCAGCGCTTCTAACTTAATAACGCACCCCCGTTCAAGCTACAGCAATGACCACCGCCTAACCCGGTCTAGCGTCACGCTGTCCGTCTACCTTACACTTCGTTTAACCTCTCTTGGTATTCTGATGTCACCTGTGCATCTCGCATTTGTTTTGCCAGCAGAGTTCGCACTTGTCTTGATTAAGATATAGGGGTACGACACGGCAGTTTTTGAATTGTTCTCCAGTGTATTTGTACGCCTTTTCTAAGCGCTGTTCCCCATGGTTTACAGATAATTTAGCCCTTTATAATCTTACACATTTCAATTTTTAATCGGAAAATCTGATTTTTTTTCTTGCACTGTTATAGGGCCCGTTGATATTGATCAGCAGCCCATAAGTTTTCTGCTTGGTTTGTTGGGATAGCTATATACAACGAAGTACAGCAGACTCAGCAAGTTTCTTCAGTCACAGTACCGTAACCCTTTGTTCGTTAGATGTTATTGTACTTCTTTAGACGATGCACATTCACTTCAATAAATAACTTTATCATCAAGATGGGAGCCCAGAGCCTGGGCGTATCCTGGCTACGCATCTGGCCCCATTCAGAATGTCATTTGCCAACACCAAAGCGCACATAATTCGTCGCGATAAAAAAAAATGAAGAGCGGTAGATTTGGTACGGGTGAGATAATCTTCATGTCTTTTCTTCGAAACTGTAAATTTTTTCAAGAAGCAGAAAGAAGACAGGTATGGTTGATTTTCCTTTCAGCGAAAATCAGAGGAGCTTCTTGCAAGCTCAATTTCTCCTTATCTAATTCTGAAAAGCTTAACATGCTGACGCATGGACGGACGGATGGACTGACAGATGGAGCCTCAAATTAAGTAGAATTATAATATAGATTAGCTAAAGCCGTGCGTAGCTCTGTTTATTTAGATATAGCACATGCATAGTTACACGCACACACCTTTTACACCTTTATTTATTCTCAAACTTCATATACATAATTGATTAAAACTGATTAAAACGCGTATACCAACAATTGAGAAAGCGCCCATCTCAAAGTATTTGCTACTTATGGGACGCTTAGACAATTGATACATAGTAGCAACAAACGGATGACGAAAAACAATTCCTGAATTTCACCAGCTCATGTATATTTCTGCATACGAAACGCTGCTTCATTTACGCAGTAACACTGCAATCATCGCCAGAGTTGGCTGCCTCAGAAGCTAACGACGCCTCCAGGAAACGCAAGTTGGCAGAAAGTGGAGCCTGCTCAAAGGAAAATGGCCACTGTGACGGTGAACAAGGGAGGTTGTCGAGTAAGTGTGCTATAATTAAACTGAATTTTAGGTAGAATCACTCTATAGTCTATACTATCTTGGTATGGGTATGGAAGTCTGGCCTTAGTTTTAACTCTAAACTTAACTGTATCCAAACTAGCAGGCAGCTGGATTCCAGCAGGAGCTTGTTATCTGAAATACTGATACCAGCACATTGCAGGCTGTAAGATTTCAGCGAAAATTTAATAGCTGAAGCTGGTGCTATCAGCACTTGGCACTCAGCGAAATACGAACGAAAATTTAATATCTGAACGTTGCAATATCCGCACTTGGCAGGCAGGAGGATGATTGCCAACACACCTAACTGGTGACATAAGCTTGTTGCCAATCTTCCAGTTTTCTCTAATGAAGGGCTGTCACCACGGCTGCGTCAAATGCGCTTAATTTCACAGCATCAGCGGCAAAGGCCAAAGGGATTGGAGCGACTCCGTTGAGTAAGATAAGGAGCTTGAACCGAAAACGAAATGGGATATGAGAAACTGATAACTGACATCGGGCGGTTAATATTGCTCTGCCTATATACGTAGCTGCACAAACATCGCCGCAGTGTCAACTTCAGTATTAATTCCCAATACAAATTGAAACTAAAGAACATATGAACAACTGATACCAGAATGTACTTCGTTTGTTTGTGCGTGTTCCATCGGGCAGTGAAATAAGGCCTTCAAGGTTTCACTTGTTCCAAAATTCAGACAGGATCTTTGGCCAAGCCACTTCGTATCGCGTTGCAAGTGTTAGAAGCAAAGCGATTACGTTGAGCCGCTGAAAACACCATAATATAGAGTAAGATTGAGTTTTTGGAAGTGTCAAGAGTAATTTCTTGAGGGTCAATCCTGAAAATCAGTTCATCGGGTCCACACCAGAGCACTTGTCTGACGTTTTGGACAAGTCTAGCCTCAACGGCTTAATTTCGGTGCCCAATCGAACGTGCCATTTCTCCCCCAAAAAAGAAATCTAAAAACTAACTAGGAAGCACTGACTTGATACAGGTACTTATCGACAAAAAAAAAAAAAAACATTGAATCTTTCATGCATACCGGTTTATAAAGAGTTTGTGAGCTTTATATTAAGGCCAGTATATAAAAAATATTTCATACACAATGAAGAGAGTATGTGAATACACTTTAAAATGCCAAGTAGATGTTGTAAAGATTTCTCAACCATAATGTATGAATGTCTAGGGAATTCCTGCTAATTATCAAAATATACTCGCTACTAGTTCGTAAAAACACGCATATTACATGTTCAAAGCAGTACGTTTTAATATTTGTATTGGATTACATATAATTAGTAAAAATAAATGACGTCCTCGGATCAGAACCCATTGGAGTGCGAACGTTTGCGTCCACGTGTCTGCACAAGGACCCACCCCCACCCCCACCCCGCAGCACGTCGAGGAAGTCTTTGTCTACAGCGAAGGATAAGACTGACCCGATATTAGCTGACTCTGGAACAGAGTTCAAGACCAACATTTTGTCACACTTTGTAGATAAATATATAACAATGTATATTTACATATTATTGGCTCACACCATTGAGAAATGCCGGCAGAAAATTAATTACTCCAGACACACCTCTTTTTTTCACTAATATTCGTGATTCTGGTGAGTCTAAAGAATAGCCAGCTCTATTCCTTCTTTGACCTTTACTGAATTTAAGCATCATAAGCTCAATCAAAGTTGTATAAGGTCGCAAGTTATATTCTCGCTGCAGAGGAGCGCAACGTACAGGCTGCAGTACTCGGCTTACTGCATGCTTGGCTTGTTGCTCCGTCAGCGCAGGCCTCTATGCATACGTCCAAGGGCCCAGATTGACTAACGTTACAATGTTGTAAAACTTGCAATGTTGTATTTTACAACCATAATATAAGGTTGTATTATATCTGCCTTATGATTGTAAGTTACAGCTCACTACTACAGTCAATGAACCATCGCTTTACGCGGTGGGGGTGACTGCAACGGTGGCACAACTACCACCAATTATTATCCAGCATGCGTGTGTTCAGTCAGGAGCATTGAAAGCGAACCCTATTTCATGTGGATTTCAGGTGGACTTTATTCAAAATTTTGAAATGGCAATGACAAAAGAGGTTAGAAAATGGATGTAGCATTAATTCTCCCGGTATTGGTTTATTAGGAGCATAGATAAGAGTAATAGCAGATACAATGAATGCCTCGCACACATATTAATGCGTATTTAATCAATTATCAGATGAACATACATGTATATATGAATTTATTGAAATGTACGTTGATACCCAGGTGTATTCATAAAGGAGTTTATATATGTGTGTGTGTGAGCTTGCATTGAATAACATATGAAGGTTTGACTTATTTTTCTCCACCTTCGCTCGTTTTTTGAAGAGATTTCCTCAGTAAGTCGATTCCTCTATTCTCTCACTGTAATTAATAGCTGCATTCTGAATCAAAAAACTCTGTTATATAGATTACGAATGATTCAACGAGCTTTTCTGCCGCTATGTCTCATTTACCATCTTCATGTTGCAATTATTGTTCGGCATATCACACTGCTTCCATCCAATTACGCGTTGTTATAAAGCCCGCTGCACACGAGAGTCAAAACGCGAGAACGTTTCTCCTAACTCGTCCGATTACGTTACCGCCCAGTACTACTTGCAAAAGGGGAAAATTGCTAACAATCTGAGTCACTCCTGTAGTCATTTCACCACGGCAGGTTCAATGTACACAGTTTCAAATATCTCTCTTAATTTGAAACGAGATTCAATTTACAACTTCGTATATTTTAAAGCGATGCTTCAAGAGGTAAAGTTGTAGTAACAGCCACAGAAACTTTTGTTTGAAGAACATGAAACGTTTTCATGTTTCGACTCTCGTGTGCAGCGGGCTTAAGACAGAGATTCTTTCAACGTAACTCTAAGGTCACCCATTTAAGCGTGTTATTTTTTGGCTACGTGACGATCTTCACCTGCTCTCATATGAGCTCAGTTGGATGGTAATGACATTGGTAAAGAGGTAGTCTCAAGACCCGATGTCTGTTTCTTCTGCAATTTCGTGAATTACGTATGTAGTCGTTACAGTCATCTTCTTTGCAAGCTCATGCAACTTTGCTTTGGTCGCGTTTTCTGGAGGTAAATCTGATTTCCCCCATTATGTATGTAGTAGGCCTTCTTTCAAGCTGCACGGAGGGATAGATACTTTCTCCATGACAATTTCGAAGTTGGGTGAAAAATTTGAAAGGAGCTGCTTTCGAAACCATTCTTCAAAAGTGCGGCATTCACCTGATGATGATAGTCCCCGTCGTATTTAGCTTGGAATATTAACTCTGTCCCAGCATGAAGAATAATTAAAATAATCAGACGACTACTTTTTCTTGTAGGTGGTTTCACTGAGCTACCTTGTGGCGATGTCGTTTCTTTCCAGCTTTTTGTAGCTGCGTAATTTGGATTGGCCTCAGTGTCATCAAGTACACAATGATATGGGACGACTGCTTCACTTCCATGAAATCTCACAAAAAAGATGTAGGCAGAACTTGGCACCGTAGCAACAAAGCTATACCACATATCATACAGATTGTAGAACATAGTGGCTCAATGCGAAACTGTTACACATTTTACGCTACACGCTTGTGTAAATGCATTTAGAACATTAACCAAAGCTTGTTACTGCCGTAGAGAAGGTGCCATATTACCAGTGAAATCAGGTACTAATTAACGCTTGGCATAACGGGTGTGACGTCACACCCATTTGGGAACGCCTACAATGGACTTCCTAAAATAATTTTATTATAGTGTTGTAAACACTTACAAGTATCCCCGAGGTTTAGTAAAAATATGTAACATACTTTAGAAGATTCTCCTCTATTTTTTGTAGGAAAAATTTTTTTCTTTCTACAACCGCGTAGTAATTCGAGGTGCTAGATACATGAGTTACAACACGTAATTAGCTAGATAAATTTGGCCGGAGTTACAACACAGTTAGTCGAAATACAAGCTAAAATAGGAACTTACAACGTTCTAGGTAGCTTGATAAATCTGGCCCCTGGTTCGTATCAGGCAAACCACCTACTGTAACGTATATATAGATGTGCCGGTATATAACTACATCAATATACTTCACATACCTTACTTTGCTTTTTAGGTACTCTTTATAGTGCAGCACCACACCGACAAGGCAGCGAAAACATTACAAGAACTGTAACATCTTATAGGCATAGATTCCATCATCTGTTTCCATTCCGTCAACTGGAAGGACTAATCATCCACAGACAATCTTATCTCTTCTCTTCGCGTACCAAGAGAAGAGGCTCAGCAATCGATCCTCGCAATACCGGCCCCGGTGGCATTGATCTCTCTGCAATCAGCCATTAGGCAGAGATTTGCTCTCCGACACACCGCTTTGTCTTGGATTGTTTTCATTGAACGGAAGAAAAGACATGACGGAGCGAAGAGTCTCGTGTAACACGAGCACAGGCAAACGACCGCGCTCTCAGTTTTGCCGTATCGGCTGAGTTCCAAAGTCTCAACATGTTGGCAAACGTCCCACATATTGCCATATCGGCTGCACTCAGAAGTCTGGGCATGTTGGCTGAAGTCCAGCGGCTTGCCATATCGGCTGAGCTCCGAAGGTTGATATATCAGCTTCTACTTCTTGTCTTATCGGTAGAGCTCATATGTCTTCTACATCGGTTGAGTTCCCATGTCTACCATATCGGCAGAACTCCCGAATTCGTGGTTTCCCCAGATCTCCACGTTTTGCTGTATCAGCAGAGTTCCCACGTTTTGTCGTATTGGCGGAGCTAGCAAGTTTTAGTGCTTCGGCCAATTTCGCCCAGCTTGTTGCAGCGGCAAATCTCTCAGGTCGCCTTTTATTTCTTGATATTTGCTTTATATATCGGCGCTGGTAGCTCAATTAATGACCTTTCAATTAATAAAAACCTGTTTTGATTTTGATCCCCGAGTACTTACCTTTATTCAACTTCCCCGGGCGCTAACCTTTCTAAAGATTTTTCACGTTTGATTTGTTTTACATAGCATTCTCTGATCTGTTACAATCTTTTCATACTTCAGTATCTCAACACTAGTTAAAGAAATAACTGCATCCATAATGGATTGTTGATTTAGAGACCACGAATATGCATGCGCGCAATTGTATTTTTTCCAGTGAATTATGCATGCAACGTTTCAAATAATAGCAATCCTAGAATACAGCAATTTAGAATTATACACTACGGAATTATTTCCGTAATATTTCTATTCGCTTGTGCTCAGTGATTATACTCAAAAATTTATTTCGTTAATGACTCACGTCAAATTGAAGATAATTTTTATTTAACGAGTAAAAAATAAAGAGCGTTTAGAAATTATGCGTCTTAATATACATATCTTCTCACCAGACGTGTGAAAGATAACACGCGATTTCTTTTGAGAAATCTAATATATTTTGGAATGGTGAGACATAAAATTTTGGAATGGTGCACGAGATAAAACATTTTAGAAAAGTGCATGAAATAAAATATTTTGGAATGGTACACGATACATAATATTTTGGAATTATGCACGAAATAAAATATTTTGGACCAGTGCACGAGATATAATAGTTTGGAATAGTGCACGCAAAATACAGTGATTTCGGATGGTGCACGAGATATAATATTTTGAAAAGGTGGCCAGATAAAACATTTTCGAATAGTGCGTGAGGTTAAATATTTTGGAATGGTGTACGTGATCCATCGAGTCGGCTCTCTTCTTAGCTGTAAGGTTAACCCGTTACTGAATTTTCTGAACACCGTCCAATTTTTAGACATAAATAATTGCGATATTCTTACAGGAAATATGGGAGGTTACTGTGTCCATTAATATGTCATATCGTTATTGCAAGCTGCGCTAGTTATAACGAGATGTTTCGAGGGGAAGAGAAGGGACATGCAAGGTGTTTCTGACTCGCTTGGTAAGGTCCAGTTCTGCTAATCCACTTAGGTTTAATTTGCTCGGTATTTCAGATATGTGCGTTGATTTCCTTCTACTGCGCAGAGAATCACGTATTAATCTTGAATCGATAACCTTGAAAACAACGAAAACTCTATCTTCCTCCTTAAAATGGATCTATCAGCCGTCTCAAGTGTAACCGGGTCGCTGGGGCATAACTGGTTAGTTGAGGCTTTGGTCAACGTCATTGAGTTATTTCACTATCAAAAAGTTAACCTGAAACGTAGAGCAAATAATGTACTATTTCACACTATACCCAAACCGTTGCTGACCTTCACATTTTGGCATCCTAGTTCATTTTTTTAGTTCGTCGAGAGTAGAATGACTATACGTCAGCTGTGAAGTTAATTTTAATTTCACATGTATTTTTTGTATCTGATTTATTTATGAACTTTTCCTGCGATAATTAATGACTGTTGGTATTTTAATTCTATTTGAAAATGACTGTGACTAAGCTAATACTTCATTTCTACCCAGACAATGAACTCTCCAGTGGCTCAACCTATTCTGAGAATAATCGCCGCCTCATCTACTAATCAGTATCATCATTTAAAAATTCATAGAAATAGGAAAATTTAAACAACTGGTACATGAAAACAATTTTATGATCACTATTTTTAGTTTAATAAGTTAATCGATAAAATGTATAGACTCAACAAAATCACTGTCCACTCCAAAAGGGGGCACCGCTTCATGCGTCAGTGTAGCACTCGGTTCAGTAGGTACTAATAGCCGCCCGCTGCTACCGATGGTCCAAGATCAAAATATTGTAAGTGAAAATTTTTTCCAACTTTTTCTGGCACCAATTGCAGTGTATTCCAGCAGACTCTCGATGGAATGATTGAAAAATGAATGCAAGGATAATCGCAAAACAGCCAACGAATCCTCCACGTGAATACTATATCAGAGGTACCTGCAGATTACTACACTGTGGTTAACAGGGAAGCATATTAAGAATGGTGTATAATAGGGGTAAAGTGTATGCATTGTATACATTATTATTCGAAGTGATAAAATACTTAGTGCCGATCAATTACGATAGTAGTAACGAAAATTTGCGATGATACCATCACATCTAAGTGTACTATGGCGTCCAACCCTGTGATACTTCAGTTAAATTCAATACATGCAACGCCCGCATATTGGTACAGCAAGCATTTACCCTATCTATACTTGGCTATCCTAACTCGCTAGAAAGGCTGTTCCCCTCTAAGAAATGCAGTAGGAGCATATACAGTATATATACAGTGATTAGACATAAGTATTTGCACAACTCTATTTTTTATGTATTTTTAAAAATTTAGGGACAGCTTTAAGATAATTAATACAGGAAGTTTATATGACATAAATATAATAGAATATTTAAACAGAACAGTCAAATGTGCACTTATAACAAGAAAATTTAACACAAGTAAAAGTAATGAGGGACAAAAGTATTTGACCAAAATAAATATGATGTTGAATCATTGATATTTAATAGTATAATTTGAATAAATTAGTTTGAAAATTATTCTAAAACGTTCACGAAACGTCTCGAAAGTGTATACATTGTATACATTATTATTCGAAAAGATAAAATATTTAGTGCCAATCAATTACAATAGTAGTAATGAAACTTTGAAATGAAACCACAGCCGGCGTAATCATTACCTCTCTAGACCTCGTTGAAGTCGCGCACACTCTCACTACAATGCCCAAAGTTAAAGAAATCCATGAAGCTACTCGTAAACGGATAATTCAACTTCGTAGAGAGGGATTAACTTATAGAGTAATAATAGCAAAACGTATCAATGTTCCTTTTTCAACGGTTGGAGCAATAGTCCGCAAGCATAAAGTGACTGGGGCGGTCTCCAACCTGTCAAGAGCTGGAGCTCCGCGTAAGATCATGGGTCGTCCTCGACGCTGCATGCTACGTAAGGTGACTAATGACCCCATGACAACTCGTGCTGACCTTCAGAGGGAACTGGCATCTCAGGGACTGCATTTAAGCAAGAAAACTATTGTTAGGGAATTGAACCGTACTGGCATTCATCCTTACACTCCTCTCAAAACTCCTCTTCTTACAGCAAAGCATGTCTAGAGCCGCTCAACATTTGCCTAAGACCACCTGGACAAAGCAAATGAGTTTTGGGAATGGGTTATATGGTCTGACGAAACTAAAATACAACTTTTTGGCCGAAACGAAGCTCGGCATGTATGGAGGAAAGGTGGTACTGCCTATGACCCCAAGAACACCACCCCCACAGTGAAGCATGGAGGGGGAGCATCATGGTGTGTGGTTGCTTTACTGCCCATAGTGTTGGGAATCTTCATATCATTGATGGAAAGATGAATAGTTTCATGTACAGGGAGATATTAGAGAAGAAGATGCTTCCAAGTGCCAAAAAATTCTACGGACTTCGCAGGTGGACCTTCCAACAAGACAACGACCCCAAGCATACTGCGAATTTAACGAAAGAATGGTTTCAAAAGAAGAAAATAAATGTTCTTCCATGGCCTAGCCAATCACCGGACCTTAATCCAATTGAAAATTTGTGACGTCTTTTTAAATCTGGTGTCCACAAACGGTGTCTCAAAACCTCACTGAATTAAAAGTTATCTGGGTATAAGAATGGAAAAAATACCATCAAGTGCATGAAGGTTATCTGCATGGAAGAATGAAAAAAATACCAAGTGAATGTGAACAGTTAATTTCCAGCTATAACAATCGTCTCCATGCTGTTATTGCCAAAAAAGGTCACGCCACCAAGTACAAATGTCATAATTTTTTTGGTTAAATACTTTTGTCCCTCATTACTTTTGCTTGTGTTAAACTTTCTTGTTATAAGTGCACATTTGACTGTTCTGTTTAAATATTCTATTATATATATGTTATCTAATCTTCCTGTATTCATTATCCTTTAAGCAATCCCTAAATTTTTTAAACTACATAAAAAATAGAGTTGTGCAAATACTTATGTCTAGGCACTGTATATATACAATACATGCAAGTTTTGTTAAAGGCGCTGAGAGACTGGTATTAATTAAACATTTATCAAGTTCCTCGAGTTGACGAAAACAATTTATGCATTGCTTATTGCTGGTGCTGTGCAGTAGACCAACGATGGTGTCTTCGACGTTTCGACTACAGCTGTAATCATCATCAGGAGGTGGTGGCGGTGCCGAAGGTAGTCGCGGCGGTGCCGGTGGTGGTCGTGGCAGTGACGGCGATGGAAGGTCTTCCATGCTGATAGAATTGTGGCTCGAGCAGTACTGATTTCATGGGAAATTGGAAGAACCTTCTTATGAGGCGTGCTTGGAGGGTGTTTGGCTCGGTAGAATTGACACGTCGCTGCTTTAATTGCTGTGTCCTCCCTCTTCTGAAATAGTGCTGAGTAGTCTGGGGTTCTGCTGCAGATTGTCATCTGTGTTTGCTTGACAAAGTGGTACGTCGATGTGCGTTCATGCTGGATGGTGTTGTGCTTTGTGATCTGGCGCATCGCCGCAGAGTTCGTAGGGTCTGCTTTTTGCATAAAATTTATAACTGACCTAGTCATTCACTGTCGGATTCTCTTCTGGATCCATATGTTGGGGTGAGGTATACTCGGCGTACTGATGCTCTTCATGAGTTTGCCTTGGAACCGTTACGATGCAGTACGGGCCAGTATTCTCGTCCGTTTTTTCCATCGTGTGTGGAT
Organism: Parhyale hawaiensis; assembly: GCA_001587735.2. Classification (NCBI taxonomy): domain Eukaryota; kingdom Metazoa; phylum Arthropoda; class Malacostraca; order Amphipoda; family Hyalidae; genus Parhyale; species Parhyale hawaiensis. Next base: position 18,880,682 of record LQNS02278097.1, read on the forward strand.
ATTTGGAATCGTCTTGGGGGCTCTGTCTTTGCTGGTGCGGATATTGGCAGCTTTAAACGATCTGTACACATAGCTATTCTGTGATATGGAATGTTCTCTTTCTTTTTTTCTTTTTATGTCTTCACTCGCTGGGCTGGTTGCGTGAGGATTTATCAACCTCACGGAGTTTCTCAGTTACCCACGTCGCCAGTCTGGTGTGATTTAAAAATAACAATAATATGGCTCTAGAACACGAAGAGCGGTGCTAGGTCCCCTCAGTTTGATGAGTATGGCCTCTTCTATTAGTAAGCGGATCTTGTTGTTTTTACGCAGTATTTTTGTACGGTGCACTAAGTTTTTCCCTGGTGATCTGTTGGTTGATTCTATCAATATCTTCTACAAAAACCAAATGTCGCCAGCCTACAAAAGCAACGAACGGGTCATAAAAAGCATCATAAGCAGCAACATTACTTGCAGAAGCCCAACAGACAAGCTAAAACTCATCATTTATTACAAGAACCGAAAAATCGCTCAGCTGCTCATGAAAAACCACCTTCCACCACCCCCAGAACTGCAACAAACCAATGGCGTGTATGAATACTCCTGTAATGTTGTGGACTGTGAGCCCCACCCTACTTCATACATCGGCATGACAACAACAACGCTATCAATGAGACTTATGATGCATCTGCGGGAGGGGGACTGGCTAACCACGCGAAAAAAACATAACCAACAGATCACCAGGGAGAACTTAGCGAACCGTACAAAACTACTGCGTAAAAAGAAAGACAAGATCCGCCTACAAATAGAAGAGGAAATACTCATCAAACTCAAGCAGCCTTCTGTCAACACTCAAGCGACCAGCATCTCCAGAACCTTACAGCTACACGGAGACCAATACTCGCAACAACGAGCGTAATCAACAAATATAGCGTAATTGCCAAGCCGATCAGCGCGCTGATTGGCTAAGCTGGTCCCGCCGCCAGCAAACCTGAGGGGACCTAGCACCGCTCTTCGTGTTCCAAAGCCATACAGGTATTCCCCATGAAATCAGTACTGCTCGGGCAACAATAATTCTTATCAGCATGGAAGACCTTCCATCGCCGTCACCACCACGACCACCACCGCCGCAACCACCTCCGGCCCTGCCACCACTTTCTGATGATGATGATTACAGACTTAATCAAGACGTCGAAGACACGATCGGTGGTCTACTGCACAGCACCAGCAATAAGCAATATATAAATTATTTTTGTCAATTCGACAAACTTAATAAATGTTTAGTAATAGCAATCTCTCAGTCGCCTTTAAGAAAACTTGCAAAACAGAACAGCTGCTACCGTACTACACTATATATATGTATAAATATATATTCTTGTATCTGAACATTTGAAACAACGTGACAAAAATGTGTATATCACCATGGTTAGCACGACATGGAATTAACTCTGCAGGACTGCTAACCATAATAACAGCTCCTACTCATAAGGTTAGGTAAGGTATAGACCAGTTTTGCTAAAATTGAAAAAAGTTCTTGTATTAATGAGCTTACATTTGAAGGCTAGCGGAACCAGTCCTGGCCTCTCCTAACCTTATGAGTCCGCAAGCTCCTGGGTAGAGAGAGGTTGGTGGTGGCACCAGAAAATATTAAACCGTTTATCGTTGGAGAAGCGTAATTTTACCACCCGTAACGTTTCCTAGGAGGGCAGTGAGATAAGAAGCTTCATATTCGATATTTTTTCCAGTTCAATGCAGAAAGTTACAGGCCGTTCAACTGACAATCCTTTCGTCAGTTTAACGAGAATTTTTTCTTTCTAATAGGATTTTGGTAGCTTAATGTCGCTTTTTGTCGATTTAAACGTTGAAATATAAGAATATACATATATATTGAGAGGGAGAGAGATAAAATAAAGTGCTTTTGTAGTGAAATAACACATCCTGGTTCGGATAGGGTTAAACCTGCTACTTTAAAGCACTTAATGTAGTTTAAAGCGTAAGGTTCTCAAAGTACTCTATTTCCTCAAGACAACACGTAGTCAAGACACTCATGCGATAGCAGAGAATTCGTTTGCCTCTCCATTGATATCTCTGATAAGTCGCTGAGGTTCTTCATTATTTACTGCATATGCAAAACCCACCAGCTATTCTCCACATTCTGCCTCCTATTAATAGAACGCTTTTTGAGCCTGTGTTCTTCTGTGGAAGAAAATTATCCGTAAGCAGAGTTCTCTAGCCTGCAGCATAAGTGCTGGTAAAAGCTATCAAGTTTCCTTTGTCAGCTACAAGAAATGGAACTCAATAGTTCCAGGCCTTAGGTAAAAAATATAGATAATTCAACAAAGTGTTAAATCTATAACAGAGACAACTAAGTACTTTATAGCCATCAAGCTTCTTGTACATCTAATTACAGAAGTTGCTCGAACCTTCCCTGAACGACTTTCTGCTGGCTAGTGTTTAGAACAGAGTCTGAATTAACATTTCTGTTCAAACCAGTTGAACTTCGTAATGTATAAGGACATTTTGAATAGTATTTAAGTAACTTTACTGACTGGAAGAGTCCGAGTTTGTAATATCTATTATCAGCTAGATCAGCACTTAAATAACCTTACTAACTAAATCAGTTAAAATTTGTCAAATCTACGGGTAATTTGAACAGCATCTGAATTGCAGCACTGGCTAAATGAGTCAGCGTTCGTAAAATCTACTTTAATTTGAAAAACATTTGAATAACATTACTAGCTAAATTAGGCTGGAGTTTGAAAAGTGTTCGGACATTTCCAGTGGTATTAGGATACCAGGAATGGCTAAGGAGTTAAGGTCTCTAAGCGTTAGAATCACTTTGAACAACAATTGAGGAGCGTCACAGACCTCGTACCCCAGCCACAAACTGAGGCCGACAGAGAATTTCCCCCACAATACCGAAGCCGCCCCATTTGTCTGGTTTGTATTTGATCAGCTCGAGTGTGTGAGATTTCACAGCGATGAGACGCAATACGGTTCAGGAGCCGTGGCAAGCCCGGGCAAAACTCTGGAAACGAGACGAGCGGAGTTGCAATCTCGTTAGACCAGAACGAAATAACCGAGAGAATGAAACCAGGGCCTACGAGTGTCTCGAGTTGCCTTGGTTTCTGTTTCAGATGCTGCAGCTGCTGAGAACAAGGCAATCTTTGTCATCAACGGCTTTGCTGATGAATCCTGACATTGCGAATTTGACCCTTTAACATACTGACCCGAGATATCAAGTGGTTTATATTCTGCAAATTCTGGATTTCCCATGAGACGTCTGTTGTTATTATTATATGTGGGGTAACAAAGATCGAAGTGTTGTTTAGTTTATTGAGAAATGTTCTGCTTGAACATATTATATTATAAATTGTCATAATCCCATAGAAAATTTTTAAATCCTGTTAGACGCTGAATCTTCAACACGTTGCCGTAGATCACAGCCCATATCCTATTTGCAACCCCTACAAATAGGAAAAGGTAAGACGTCACCATGCCTCAACGTGACATGGCCGACCGCTGCTAATATCGGCTAATGATGCTGCGTACTGTTCTTCCGTGTACGATAACTGTGGTGCAATAGTTGGTGCGAATTGGTGATGACAGTTGATCTTTAAGAGTATTGATTTTTTATTGCGTCCTATGCGGTGGAGTGCAAATGATTTTCATGCGTGGAGGTAGCCCCTCTTATCAATTATCTCAGGTGTGATCCTTGCTGTATAGATTGCTTCGCTCGCCTCTGCTTCTGCGGTTAGGCCTCGTTCTGGTCTGCAATTTATTTCTTTATTTTCTGTGCCAAATTCCATTGATCCGAGATGGGGTCGCATTGGTACATATATAAGTTCTGGGTTTCTTTTTGCATAGGATGGCCCATGGGCCATGGGCCATGGGCCATAGGCTATATGTTATAGGTTCGCCCTTCCTAATGTTATGGGGAGCAGCGACCCAAGGAATTGTGAGGGTTACCTTAGCTGTTAGCTAGGCCTTCGGGACATTTGTCTTTCGTGCCCACTTTGCTGCTTTCCATTGTTATACTTCTACTGAAGATGCCTGGTTAAGTTCTTCCTCTCCTTTTCCGACTTCCTGTTCGTAGTGCTCGTTGATCCAGTGTAGGAACACGCTTGTGAATGGGTTCCATGATCCACGTGTTTATAGACATGTTACATGTTCCTTCTGTCTTCCTAAGTGATAGCACCTTGGTTGTGAAAATGGAGGTTTACACTTCTGAATAGTGATGGGTCGGATGTCATTTTTTGGACATCCGCGGATGCGGATCTTTAAGAGTTCTAACATCCGCGGATGCGGATGTAATTGTGGATGTTACCATCTCGGTATCTGCAGATGCGGATGTTCATAAGAGGTGCGGATGTTCCGCAGATGCGGATATTCGCCCCACCAAACACACACACACACCCGCTCACGACGACAGTTTGTACAACACTTGGGAAGAAAACTTAGATGGTGCTTTGTTGACAGGGACAGCGCTTGCACATATTTCAATCCAAATGAGAATTTGCAGTTTTCAGCACAATGGATGAGCTTAGTGTACAGTGATAAACCTGCACATCCGCGCCTCCTTTGCTGCTGGTCTTTAGCGGATTTTACAATTCTGATATCCGCGGATGCGATTGCGGATGTTGCCATCTTAGCATCCGTAGATGCCGATGTCAGAAAAAGTGCAGATGTTCCGCAGTTACAGATGCAGATGCGGATATTCGCCCCATCACTACTTCTGAATGATATACTTATATGTAATAGTAATAATAGTTTCTGTATACCGGCGGGTCTGTTCTTCTCTGCGGAATTTATACTTGCGTAGTGCTGGGAAGATACTTGGCCCTGTGGAAGCGTGCTGTCAAAATATCTCATAGTTACACTTACGGAAAATGTAAGAAGCGGTTATAACACTTATTAATTTTGATCTTTCTTCTTGTACAGAGAGATATATCTGCTAAGCCCATTCACCGGACCTCCCAGAGCAATCATTTTTATGTGAGCTTCTCGTAACCTCCTTGCGACTTCTTACGTGATTACCTCGTGAATCTCTATATAACCTACATAACCTCTTATATACAACTTTGAACTCTTAAAATAAAAAGCAGGGCAAAAATCGCTAATCGTAAGGCCATCTTATTAAGATTCCTGGAATTATCAATGAATAAAAATGAAGAACACTTCGGACCAACAGTCCATCTTCAGCAAAATTCCGTAACACGATAAACTCTTAATGACCTCTTGAATAACTTATTAGGTGACCTCGTCTATAACTAAAGTGGGGTTCGGGTCAGTGATGTTCTCTCTAATGATATTTGAATTTGTATTCGCGAAGTATTGAAATTAACAAAAGACATTTAACAACATAGCTGTTATCCCTGATTCTTCCCAGTCTTGAATTTGTGTATTTCATAAACTTGGAAGACAGCGCACTTTAGAAACATTATTTGTGACATGCTCCATTTCGTCGTCGCTTCTGTATTGTGATGAGTCACACCGTTGGGTCCCTCCAAAGGAAATGCGTTTATTAATAAAGCTGCTAGGCTGGTAACATTTCCCTTGAATAAGCCTCCTTAACTGGCTATAGTTACCCTCGTAAGATTATTTACGCCAAGCCTATAAAAATTCTGCATTACCCGCTGACCCTCTTTTAACGTCCATTTATTATTTACAGTGTCATTCTTACATTTGTTTTGCGTTGACTAAAATAGAAATTAGATGCCGTCGATAACCATAACTGAACATGCACCAGATAACTAACCCAGTTTCCCAAAAGTTAAGTCCACACTATAATCTTCCGTTCCGGCACGCAGAACGAAGCGTATGAATGATTGGTTACTTTATAATCAGCAAGAGGAAAATATACATCTTTATTTCACTGCAAATTAGAAGAGATATCCCAAACTTGTCCATGCAGTGACGCTCGTCACGCCGTCTCACATGACGGCTAGCATTTAGTGCAGCTTTTGGATAACACTCTACACTTCGTTGTCCAACCCAAAAAACACTTATTGTGTCAACTAAGCTACGGATATTATTCTAGGGATGAAATTGAGTTAAATTAGGCTAGGTGATTGACACAGAGGCCTAATCCCTGAGAAGAGTCATTAACAGTACTAAACTTCGGCTTGGCTTGAGCTCTTGCCATAAGCGATTAGGTCGTAAGTTAAGATGGATTGTAACTGTTATATATTGCTGCGATTAATATTTAGTGTTAGGCTCACCAGAAAAGTTGCATTTACTGCAACTTACTAGAGGCTGTTAGTTCAAAAAGTTTTAATCTTTTTTCTGTCAATTTAAGCTCATAATTGTAAGAGAGAATAGGTAAGTAATTGGCCAAAGACAATGCTTTATCTCTCTTTTATTTGAACCCTATCTTAACCAGTTTTTTTTTTATTATTATTTAACTACAGGGGTTCTTTCTCCTAAGGTATTTTCACGAAAATATATTTTCAGCGAGAGAGCCCAACTTAGCTCAAGTGCGCTTTCGATTGGATGCCGAAATCAGGCCTTCGAGGTTTGCTTCAGCTAAAACTTCATGCAGTTACTGTGGCTTTGACCCACTGAATTTCATGGTTCAGATATGTACACTGAATCGCTTGCTTTGGAAACTTTGAGAAATTAACGTTGCTCTTTAAAATTGGGTTTTCAGCAGGCTCAACGTCACCAAGTTGCTTCTGACACTTCCAACACGATGCTGAGACAAAGCTTCTGTCTGGAATTTCGAATAAGTCAAGGATCAAATGGCTAATTTCGGCGCCCAGCCCTAATACAGGGATAAAACTAACGATGCGTTTCGGCGCTCTCCCTGAAGACTGCAAGCAATACACAAAGGGATAGATTATATAAACACAATTAGCTCTTATCGCGACTACCTCTACTAGCACGGCGAAACCATGGGGAGCTGAGCCCCCCAGGCTTCACTTCCTCTAAATTACTGACAGGGGAAGTTGGTTTCTTCCCACTGAATCAAGTTCCAGACGTTAATCCTCAATCGATTAGGCTTGAGACTTTCGCGTACCCAATCCTACTCAGTAAAAGGGAATGTTCAGTCGTCCCAAGCGCAATCGGATTGCATCTAACATACACAACATAATCCAAAGTGGTGAAACCAACTTTTCTTTTTTTTTATGGTGCGTCGGGCAAGTCAAGCGTACTGGCAGTAGCCAAACTTGCCCTCGCTGTTCCAATCGAGAGCGCCTTTGCTTGGTTTCTTGCCCATATATGCCATGTCATCACTACTATTGCACCGTTCAAAATACTTACAGGAAATGTAGATCGTAGTTTAGAACCCTCGTGTGTACTTTTGTACTGTAGTCTATGTGTTCAAAAGTTGTGTAGCCTTCACAAAGTACCCGAGTAGACTTCTCAAAGTTTTTATTTATTTTTATTTTATTCTATTTTATTTATTTTTTTGCCTCCAAAGCAGCAGCTATTTTAAGATTTTCATTTCGTCTAAGCGGTCAGGAAGCTTATTAAGAAAGTAACACCTGTGACGTGACCGAAGCTCATCGACACGTGGACGAGACACGTTTCTGCCTTCAGAAGCACTCAACTATATTATATAGACTAGCGTCCAACCAACGGAGACGCTACGACGCCAGTGACGTTCATTGTTGATTTTTAACATTGCAGGGACGTCATCAAAGAGGGCCAGTGGCGACGTAGCGACGTTCTGCGTCGTTGTGTCCTCATGTCAGTTTGGACTACCTCGCAATTATTTTCCCTCGATCACACTAGCAGACCAAATATAGAATTGCAGCAGGGCACTAACAATTGCTCTAGGATCTTGGGATATGCGAAAAAATCACATAAATTGCTTTATCAATTCTTCCTTTCTCATTTGTAAAAGATTTCCATCCGTCACAACCTTTGATACATTTTCTGTGTGTATTTTCGATAGCCTTTCATCTATTCATCTGTTCAGTTTATTGGACGAGCGCGCCATTGTTTCTTTGGCATAGAAAACGTTGTCGAAGGCAACAGTGATCGTGCCAAAAATTTTAACACAAAATAACTCTTAGAATGCACTTCATATTTAAAATTGCAGTATGACTATGCAGTTCAGATACTGTAGAGGTTTAGGGGCGTGGTACCTAACTCGCCACAAGCCATGGACCACCATCAGCCGAAAAACAAATGTGGAGCGTTTCATTTTTGACCAAAGCGAAGAAGCATACACACTACGAGCGTTCTGGCTTAAAGATTCTCACTAGATTTTTAAATAGGAATTATAAACAACGAATGACCATTTCCATTGATTAAAGGCACAGTAAAGTCAAGTTATATAGTCATTTGCAACTTATTGGAAATCTTGTGTACCACTCAAAAACCCATCCTGGACCACCAGTTTGGTCTCATACAAGACTGCAGTATCGGTTCACTACAGTGACGCAGCCAGCCCAAAATTTCGGGTATAGGGCCAGGATCCCCAACAACAATATTGTTCCTACCTATTAAAACATTGGGCAATGTATTAAAATCCATAGCAATAGTTCCTATGATAAGCTATGATGATGATCTGCAGTGTGTTTTCAAGGCAGATGTATTACATGCATACAATGGATGTTGATTGACATATGTATATGGCATTGATGGTAAGTTAGTATTTTACTAATATTACCTCTTGAAAGTGTCTTGACTAATTTTCCTTTGAAAAACCTGTCAGTTGTATGTAAAATAACTATTATCATATCTATATTATACTGAAAGTCTGTGAACTTTATTTATTTGCGTCCTGTGTTTCGCGTGTTTGCACACGGATTCTTCGCTTTAAGATAGGAGAAATTCAAGCGTCAGTAGTGAAGGTACGCCTCTGGGAATTTTTCGAATCCGCCATACAATATGTCATTCTCGGAGTAATTAAGTATAGTGGGGGACGACATAAGTCCTCGGCAGTAGGATCAAAAATGGGTTCGCGGTGGCTCTCTCTTGGCAGCCTTCTGCCACACAGTGACGTGGCTTGCACCCACTCAGCAGTCATTTGGACAAGCAGCACTGCTTATAAACCATTATCGTTCAGGAATCAGATAGGGATGAATATTTATGGTACGTCGTAACCTGGATACCGAGTACCATCTAGAAACCTCCAGTATACCGAAAATCTGAAATTTTTCTCGGGTGGATGGTATTTGCAGCTAATACAAATAAAGAAGAGTACGATTCCACTGCTTTACAGCAAAAACAAATCTCAGCTTGCGTCTACGCCACCCATTCCAGCAAGCCAGCGTGCCAGCCAGCTCGTTCCAGGGTGTGCCCCAACGGCTGCCGTGTAGTATTTCGGTTATGCCGTCTGCCCCTTTACTTACTCGTTGAGGAATCAGATCGAGACGGATATTTATGGAGTGTCGTAACCTGGATACTGACCACTTCATAACTACGTCGAGTGAACGAAAGAATTAGAAAGTTATTCGCTTGGCCAGTATTAGTGTCTATGACCAAGGAGGTTCTAATAGAGAGGAGTGCACCCTATCTATTTATCCTACGGGAGCGTTGCGAGTAAACTTTTCCCTTAAACTGGCTGAGTGGCTTATCCAATCGGAGAGCAGCATT
>LQNS02278097.1:18916364-18938868 GCA_001587735.2 Parhyale hawaiensis
AGAATTAGAACTGTTTTAATCAACGGAAAATTTATGAGTAACCATCGAAAGTCTTTGATTGAGGAAGCTCATGGCGCTCATAAATTGCCTTTGCGCCGGCAGAATTGAACGAAATGTTACAACTTTGTTCTCGTTAATGAAGTTAGGTTCGCTCGGTTTGTCCTCTTTGATTGAGGCCTGAAAATCTTTGTAACATAAGGTGAAAGACGAGATTTGTAGGGCCCTGGAATACTGAATTGATCACAATTAATAAGTTAAGAGCACGATGCAAATTCTTTTGAAGTAATAGTGGCAAGGCCGTGCGCAAGGGCACATAGAGGATTGTTAAAGAAATGCGTTATAGCCCTCTTTCAAGGATGATCTTATTTGATTAAAAGTCTTCCTTTCATCTCATCTTCCAATAGATATTATTATATTTCCAGTTAATTAGGTAAATATAAAATGATCAGACACTATCTGTTCTATAAAGTCGGATGAATTTTAATTTATTAATTGAGCGTGCCTGTGAAAATTTCTAATTAATGACGCAAGTTTTCTATCTAGCCATTGTCGCCTCCATTAGCTATGGGTTCAATAATTATTAGCATACGAAAAGAGAGACAATTCCTGGTAATTTCATTTCTTGGCTTTATGGATTGCATGGCTCAACTGATGTAATCCACACTAACTCAAACACGCTTGATGATTAATAATGACCTGTGCTTAAATCTAGTAAATATGCCTGTACTCCACGCATCTCACAACATTGAGAAAAGCTAAAATTGTGCCCCACAAAAATGATATTTTAACAACAAAAACAAGTAGGGCATTTAGCTCTTTTTCAGTATTTATGATTAAAACCACCTGAGATACAAGGAACACATAACATATGATATAATCAAAAACGAGAAAAAAATTAGGATTCGTACTTGACTAACACGCACATGAGCAAGCTTATGCATTAATTTTGAAACTTGAAATGCAAGATTGTAAATCTAAGCTAAAAGCTTGTGGATTTGTTTCTCATCAGATCAATAGATCAGCCAATATTTTTTAAATATTGTCTTGACTAAGGAATTCAAAATTATGGCGCAAAGCAGAAACTTAAGCACGCACTCGATAAGCCCTAGAGAGAAAGGCATATAACCCACAGTATAAACATTGAAGAAGTGTATGGAACAAACTCTGGTAAAACAGGAATGATATTCTCTCCCTTATGATCTTTTAAGAGAGGACAAAATTAATGTATTTAAAAGCCGGTTCACATGCCAATTTCTTGAAGTCGTTCTCTTAGATCATCGTCCGAATGTTTTAAGCTAAGCTATTAGCTGTTAAGTCTGCATAAGTAAGTACAGCCACTGCATTTTTGCTTTTTTTTAATATGCAGAGAAAAAGCTCAACAAGCCTTGTTATGTTCTGCTGTTTCAACGGCAAAAAAAATGCATTCAGACGATTAACTGAAAGATACGCTTAAAAACTGCCGGATGAAACGACCTTCAGAGACGTAGACTGTTATCATTTTTCTGTTCCACTGTAAACGTAATACGCACCGTTTGCTGCAACGAAGAAAAAGCGCGGCTGTATTGGTGACTGCGAGGGGCTCTACTTGCGTGTCTACACCCTGCCTACTCTGTCTGTTCGGAGGTTCAGTAAAGGCCTCGACGTCGACGAGGCCGTGACCCAGTGCCAGTCAGACTCTCCTCGCGTGTGGTTGTGTCATGGTGCCGGCTGAAAATATTCTCCACGACGACGTTAGTGTTTAGTAGCGATATCAAGATTACATTAAAAGTGACACTATGGGCTTAAATTTAATGAACTCCGTGTTACTATTCTAGTGAGGTGAGCATGCACGGCTACCGCATAAGCGTAAAAACGAAAAGGCCGCAAACTTTCCAGGAGAGAAAAATAGCTCAATATGGAAAAATCTGATAACACCTTACTAAAGGTGTTCCGAAATGGTCCTGGTTACAAACTATCTTACGCGTACAGCCAATGGCAGCGCATAGTCGCATACTATTGCCAAGCAGGGGCCAAACAATGGGCCGCAATGCATTGTAGTTTATAAGGATATTATTACTCGATCCTTGTATCTCATGTAACTCAATACAATAACAGGATGTTCCTTGTGTAGTGTGTACCATATCCCAACGTGTACCTAATAAGTATATTTAGTAATTTGTTTCTGAATTGAGTGGTCGATCAGGCTGTCCAACTCTACCAAGCTTTTCCATGCACAAGTAACTAGTCATGCTGTTAGCCCTTGCTACGGTATCAGTAGTACGGATTCTAATTCTACGGATCTTCGGGGATCGGTGATCTGAGATCTATGATCAGTGCGAAAGTACGACGTGGTGATGAAGATACAGTATATGACGATCTATCGACGATATGTCATGATCTGTGATGATTAACATATACCGTATACCGTCTCGTACTATCTATCCACTGCTGATCAGTACTAATGAACCAGTGATGATCTATAATAGTGATCCCCTGATAATCTATAACAATGATCTACTGCTGTTGCACTATCTCTGACAATGATCTGCTGTTATTGTGAAGTCGTACGATCTAAAGTAATGATGTGCTTGTATTGCACTATCTAGTATAATGCTTTACTGATAATCTATGTTGATGATCTACTATCATCGCCCTGTCCATGAAAATAATGTGCTCATTACCAAAGATGGTAATCTACGAGAGGTGGATGAAAAGTTTTAAGCATCAGGAAAACTAAAAGGGATAAAGGTCTTTTGATGAACTATTACTCAACTTTGTTTTCAACTTTTTAGAATCTCAAAATTTAGCAAGAATACTTACAAAAAGTTGTATCTTAAAAAAAAATTGCAGGTTTGACTATGCATTATCACTTCCTATACAGCGATACTTAATACTTTTCATAGACCCCTCGTACTGTCGTCTTACTAAGTGTGCTTAATGTTGATCAGATCTCGATAAACGAAAAGTAACTTGATAACACGTGCTACTGCTGCTGCCTTTATGGAGTCTATTTTAAGAATCTCCAAGAATTATTCCAGGAAAAGCCACTCTCTCTTCCGAGCACTGAAAGGTTTATACCAAGGGAAAGAAAAATTTCTTCTCTGATCCGTACTTATATCTGAAAATGCAGCGAATCCCTCGGCTTTGCTACATTTTCTTTCATAGAACTGAAGGCTAATACAAAAGGCATGCGAGGACTTCTCCTTTAAAAAGTTTTCGGTATCTATACAGTCCTGTTTTATTTTGGAGCGAGGGATGACAAAATTCGAATTAAAAATAGATCTCACAGAGTAGCGTGCGAGAAATAAAGTTGGTTCAAGATAGAATTTCCGTGCAAAACGAGAGGGGGATGAAGTTACCATAGAGAAACAACCTGTCCGTGGGAGCCCAAGCGTGAAGTTTTAATAATAATAATAATAATAATAATAATAATAATAACGGAACAGGGCAATTTTTCAGGGACAATTCCCATTATAAAATGGAAATAGAAAATGCAACTGAGCATATATCTTTGATGACAGTGTAGCGGGAAAGCATCGCCACGGCATTTAAAACCTATGTTACCTATTTTTTACCTATTTTTCCCCGGCCTGGCCCTCACCTCGCGACGCTTTAGGAAGAGTAAAACTTGAGATGACCATTTGCAGTATATTGTTGGAATGGTGCAACTGAAATTATTCAACCTGAGTTTACGGGAATTCAGTAATGTACGCACAACCAGCGTGATCCTAGCGCAGTTTTTACGTCCTATCTACTCTATTTGCTGGTTTTCACTAAATTGATTCACGACTGAAAGAGCTACACCTACAAAAGGAAACAACGCAGTAAGACAAATCTTGAGAATTCACGGTACTTACCCAAATGTTGTACCCGTGCACTAATCCTCACATTAGGCTCGTTACAGCCTTACAAAATAAATAAATAAGTAAAATAAATAAAAATCATTTATTTTCTCATAAGGTACTGTGGCCAACAAGATTAGGATCTACTAATGAACCTGTCATTCAAGTAAGGGACAGAGATGGGTCAAATGACACATTGGCCGAGAGATAAACAGAACGCAACCTTCATTACCCAAGACACGGCGCATAGAAAACAAAGGAAGGAAACCAGTACACCACGCACAGGTGTAAGTAACCCATAGGTATCCTCCAGATGAAACACTTGTTACGCAGCTGAAGGTAATATTTCTTATCGCAAGGATCCAGGTTAGAGTAACCATGCAGGCGCCAGGTATTCACATGGTAGGCACCGCCTGAAGTTATCCAAGGTGAAATGTAAGGCAACTCAGACTCGCCAAACATTTGGTGAGTCTACGGGTAGGAAGCAACACAAGAAGGAAACTCTTCCCTCCCTCTAGTGGAGGAAACAAAAGGAACCAAATTATTGCGATTTCGCTGCTGTAACAACGGTATTTTACCCTGAATATAAGCCTCACAACGTATATAAGCTGCAATCCAAAGAGGGAAAAAGGACGGTACACGCAGTACGTCCAGCGAAACGTAAAACCCGCACACGAGTCAACACGCGCGGAAGCAGCAAGTAAGGAGAGAAAACGGAGAACAGCACGAAACCCCACTAAGGGGAGATTAGAAGAAAAGAGCAAGAGCACTTTGCCGGCCAAGACAACCAACCGGCTTCTCTAGGGCGCGCCTTCCCAACCTAGGGCCATTACGGCCCTGGGGGCATCCAACAACGTTTATTCATTTTTATTATTTATAAATGTGGTTCCCAATAGCGGAAGATAAACTNCAACAACGTTTATTCATTTTTATTATTTATAAATGTGGTTCCCAATAGCGGAAGATAAACTGAACAGCAAGCTAGAATAGTAGTAATACGGAAAGCACAGGGATAGTAAATAAGGAACACAACTTACCAGGGAAAATTGATGAAAAAAAAACAGAGAAGGAACTTTATACTCGGGAAAGGGAAAAATGTTGTGAATCTAACCCACAATGAAGGCGACCGCTCTTGTTGCTTACGGACATTTGTAGTTGTATGAGCTGAGCAGGCCTAACTCACCTAAGCTCCGCGGCCAGCCAGGTACCGGCAGCACACTCCTAACATTGCAGCGCGGCCAGAGAGCAAGGGACAATAAAGTGGGAATATTGATGAACAGGAGGGAAAAGGAAGAGACATACAGCATGCCAGAAGAACGTGGAGCCCGCGCGCAAGTTTGCTCCCACGCAGGACCATCGCGCCCGGGCACAGCAAGTCCGTAAAGTAGGAAGAAGCGAAAAGGGAAAACATCAGTGAGTGTGAGGCGAAAGGAAGGAAAATGAATAATACAACAATGACTTCAAGGAAGCCTCGCTTACACAAGGATAACCAAGGAGGCTCTCTCTCTGAGGCGAGACTTTATATATGATGTGTAGAGGACAAAAAGTATCAACTTTTTACAGACACGATAGGGTAGTCGTTCCTTTCGCAGTAGGTACAATATAAATTTATGAGCACCTATAAAAATGCACATTAACAAGTGAACTAGCAATAATAGTTAGCGCAAATATGGCGCAGAATATCCAAATTCCACTGCAGAGCAGACTATCAATGATTAAACCACCAATTCAAAGATTGAACATCTCCATCGCACTTAACATCAAAAGAGTACCGTGAAAATTATGAAGCCATAAAGCAGCCTTAACTTTGCAATATATTAATTGAAAATTCAAATTCCCATTTAACGTATTGCTTATGCTCTGATAAATTATGCCTATTTCACTTTCGGGCTTTGGATAAAAATAGCATGAGCTGAGGACAAAAATATCACTTGTCCTGGAGGCAAACGAATCCATATACAGATATAGAAGAACGTCTTAAGACAGGTAAGAAGTACGATATAACTTCATAAAAATAAAAAAGAGAACATCTCTAGAAGTACAGGATATATGTTTCAGTAGATCTCAATTTTAGCGACCAAGCTCATATTCCAGAGAAAGACTAGTATGGTGCGACCTAACGAGTGAAAGATCAGCAAAAAAACTAAAATTCATGAGAAGGTGAAGCAAGGAAAAATTTTATGGAAATGAACACTGGTGATCACCGCGCATGAGCACTGCAATGAGTAGCCTACTAATTTGTTACTTTAACATGATAGGACTAAAAATTCGCTCCTAGAAAGAATAGCTAAGAGAACAGGATTGACAAAATGTATTCCGCCCTAAACCTCCGGCGAGCGAGGGTAAGAAAAAGGTACGAGTGCTACAGAAGCTCGGACCATAACAACAACTCCACTAATGAAAGCATTATTTTTTACATATTTATTGCTGTTGGATTCCATTCTTATAAATGATTCTTTACAAAGTTCCACGAAGAAACGCTATTTGCAACAGTACTAAGCGCTTCTTCACAACTGTTGTTGCTTATTGAAATCATCAAACGTTATAAACATTTCAAGAGGTATAAAAATCACCGTTGCTATGACAAATGACCACCGTGGTATCTCTTCGTATATGCGTTTACTTACCGTTTTGCTCGATGGAATTGCATGTCAGACAAAGGAAGACAGAGACGCGCAACTTCTAGGCGCACCTCGGTTCTTCCTGGAGATCGTTGTGACATCATTACTGTTTTTTGTCTTACTGAACCAGCAATGTTATTGTCATCAGAAAGATGAATGATCTCAAATGCTTTATTGTGGAGAATGTAATGGTCTGATTGTGGTGAACGAGAAGACACGAACTTACTAGAGCTGCACTCTGCGTTGACCTCCGCTGAGCAGCTAGTGCTAAGGAATTGCAAAATGGTCCAAAATTTTTTCCGGATCATCACCTATTCTTCGTGACACTTCTAAACCTTGTAAATTTCATGAAAATCCGTCCATAACATTGCGAACCATGATGCTAATGTATGCGCATACCCCTACATAAACATAACCTCCATGTCGGAGATTACAAATGTTCTCGGTTATATCATTCGTTTTAGAAGAAAAGGACACTTCCAGGATGATTAATTCTGAAGACAGGATTGCTCCCGACTTGTCAGTTATTATACGAGAAATTTGGGGCAACGGGAGGCATCTCCATAAAACTAGTACCGTGTCACAGAATAGTCGGTAAATTTTTAACAAAACGGAAAATCAATTATGAATGACGTCATCAATGCAGCATATTTTCAAGTGAAAATACTAATGGCTGCGTTTATTCGCTAGTGATATTTATAGATCAGAAACATAGTCAAGTTTCTAAATCACGCATACCCCTTTTTCGATAATTTATATGCCAAAAACCAAATATTCAAGTACAAAACATCCTACACAGCTGCACCACAGCTCAAACAAACACAATTACCGGGTGATCGGCAAAGTCTGTGTCCTTTTTTTTTTTTTGACGGCCGGCCATACAGGGGTGGCCAATAAGGTCGAAGGCGACGTTATTTTACTCGCAAATTAAATTAATCCAAGCACACACTTAACACGGCTATGCTGCAGTATTTCGGAGCATGACAGGCTCTCTATAGCAATATTCACATCGCAGTTGTTTGATCTCAGTACGTGCTACTGTGTGTCAAAATAGATTTACCGTCTCCGTGTAACGCAGGGGTTGCCACTAAGGAGTGTGAAACCATGTTTTTCTTCTGAGTCATTCAGAAATTAACTGAACTTTGTTGCATCAAAATTAGTATATGTGTCAAACGTCATCATCACATGGGTTAAGAATATTGCAAAGTCATGTTGAAACTTCTCCAATGGTGCCAGCTAAAGAAAAGGTTGGAACCACTGGTTTAACCCTTCGTTTGAGGGCTGGTGTTGTCATGTATAACCCATTCTTACGAGCGGTAGAGGAAGATGAGATCAGTTCCACGCAGTGAAAGAGTCAAGTAGCCGAAAAGTGTATAGCCTTTTGACTGGTAATTCACTCCAAATTTAAATGGATACGTATAATAAACTTTATGAGTGCGACATTTATTAAGCTAGATGGTTAAAACTGACGTTAGACTCTTTGGTACCCTATGTACTCGCTTTTAAACATGAAAATGGTCTCTTTTCCACTGACCTATAAAACTTAGCGGCTACTACAGGGTCATCACTTAAGTATGAATCGCTAATGCAATTTACCAAATTAAGCTTGTAATTGACTAAAACATACTGTACATACTACACACTCGAAGCGTCACTTTAAAGTATCACTAGATCTTTGTGAAAACGGTTTATAGCTTTCGTAAGTAACAAATTGAACTGCTTCGAGAGAGAGTTTTACAACCAATAATACACTGTAGTTTACAACTTTACATTTTTGACAAATTGCACGCAAGGTTTCGTACTTTTCTCCTAATTCTAAGTGGATTTAATATATGAAGCACTAAATTTTACGTACACTCAAACTTCATATTGGAGCATGCGTACGTGGTGTAGTGGAGACGTTCATTCATAAAACTGTGTAGCTTTCGTAACTTGTGCTCATTCGGTTCATTACAGTGACACTGTCCCACTGAATGAATTCATGATCGACATTAATCATCACCGTGAAGCATAACAGTTCATTAAATGTTTATTTATGTGCTGTCACTTGAATATATTGCTCAAAGTGTTCAGGCCCATCAATGTAATTAATTGGATATCATTATCTTGAAAGTGCTGTTATCAACCAGCTTAATTTGAACTACAATACATAAATGTTCCGTTATCTATACAGTGGAGTGTATCCAAACAGTCCAGCTGAGAAATTTCTTGATAAATAGCAGCTTATGTTTCAGTGAAGTCCTATATTATATGGGTTGAAACCCGTTACATATTCATTTCCAAAATTATAGCAGGTCCAAAACAGTCCCATGAAAAGAACCTTATGACCATTGTAGGTTTATCATCTAGTGATATACTATGAGCTATAGAACCAAGATTGAACATTCGCTTCAACAGTGTAATGAGATAAAAACAGTCCAGCTGAGAACGCTCATCGCAATGACAAGTTTACCTTTTCGCACGGCACAGTGAACTCGTTAATATAATATATTAAGCGAGCTGTCTGTCTGCCCTACTGTCCGTAGCCTTGCAAAGGCCATAGCTAGGATACGAAGCAGGGGCCGGCCTGTTGATCACTGCGCACCTGAGCGCGCATGCCAAAGCTGTTCCGTACATGTCAAAGGTGATAACGGAAATGCCATTTGACTGCTCACAACGTTGAATTCTCCTTTGAGATATCTTTTGAAGAGTAGATATAAGCGAAGAAAACGTGGTTTCCCTGAAGTAGATAATATTCTGGTATCTTTTAATGATGACGCTGGTTACTGGTGTAGTTACTGAATACTTGCTTCAACAGTATCTACTCATAGGTGGCCGAATGATAGTCACTTGAGGTGAAAAACACTTCGCCATCTCAAGTTTGCTTAGTCGTGTAATTGCCTCCGCCAAGGAGGTTATGTTTTCGTCGTGTCTGTCTCTCTGTCTGTCATCAAGATAATTCAAACAATTCTGAACCGATTTGGACGAAATTTACAGGGATTGTTAGGTATGTTACGAGAAACAGATGATTAACTTTAGGTGTAGACATGTCCATCCGTTTTTTGTTTGTTTGTCTGCCTCATTTTTCTCAAAGTAATAACTAAAAAAGTTACATATGGATTTTTATGAAATTGACAGGAGTTGTTAAGTATATAACAAAGAGTAAATGATCAAATTTTGGTAATGATTCGTTGGTTCGTTCGTTCGTTCGTTTGTCACTGTTTTTAATTTCATGACTGTTAGCACAATAACTCAAAAAATAATAATTGGATCTTTATCAAATTTATAGGAGTTGTTAGTAATGTTGAAATTGAAAGACATAAATGATTAAATTTTGGTGCAGATCGATGCCTTCGTTTGTATGTTTGACTTATGTTTGTCATAACATTTGTTAGCAGTATAACTCAAAAAGTTATGAACGGATCTTCAAGAAAATTGCACAAGTTGTTATTACTATCAAAAGACACAAATGATTAGATTTTGGAGTTCATGCACAGAAAATTATGGTTTCAGAGCCAATTTAAATTTTTTGCTACCGATGCCTCGCTTTGCGGAGGTATGCGCTCTCAGATCGAGTGCTCTAGTGGCTGAATGTAAAGGATATATTGGTCGACGCAAGTTGGCCTTCATTCAGGCCTTCAATTTCAAGAGATGGAAGTTAAGAGAAACTTACCTGATAAAAAAAGTGATGCCGGGTATAAAAAGCAAAATAAATAGTATAAAGAGACATCTTGAAAAATCTCTTTTAAATATGTAGGTCTTAAAAACGTTATCATAGGTCCTGAATGGGCTAACGATTCTTTAATGACACATTCGACCTGTCAGCTTCACTAAGCTCTACGCTTTTAAACTTTTTCGACTATTAAAGAACTGCCAATCTTCGTTACCAGAGTCTCTCCCCGTGGTCGTAGCATGCCGAAATAATTCTTAAACAAGCAATCGCAGACGTAAGGAAATTCGGTAATATCTGCATGTAAAATGAGAAGCTTCTGCACTCGCTAACAAGAGGAAACCTGGCATCAGAGCTCTCTGATCCTATTACCGACCGCTCGTAAGTATACTCCGAGGGCACTTTTTGTTATTTCCTCATTAGGCAGGACCCTCTATTTTGCAAACATATAGCGTTTCAGACCATTAGGGGCTATTTTTTGATGTCTCAGCATTGTTTAGTTATAGCTTAGACAATTTGTAAATTGATCTGACGTTGTTTGCCATTCTTACAGCATCACGCGAGTTTCTAGCAGCTGATTTAACTTTGTATACATTATCTAAATTTAACAAAGCACTGAATAATAAGTTATTACGATTATCATTATTAGCATACTGTACCCTATTTCGAAACTTCGCGCTTCAGTTACCTTCTACAGCTTTAAGTCTTCGATGTTCCTATTCGTAAAACTGATTCATAATACCTGTTAGCAATAAAATACATCGTTTTAAGAAGTAGACGTTCATAAATGGTTAAGCAGTAGAAAAATAACACTATTATTTGTATTACTTGGTTATTGTAATGAGATACAAGTGTCCCAAAGAATATTTTAGTCCAGGTCTACTATGACGCATATACGTCCCAGCGCCACACTGCATTTCCCGAGACCCACGTCCCATTCTCACTCAGCAAATCCTCAGGGGAAATTAGCACCTCAATCATTATTATTTCGGTGTCAAGGATCTCTTCAATAATCCAAAGGTTACCGAAGGCTTTGAGCTTCTCTCTAACGACTATGGTGTATTCAGGATCATCTCTTCCTTCATTAGTGAAGCAATACATGTATGTCAGGGAGGGCAGAGCTCTCAGAGAGTACAAACCACTGTTCGTTCATTACGCAAGTTACGTAAAAAACATGGACTGTTGAACACTTCGCTACTCTAATTGGCAGCAACTGAACGAGTGAATTTGTTAAAGGTTTCTCCTCTCACACATTACAGTTTCTCGAGAAGAAGAGTCTTACGCAAGTGATACATGAAACTGCACAATCCAATTAGCTTCTTAAAGGGGTGATATATAATTGTAAATATGTATTATTGTTCGAGAAGCAATAGAAGTCCCAGAACCTTCATTAACAGTTAGTGTTTTTTTCGCAATAAATGTCATTGCAATATTTCTTGGTCATCCGTCGTAGAAAAATCTCGTGTTTTACTTACATTATCTGCACAACAGCAGTGCCAGACTAAATAAATGATTCATTGGCTGTACTTTTATATATCTATGTGTATCAACCAAACGAGCCTCAGTCCGCACAGATGTATATCACTTTACTTAAGTTATATTATGGCCGAAAAACTGAGTAATANTACATTATCTGCACGACAACAGCAGTGCCAGACTAAATAAATGATTCATTGGCTGTACTTTTATATATCTATGTGTATCAACCAAACGAGCCTCAGTCCGCACAGATGTATATCACTTTACTTAAGTTATATTCTGGCCGAAAAACTGAGTAATAACACTTTATCTTAAAATCATCAGCGTTTGGTAACTGACGCCTTTAACAACAAGAGAGCGAGGTGTGGCTCAGATATCTGGAACCTGCCAACTGTTCGCATGCAACAGCAACATAGACTGTTATTCTAATCTTTTTTATTTAAAATATTTAGTTTTCATCTTCGAATTCAGATTTAAAATGACGTAAGTGACGCTTGTTTTTAATCCACAAAAATACCATTCCTCGTTCCCGTGGTCCCAATTATTTCCAGGGTAAATATTCATCAATTTTTCTGGTTTCCAGTAACGTTCCCTTTTCGTTAAGTAGAGCTTGGGCAGTCTGTAGAGCCAATTTGCGAGGCGTCCACACTATACTGCCGTAAAGAGAGCAGGGCGACACAATGGCGGCCCGTGTAATGATCCGGAAATGGTCCGGTACAATGAGGATTTTTTGCCACGCGTCAGCAGCTTAGCGACTCGAGGGCCGCACTCTGGGGCGGTCGTTCCCAATATGAGCGGTTCCGCTATCCCTGGATGGGGTGAAAATGTCTGAAAGGGAACCGGGGCAATAGGAGTTGTAGGGGATGGCAAAGAGCCATTATGGCCAGCTAATAATCACAACTCTCTTTTAATAACCAAAGTGTGTATATGGTATAATGTTTCATTGTTACTTAACCGAAACGCCCAGTTTGCTCTGCTTCTATCTCTTCTCCAAACACCCGCTCAAATGCAAGTTTAAAAATATTCAATCAGTTTGTTTAAAAATATAGTCAGGTGATATCTTACGTATCAGTGATACCGTCTGTTTCTCATCAACACTGAATAGTAATTCGCATTATATAGTATTTATAGAAACTCTCGCCGAAGACCTGCAGAAATTCCACAGAACAGAGTATAATAATTCTTCCCTTTTGCCTGGTGTCGGAAAAGAGCTACAAAGTTCGTACACATCATATATCTCATATCATTCAACTTAACTATAACCATTGAGCATTAGCAGATTAAAAGTGGTTTCCCTTATTCTCTCACGAAGCCAGGTTAATTATTAATTATACCTTATTTCTAGCTACAAAATGCTGGAAATTTAACCTTCTGTCAAGGTGGCTGAAGGATGGCCGAATGGAACAACACACAGAATAATTTTACTGGTGTGGTAAGACAACAAATATCGGTAGATAAGATATTCATGAAGCGCAGTTAAAGTCTTCGATTTGAAATCGACTGAATTCTTTTTTAATAAACAAAAAAGTCCATGCTATTGTTGAAGTTGCTTCTGTTCCAAGTCAGAGTTTAGTGTAGGCTCAATTCTCTTACATCTAATATTAAAACCGTAACGTGTAGACTACAAGAAGAAAAATATCATGAATTTATAAATACTTTACTTCTCTCATGCCAAGGTAAAAATAGATTAGCCAAACTTAGGCCAAGTAGAAAAGTGTTGCGAACCTGCCACGCTCTATTCAAAACGGAAGACGAAAAATCAAGCCGGGCTGCAAACCGTGGCAAAACTAAGATAGTCTTCAATGGATTGCAGATAATTTTCATTCACCAAGTATAAAATCCAAACAAGGAGAAGGTCTGAATTATAATGTTTGCCTGTTCACGGATCAAGCACCTTTGCTTTCTTTTCGGTCAGACCTGTAACAGCTCAGAGTTTGCAATGATACGCGTGTTGAGCAGATGACCAGCGAAGCAAAAGAGAAGATATTCTTACAAGTAATATATAACTAGGAAGAGGAGCAATACAGTAATTTTTCCCCGCTAAATTTCCGCCTTTGATGATACAACCTTTCTTTGGAAAGAAATTCGATTGCAGTATAGCGTCACAGGCGCATCTGTGATTCTCAATGTCAGTTCATGTTTTGAATGATGCCTGACCACCTGTTTGTTATACATACATAGAGATCGGTGAAATAATGTCAACTGAATCTGTTAACAAACTTTGTTTGGTATAACCAAATATATTTGTTATTATTATAAATTCGAAGGAAACCTTCAATTACTTCTTCAATGTTGTTTGTTTATTGTTTTTACGATGTATTTAGTAATAATGACCCTATAATAGTATCAGTTACCAAATGCTATTTTTAATGAATGATAATAACCAATTCCAGCCAAGTACATAGAGCCAACCCATGGAGAGCTCTGTTATAGACACCATTCTTTATGCACTTTTAGAAATTTGTTATACGTCGCTTCACCTTGCTGTCAGATATCCGCTATCACAAATTTCGCGTATCACGCAAAGTACGACAGTGGGAAAATGGTCATAAAACTAAAGGCGTCATTAAAGTAAAGGCGACGGCCTCATACAGAAAGCCACTTGAGACACTGACACACAAAGGTTGTATTGGGTACCATCTGGTAACGTTTTCTCGCATTACTAGACTTCGCGAGATACAGTAGAACTCTAAAAACTGAGAAACTTGAAACTGAGAAAACTCAGAAAGTTAAGAGATACGAAAATGAGAGAAGTCATGAAACTGAGAGGGCTACCACTGCCACCTGTTGGAAGGTGCGGTAAGCAGACGTTGTCCGCTTAGCACAGAATGCTTAGTGTTAATTAATTATGTAATTAATTAAGGCTTATCCTGCCAAACGTCGGTGGCTCTGATCATGATAAATTATAGTTTTGAATTTACTGAGCTGGTCAGAACGTATTAAGTTTGCTTGAACCGGAGCAGTAGGTAGTTACACTAATCATAGGCAATGAATTCGAAAAAAGGAATGGAGTCATCAGCAAAGAACTACAAAGAAACTTATTAAAGGATTTCAAGTATGCTATGTATAGCTATAGCAATTGTGACGGCGCCAATGCACTAGAGCTGTGACGCGCCCTTGATAGGCTATATATACTAGCCGGAACATACAACAGGCAGACCATTGCAGTGCCGACGACCAACAATGGTCGGTGCTCGCGGGTGACTCTGAATATCCTGCTAGAAGGCCTGTCTACCCTAGAGGTCTAAATAACTATAGAGTACTTGTGCAATAGACATACGCATTGTGTTAGTGTTAGTGATAACCTGTGCTATAGACTATAAATATATGGAATACGAGTACCTCTGTGTCTTACTGCAGCAACTGGCGAACCTACGGTTGTTAGTGAAGATAGTGAAGAGTCCTGAAGTATCCCCGATACAAGTGATAGGAGATCACTATGATAGAGACATACCTACAGACTAATATTGAGAATGTCTGCAGGCAGTTCTAACTGGGAACACTTGTACGATACGATAGGCACTTATGATGGTGAGGCCCGAGCAGCGGCAACGCGAACCAGTGTATCTACGCCATGTACGGGCCAGTTTGGAGGTTACAATAGCAAGACCTCCAACACCAGCGCCTATGCAGCAATCTCTTTAACAAAGGATTCATATTGTTTATTTTTCCCCTTTTGTGCACTTTTGACGTTTTATTTACTTGTTTGCATATTTTTATATTAATTTTGTGTTCAAAATAATTAATACGCTACGATTACATATTTATCAATAGATTTAGTACTTTCAATCGATTTTCTATGAAAAGTTCTTCCAATTAAGTGAGAAAGAAAACTACATTATCGGCTAAACTGATGCAATTATTTTTCGTCATGAAAGGGGGAAACTCTCAGTTTTGTAGTTTATTTTTCTTCAGTTTAGTACTTTGACTGTATACAGATATTCCAGAATTATTGGACAGTCCCAGATAGACGTATTAAAAAGGAAGTAAGTTGGGCAAAGCAGCGATCGCCTTGAGATTGTCGGAAGGTGACCTATGGAGGTCCCAGTAGCGGCACGACTCCTATAACAGAAGATGGGAGAACACAACTAACCTTGCCCTGCAACCAATCCTATACCTCATGAATCCTATACCTCATGAATCCTATACCTCATGGGGAGGACATAAGAGAAAATGACACATGGCTCACGTATGGGCGCTGCGGACCGTACAATGGACTAAGTTGCCACAGGATACGAGGAGCTGATAACCAGCACCAACTGGAGCCTAAAGATAAGCGAGAATGCCTTAGTCTGTGAAGTTTAGTTGGAATTTGTAAGTGTTCAGAAGCGCGGAACAACTTTCTCTCCCTGAAGTGCATAAGAGAGGCGCTGTTGTACCGCGTGTCCCATAATAAACGTTACACTTTTGCAAGTTAATAAGAGATACTACTTCTTCTCGTGAAAATCACTTTCAGTGTTTTAGAACAATTTTTTCGCAGTACCCTCCTTGCAGGATGCATGAGCACTTATCATAGAGAGGAGCAGAGTCTCTTCCTTGCCAAAGAAGAAGGGAAAAAAGAAAAGAAACTTTCAAAAATGCAAGATTTATTGCGGGAACACTCAGTATATATAATACTAATTAACATTAAAAAAAATCTTGGCTTATGTAAGCGTGCTCTAAGTTCTAGAATACGCTGTCACCAAGCTGTATGAGCAAGCTTAGGCGTGCATTGAACCTACAACACGGCAAAACATGCTGAACCGGCACCCGTTCGACTTTCTGGTATGCTTCGCGCTTGCACGCCAATGCGCGAGGCGTCTTCTACCTTCTTACGCGTGCAATCGTCGGAGAAAATGTGTTGTGTTGAAGTCAGTGAGGAGAAGTGATTTTTCGGGTTGATTTTTTCTCACATATATTAGACTCCCCACATAAGTAGGTATAGATGTCATGGGAAGAAACTGAAGGGATTTTTTTCAAACTGCTTGGCACCTACGCGCATCCAGAGATGCGCCAGCGTTCACTGCCCATAGCATGCGTCCGATTTGAGCACTCCTATGTGTGCAATTAGTGCACGTTTTTGCGTGCTGGTTTTGGGGCAAGCTTTTGGCACGCATTCACGTGCATCTGCAGCACGCCTGGCTACACTCTGTGATATATATACTTCACTGAGAACACAGTGGCACATAATAAGCTGCATGTATGTACTGTATCGGAACAATACAGTAGGTAGAGAAATGAATTTTTTTCCGTTGTGGTATTATACACGATGTAAGGTTCAAGTTTCCTACAGATAGTTTCTCATTAAAATATAGACTGCTAAAACATCGCTACAGTATGATACTCGGACATGAGGACTCACTGAAAAAAACTCAGATGCTATGTTTAGATACTTAAAATATTGACTCTGTTAAAACATCGCTACAGTATGATACTCGTACATGAGGACTCACTGAAGAAACCTCAGATGCTATGCTTAAAAAAGTGCTTGATATTAAAACAACAAGTTGTGCTGAAGCAATGGGAGTTTCGATAACACAGGCTTGTGTAACTAGCCTAACACCGAGCTCTCTGCCATACTCCCTGTCGTTCGAGCTTTAAAAGTGGAAGTCTGCCGGTAACGGAAAACATTAATGTAATTCTGGACATAAAACAATTACAACACTCTCATGATTGCAGCACTTTGCCATAAAGTGTACAGTGTTATATGCTTAGGCGAAAGAGCATTGTACGTAACATAGCACATTTGTTCGTTTTCTTATATCGAAAAATAAAAACCTTCTTGTTCTGCCCTAGCGTTGTCTCAGTGATGGTAGTAGCAAGACTGTATAAGTGTCTTACTTTCATTCACTTATGGGAAATACACTATCGTCACTGGGCAGGAAGCAAAGAGTGCAGCGGGACTAAGATAAAATTTAACCGTGAACGCGTGTAGCCGAATGGCGACACATGGACGAGCCCTAGTATTTGAGGGTGAGACTTCAGGCCTGCGTCGGTCAAGTTCTTAATCTTTATAAAAAAAACACAAGCAGCATTCTTTACGAGAGAAAAACCCCGGTAACAGTTATTACTCAAACTTTCTGTACTCGAAATCGAAATAAAAGTCACGACCAGAACCGTCACAAAAGAAAACATTTTACTCGAATCAGATCCAATAGTAAAATAATTAGTAAAACAAAATCAACAAAATATTAATATCAGTAAACGTTTCGGGTCTTCGTCCATCTTCAGTACATCTGAAAATATATAAAAATACAATATTAATTAAAAATTAATGTCGTATACCGCACAATAACAAATGAATTTTGAATAAAGATAACCAAAAACCACTAATGATTAGCAATATAAAGTGATTGGGCACTATTTTCATCATTTAAAACGGGTTTCTGCCTAAATATATACAGAGATTCCAAGAGCCTAAGATCTGAAATATTGCAAACCGCCAGCTTTTTAAAATTATCTAATCGGACATGGGAGCCACAAGCTTCCGCATGTTGACGTACAGTAGAAACTAGGGGTTGAGCTAAAATGATACCCGTACGATAACTCCTCCTAGCATGCTCTGAAACTCTCTTAGAAACGTACGGGTAGTTGAGCCCACGTACGAGCATGAACAAAGTTTACAACAAAATTTATAAACAAGAGAGCTCTGCATGCTAGGAGGAAGTTTATATTTGTGGTGGAAGAATGAACCTGTAGTGAATTTATTGGATGGCTGCTCAGCCATGGAATCTTCGATGTGACGTCATTGATAGCGTCACTTTCTGATGATAGTTTCTCGTGCGTACTCCTGTTATGCTCTTTGCTTCTTGTAGCGTCGGATTAGTATTGAAGACAGCAAAGTCTGCGGATATTACAACTTACATTAAAGTATCACAAAATCTACATTTCAGTAATCATCTCATACAGAGCATCCCCAAACACAGAACGTGCCTCATATAAGATATATAGGTTCTATAAGCATACAATCAAGATGTCCTCGCAGGACATAGGGTCATTTTTTTATTTTTTGAGCAGTAGCCAATGACGTATTGAATGACTAACAGAATGGTGCTGTAAGTCATCATTACTCGCGGTAATTCTAAATGTAGACATGGTAATATGTGAGCTTCATTTTTCTAAGCCCATTTCCTCCACGATTAATTCAGCTATACTACAGATTACATTAAAATTCGGCTCTGTTACTTAATATTTCTTTCAGTTTCAGCTGACTTGCAAGAGTTGTATCTGCAGCCGACTCTTCAAACTCTCTAGCTCAAAGTGAAATTTAACTTCAGTTCCATGGAGGCTGCCGTATCGTTGCGCCCTGTGTGCTATAAACTTCAGTACTGTGATGAAGTTAATAACCTGCCTAATTCCCGGTCTCTCAAGGGTGGTTCACACGATTGTTACCTGAAGGTGCTTCCTCAACTAAGCCTCCGAATATTTTGCTATGTCTCTTTAAAGTTCACAGCTTTTTGAATTTAAATTCACTCCAAATTTGAGAAGATCTCTTAATTTTACTAGATACCCTCGCTATGTCAACTTTTAGCCGAAACCTGTGTGTCGACCAAATGATATTCTGAATTGTTTGCCATCAAATCAGTTTGCTTGGCTAGCGACCGTCCAGTCTTCACACTCTCGCCGAATCAATATCAATTAAGTCACTAACGTAGAAGAGCGTAGCAAATTGCGTTTTCCCTTGCGCCCATTAATCATGGCATAAATACAGGCACAGAAAGATCAATAAGCAAGAGGCGTCAAGTGCCAGCTTGTTGCATCTGTCATTGCTGTTGCTGTCACATCAATTCATCCTGTTTAATTGAACGTGCAGAGGATAATTCATCGTTGATGAAGTACACTCGAGTCCGGGCTCAGTGAACAGACGGAGGGAATAGATGTTGGCTAAGTAGACTTGTCCGGCGATGATGTAAGATCATGAAGAACATTCGGAAAATATGTCAATAGCGCTTTCATGTAACATATACAGTTGATGTTAAAACTGTTATTTTTTTGGTGACTCAAAGATACGTACTGTATAGATTCTATGATAAAGAGACAAAGGAAATCTCAGCACTTCTAATGAAGAGATTTTGTTGGCAATTTTATCCCCTTTACTGTATGTTGACAAGGCACTGCAGGTACTATTTTATACCATTTTTTTTTTAATTTTTAATTCTTTCTTCGAGATACACCGTATTTCTACTTGGTCCATTAATAGTCGAGAGTAAAAATTTCAATTCATTGTACGAGTGGCTGCAGTCATCCTGAGTTTGGGTTTGCAGTCATCCTGGGAGATTAAACAGTATTTATGTAACAAGCTTCTAGCAGAATAAAATTGGTATGACCTGTTTAACTTGCCAATCACAGATAAAGTAAAACCGACTAACATTTCTTCAGTATTTATGTGAGAAAATTAGCACCAGCGAAAACGTTTCTAAATAATGATCGCTTGCAATATGTCACATGTAAGTATACATGATACCCGCGCTGCTTCGAAATCTCCAGCAGTACCGAATGGCAATATTCACGTTACAACGGATTCGAACGGTAGATTTGAGGTGCACGTAGAAATTGTGACTTCAAAAATTTTGTAATAGTGAGCGTTTTATTGTTCAGGTTCCCAGTACAGGTTTGGCTGTATAGTCCTGATTCCATTAGTGAAACGCATGCTGTACAACAATGAGTTTTGCGATAGCAAAATATCCCCCTGGAAGATAAGGAGTGAATATTGGCTTGGAATTGATCAAGCGTTAAGCTGCACTAAGAAAAATTTAGTTCAGTCAAAAGAATCCACTGGGAATGCCCAGGGCTCACCGTATTGTGGATACCAACTGATTGTTGAACCTCCAGCGTCGAAATTTGGCTGCGATGTAAATAGAATATAAAAAGACGTCTGCTCAGGGTGAAGATTGAGCTACTACGATATATATCATTCAGCAATGGAAGCGGGGATCCAGATCCTGGGAGCACTATCGTCTTTCACAACGATTTTGAGTTCACGTAAGCTTTCCTGCGCGCGCCACCACTAAAATAAACACTACCTAGACAAACCTAACCTAGCCTAACCTAACCTACCCCTACTTATCGTAACCTAACCTCCTTACCTAACCTTCTAACTTAACCTAACCTTACCTAACCCAACCTAACCTAACAAAATTTAACCTTTCTAACCTTACCTAATGTTACCTAACGTTATCTAACGTTACCTAACGTTATCTAACGTTACCTAACGTTATATAACGTTACCTAACCTTACTTAACCTAACCTAACCCAACTTAGTCAGCGATACAGCGAGCAGCGCGGCGCACCAACTTGAACGCCGCTCACACGCACACGATCTGCGCACACAAACACGCACACAAATCGTCGCGAATGACGATAGCGCAGCCCGGGATCCAGAAGCCGCAGATCCAGAGGCCGGAGATCTAATCTAGAGCTATATACGTCGATTAGGGGCAGTTGAACAAATTTTGATACCCACGACGCGTGTTTCGCTGTTCTACAGCCCATCAGGTGGGAGGGTGAAAATTGGCAAATTTAGTTCTTGAAATCTTGTGAAAAAAAGAGCTATATTTGTCATCGGTACCCCAAGCGATGAAATTGTATGGTATCTTTACTTCTTTTTCAGTACATGAATTTTCTCTTATTAAACTCTTAACTGCGAGACGGACCAACATTGGAGCAAGGGAGCAAGTGACCAATAACTGTGTTTTATTATATAGTGGATTATATTCAATAACTGCTTGAACTCCGAGCCGCGGCAGCTGTTCCACTACAGCCAGGGCCACGTGCTCCCTTTAGACCACAGTTCATTTACAGAAGATACTTGTGTCAAGGTTGAGTGCATGCGCTATGCCCCTAAATTTTCAGGTTTGTGACGTCACCGTTGCGTCACGCCACTGTTGCAGCGAGGAATCTTTGGTATTTCCACAGTGGCGTGACGTAATTTTGACGTCACGAACTTAGAAATTTAGGGGGGCAGCGCATGCATTCAAATTTGACACAAATTGTATCTTCTGTAAATGAAATGTGATGTAGACTCTGTCTCTGAATTACTTCTGAGTTTCAATTCACAACTGTGCATATGTTTTGCAATCGATGTGTCTTAATAGATTCAACCGTTATCATGCGCACAGAAACAACTGTTCAAAGAACGTGAAACGCTCCCGTGTTCCGAATTGAAT
Organism: Parhyale hawaiensis; assembly: GCA_001587735.2. NCBI lineage: Eukaryota > Metazoa > Arthropoda > Malacostraca > Amphipoda > Hyalidae > Parhyale > Parhyale hawaiensis. Next base: position 18,938,081 of record LQNS02278097.1, read on the forward strand.
GTCACTCAAAAACTATGCATCATTGCAACACTAAACTAACTGAAAAGTAGGAGGTACATATTCCTGAAGCTCGGCCATTGCTGCTTGTTATAGCGTACAAACTGCCAGGAACGACTCATATACCTTATATATTCTTTTTAGTGGCATAGCAATGTCCAGTCACTAGCAGTCAGATACAGAATTGCGTGGCAATGCAACTTTTACGTAGACATGCGCGCGCCCTAAGTCACCTTGTACATGCACAACATATCTAGACACTATATTACTGGTGTATCTCGCAGAAATCTTACCAGCAAAGTTTTCACCCCTGTATATCATGATAGAGATACTGTATAAAGACAGCATAAGCAATTATAACAATCGCTCTTTTAGGAGGTACTTTTCTCATTGCTTCTCTTCTATATTTACACGCCTTCGGTAGCCTTTGTTTCTCATCCTCTGCAGATAACATTATTTAGACTTTCATATTTTTAACGTTTCCATTTTCAACGGTGTATTTGATGATTTCAATTCTACCACGGGACCCGTGGCTGCTTTACAGTTGATGCGCGATAGCCTGCCAATATAATACAACACTCAGCCCATTAAAAAATTGATTCATGTCGATGAAAGTACTTTTTTCTTTTAGCTTACGTCATTTCTCTAAAAATCGCACTTGAAAAATGCAGTTTAGAACTAGAGCACTCTGAGAGCGCATACCTCCGCCAAGTGAGGCAACGGTAACAAAAAATTCAAGTTGACTCTGAAACCATAATTTTCTTTGTATAAACTCCAAAATCTAATCATTT
>LQNS02278097.1:19026462-19045555 GCA_001587735.2 Parhyale hawaiensis
GGACTTTGTATGGCGGCCGAGCAGCTGCCCGTCGCTAGTGTGTCACCTACAGTCGTTCCGATACACAGCAAGGATTTCTGAGTTGAGTTGCGCGTTGCTCGTACGAATGCCTAGTGTGTCCCCTGCATAAGGTATACAGGAGTAGAGATGCTTAGCATACACAACTTAAGGATTTTTACAGGCACATCATCTGGTCCCACTGCACTGTTGCCAGTAAGTTCATCAATGGCTAGTTCAATGTTTAGTTTTGTGAACTCAAAGTCCACTAGGTAGTTTGTAGCTAAATCGATTCTTGAGATTTCAGGATTTTTCATTTTATCACTAAAGACTTTTTGATACTGACGGCTTAGTATTTCGCTCATTTCCTCGTCATCCTCAACAACAGATCCTGCATCATTCACAAGCGGCCTGATTTTCGATTTTATCGAGGAATGATGTGATGCTTAGGCAAAAAAATATTTGTTATTGCTTTTTATTTTTTCGATGGCTTTCTTTTCTTTTTTCTGTTTTTCTCCTTCTTCGAAGCTGACGTTCCATCTCATCTAGCTTCTTTTTGCACTCGGATAGGCGTTGTAGTAATGTCGTTGATTGCTGGCATTTGCTAAGTTTTGCACGTTTCTTAATCAGTCCTTCACGAAATTAGTGGTGCCGACTTTTATTAAATTTTCTTTTCGCCTGGCAAAGGTACTTCATGCACTTTTTCAATAAACTGCTTTGAAATATCTCAATGATGCTTTCATTTTCTATTGAGTTATTTAGAAGTATGTCCCAGGTTACTGACCGCAGTTCTTCATTCAAGCCGTCCCAATTTATCCTTTTATCGTGCACATTCAAGTCCCGTAGACGGGAGATGGAGTTTATTTGCATATTTTTCTGCGATCTATGGGAATCGCGTTTGCCAAGCTGAGTCGTTATTTCAACAAGCCTATTGTCAGATAATGTTATATCATGGATTTCAATATTCTTAATCAATTGTACGTTACGTACGAAGAAAAGGTCTAGAACATTTTCATTTCTCGTATGTGAAGAGATCATTTGGGTCAATGTAAATTCGTCCATTGTGTGCACTAGAGAGAGAGAGCCTGATCTGTTTCATCACTAGAGGCCGATGACATTCTGGACTGCACGAAGCTTCTAGTTTCAGCTGGCAAGTCTGTCGTTAGCCATTTTAAAAAGGGGAAGTTGAAATCACCAGTTATATACAACTGATACTTACTCTGAGCTTCTTTGCAATGTGTGTTGATCACTTGCAACATTTCGGTAAATTTTTCAGGGGTACATTTTGGCGGTCATTAGCAATCCACGCACCATCAATCTAGTTCTTCAATATTAACAATAATACAATCAAACATTACATTAGAGAATTTCTGCCTTGTATGTGAACCAAGGTGATCTCTTACGGATAATGCAACACCACCACACTTTCTATCTTTGTGGACACTTCTATGCAATACCTAGTTTTCTATTTTAACTTCTGCATCGTTCACTGCATCATCTAGATAGGTCTCATTGACGGCAAGGAGTTTAGAATCTGCATCTTTTATTATATCCTGCAGTACCATTTATTTTTTGCAGTTTTTCGTTAACAGCCTCGTATGTTTAAAACGCTTATATTGCAAGTATTTCATCTTTATTTTATTTCAGTTCCTGGTGTTGATCCTGTTTGTTTCTGTTTACATTTTCAGTTGATGAGTTGTTCCAGGATCCTACTCCCACAGTTGTGTAGGATTTTCTACTCTTGGTTGAATCCAAGGTGCTCTTGGCCCTCCATGCTGCACTTTTTCCATTATAAGTTTCCATGGACGAGATTTTTTCGAACAGTGTTTGTAAACAATTTTGCATATTTTGCAAATCTCTCCTCACATCTTCATGTACACACTCATATCACGGTCATTCGTGGCAATATCTCTTTCCACATTGTACTGGTGGTTATTTTCTCCGTACTTGTGAGTTTGTATGCGATTTGAGTTTGCCATGGTCTCCCCGAATTTTCCCCTCGTTCAGCGTGGGTGTGCCTATGATGGGCAGTGGAAGCCGCTCGAATGGTTCCTTTCAGATGTTTTCAGGGCATGTGGTATCAAAAATCGGGCCATTTCTCAATGATTCTTGGCACAACCAGGGATGAAACAAGTTGCATTCTCGTGTCGGGTTGCAACCTTCTCTGCCATATTTCGTAAACCTAGCGCACCTCTTTGAGTGGAAAAATTTGCATCCTTTGCCTGAAATTCCATTTTTACATTGGTTTTTGTCTTAGTACTTGCAGATTCTTGGTTTGTTTTCGTCCCCTCCAGAGCTACTTCTTTTCATCTTAGTGCTCTGTGCTATTTTATAACTGATTTATTTCACATCATGATCGCCGGTTTCCGCATATTTCTGAAGTTCTTCTCCTGCCGTTTTCGACTTTCACCCACTGATTTCTTTGTATCAGATGCTACGCAATTTTGGCTTTGCTTTGAAACTAGTAGGCATCTTTCACAATTTCACATGAAGCTTTTGGGAAATCTGTTAAACATGTCTATCATGCCCGGAGGTAAGTTTGCACAAGGAGCACAGAAAAGAAATTCACATTTTGTGCAGGAACTTTCTATGTAGTAGTTGTAGTAGATTCTCTACACCAGGTACAAAGCCAATGTTGCTTCTCAGTGGATCTTTCAGTAACTGAACACCCATGCCCAGACGGGCACACTGGCGCGTTGTACCTTCCGCTCTGGTTCGGAGCAAGGCACGACGCATGAAAGCTTTTCTCTTCACTCAGTACACCCTGAATTATTTTACTTTGCTTTGGTATCAGACACAAAGTACACTCATTTAAACTACGAGTTTCTTGTGGCTCACAAACTTTATCCAAATCATCAGTCGAGTTCAGAATCACTGGCTTGAATAGTGTTTAATTCCGCCCCTTTTTATTGCCTCCCATAACTGAGCTCTACGCTTTCCCTATTAAGAGAGCTGCGGTGTGATCACTGGTCCCGCTAGTCACATAGTCGAGTTTATAGGCAGGCTGGCACACTGCACAACGCTTAATTAGTTTATTGCTTTACACTGCACAACGCTTAATTAGTTTATTGCTTTCGAGAAAAATCTATAGCTTTCTGATTTTATGTGCTCTAGTGGAGCACTGTACATGCTACAACCGACCGTCACGGAGGGTAACTGTCTTTAGATTTGTATTCGAAATTCCTAGTGATGGATCCCAGTACCCTGCTAGCCATTTTCACTTTCTTGTCAACTTGCTGACGGTGTTGTGGGTTGGTAGTAACAGTTATTCCCAAGTCACGTTGTTGGGTGACTGCAGCCAATTCTGCTCCGTTCATTTTTAATTGGGTCAGAGGATTCTCCAGCCCTAGGTACATTATTGAACATTTGTCGACACTAAAGCTCATCTGAAACGTTGTACTCCAATCCATGAGAAGGTCAAGGTCTTGTTGGAGCTCGGCTCTTTTCGTAGCAGGATTACATAGTTTAGTGTCATCCGCAAATTTACTGATTTTGCTACGGATGTTAAGATCGATATTGTTGATGTAAATTGTAAACAGAAGTGAGCTCAGCACGCTACCTTGTGGAACCTCTGATAAAACCTGCATCCACTCGCTCGTCTCAGCTTCAAGTTTCACTCGCTGCTGCCGACCTGTAAGCCATCCCCGGATCCAACGTAAATAGCCTCCTTGGATGCCATGGGCTTCCAAATGCCTTTTGGAAGGCTAGATAGACGAAGTCCACACACTTTTTTCATCTCTAATTTCGGTAACTTTTGAAATGAAGGCCAATAGGTTTGTTAAGCAGCTTAGCTGATGCATCTTTGGGGGACCTGTGATGCGCTTCTTCAAGAGGCGTTCGATGGTTTAGCTGATGACTGATGTAAGACTGATTGGTCAATGGTTGCTGGGGCTTTTCTTATGCCCTTCTTATGGATCTGGATCACGTTTGCTAGTTTCCAAACCTGCAGAACTTCTCCCGTTCTTAAAGACCGATTGATTATTTCAGGTAGTGGCTTCAAGATGACTGGAGATCCCATTGAAGGTAAGTGCCCCCATGATAGCTGTTTATGCCCAGCATCTGCTAACTCAGGGGACCAAGCTTCAGTAAAGCTCCCTACTCTGGCTTGGTACTCGATCCCACAATCTCCAGTGTAATCAATTCAGAACATTAAGGCTGTTGCTGCTACCATGGCTAAATATTGCAAGATATATAGCAGGCCGGGCTTTACAAGCTTGTGTCTACCCTGATAAATCTGTACTCAAGTGTGCAAGCAAAACAACTTCAAAAACGTTAAAATCGATTCAAATGACGTAGTACTGTGGCTTTGTGCTCGTAAGATTTCCGAAATAGTGACCTGTGACTGGAAGAAATTAGCAACAAATGGTTACACGTACCTCCTCAGGGACGCTGTTGAGCTCAGGCGATATAGGTTCACGTTGACAACAAAACCTCGCAGATACTTAGTGAGCTTAACAGAGAACAAATGAGTCAAACAAACCTCCTTAGGGACACTGTTGAGGTCAGGCGGCAGGTGAGGTGGGAACGGTTCCTGCTTCAGTACACCAAACGGTCGCAGGTGGTACAGGAGGTAATCCATCTCTTTCATTTTGTCTGGGCTTACGTAATGGAAGGTTACTGCTGTGTCTGAGCAGCATTCTGGCCCCTGTCCAAACAGCGTAGGTTATTATATCAACTTACTCTATCTAGCCGCTGAGGAAATATTGATGAAATTGTATATGCTATTCGATGCCTATTTTTACGGATAAATAATAGTGCAATCCGGTGTTCTTAACAGGGGGTGCCTGCGCCGGGCGAGAAATAGCATTACAAGGTGTGGGAGAAACGCTTGTAGCAGGTCATATCTTGACGAGGCGATGATAACCAACCGTATTCGTGTCATACTAAATACCGACCTGTGATACTGATAGCATAGCCACTGTATAATAAAACACAGTTTGTTGGGTGCTAGGTAGCTCTCTCACTTGATTGGTTTGTCCGCCTCTTCGTCACGTTCTTAAGGATTTAGATAGGAAAAATTTAAGCTGCTGATAACAATGAGAGGAGGTAGGGGGATATTTCAGAGTCAAAGTAATGTAGAAAATGTATTTTCCTGGCATATGTTTTGAATGCTGCTTTTATAAAACCCGCTTCTTATTGAAGAGTAGCTACGTTTTATTGAAAGTCACTGCGATCGTTGTACATGAGAGATTTGGTCTTTGATGGAATTTTCATTGCCATCGTCCCTAATCCATTTATCCTATGCTTTCCTCAACCAAGTTTCTTTGTGGCAGTTGAAATTTCAGTCTGAGCAGAGGCAAAAAAATCTACTCAGTTTTTGTTTCTCCAAAATGTTAATCCTGATAGGGTCACAACTGGTATTTAGAAACCAGCAGGCACTTAGCATCTCCGGTGAATTCTTTCACTGGAACTATATTTCTTGCTGCTGGCTTTACTTTCAAGCATTTGCTTAAAGAAATTACCGCTACCAATTTTGCTTGCAGGAAGAGGGGAAACTTTCCTTTCCCGAACTCAAGAGGGCACAACTTTCGTTGATTTCATGGAAGATCGAACCTTCAGGAATGAGGTGTATATTGCAGTAACACCCGCACCACTAGCGCGAACAATAAAAAGGTTTATTACAAAATCACTGCCATCATTTTTGTCGTCATGGGACTCTACAGAAACATTATGTACATCAAACTCTAGTGACTTACCGTCTTCATGGCATAGTAAACATAGTCCCAGTACCAGTGCTTCTGGTATATATAGCCAGGCACGAGATGATGAGATGGGATGAAGGGGAAGAAGCGGCCCCTGCCTTGATCGTCACGGGAGTCTCCGGCCAGCACTCCGACGTTGGTCATGCATTTTCCTGAGGAGTTTTTTACCATTAATTGTAATTCTGTTTGTTCCAGCCTTAGTTTTGAGATATCTCAGTTCTTGGTGTATTAAATGAGAGGAACACTCTCATGAAACATTGAAAAATAGAGTGAGTGGGTTACAGTGCCATCACCAACAGAAAAAAATTGTAAAATCACTATGACGAAACAAATCAATTAGACGCCCACGGGGGCCCTTGTTGCATTGTATGTATCCATACAGTTATCAATCTACATCTGTCTGAAGTTGTAGGGACTGGCTGGGACTGGCCGGGGAGTGCTTCATATAGAGGCAATAATTAATAGCACTGGTGCAATATACTTAATGCATATTTTGTAGCCAAGCATTTTACTTCACACTCTAAATTAATTCCACAGATTGCATAGGCTGCATAATCTGCACATAGATTTTGTTTTGCTGATGAGGTCCCTCTATTAGTCTATTCAATAGGAGATGTGTGAGTGAAATTCTCATATAATAAACCTTAGACTTACTGATGAAAAGTTCGTTGGATTGCAAGTGGGCAGACTAGTACGAGTACAGCATAAAATATATACTAGCATTTTTAAATTTAGCAGTTTGTTACTAGTGTAGCTATGTTCTCTGGTTTGTAAGAGGAAGCAAAACAGATCACGATATTGAATGACAACATATACGGTTCTTATACTGTTAGCATTGTTGTGATAATACAAAGGATGAATAAAAGACTCTAAATTATAGATTGAGGTTGCATTCAAGGGATTCTACTGTCTCCTTCAATCGTTTCTTCCTGTCCATTCGTTCGTTTATTCGTTACCATATCTTTCTTCTCTATCTGGATTCATCCCACAGTTCTTTCCCTCCTTCCTATCCTCCTTCTGATGAACCGCTTTTCTTATATATGTATCCATGCATCCCTTCCTTCCTGCTTCATTTCGTTACTCGCTTTATTTCTGCACTTACATTTTCCTTCTTTCCTTCCTAACTTTCTGCTTTTTTCCTTCTTTCATTTCCATCCCTCTGGCAAACCTCGTTTTCTTCCCACTCAATCCATTTATATCTCCTTCCTACTTTCATTCATTCTTCTCTCCCTTCACCTGCACCTCTACAGCGAGCCCGTTATCGTTCCACTACTCTTACCAAACTCGGCATCCTCAGCGCCTGTGTCCTGCTTCTTGCACTTCTTGGGGTCCGGCAGGGCCTCTTCCACGAACTTCTTGAGGGCAACTCTGCTCAGCACGTAGCCTCCCCCTGTTATCATAAACACTAATTGTTTAACCTTTTGCACCATGTGTGTTATGACATTTTCTCTATTATTACCTTTAACAATAACCATTCGCCTAAGCAACCCTAAAATATTTACGAGAAATTCATTTTCGTAGGAATGGCACCACTGAACTAAAACTTTTTAATGTCCTTACATGTAGCGACAATTTTCGCGGTACTAGCACCGCTTTCAAAGTGAATGAATCGCCTATTTCTATATACATTAAAGAGCCTAATTCTCTAGAAAGTACTGCATGCAGAGAAAATAGGCATTATTTATATTGCACACAAAAAAATTTACATGGGACAAAAATGATAGGCCCAAAACAGCTGCGTGGTGAATGCTGATGCCAATCAAAGAAACGTAAAGTGGCCTTCATGACGTCTCGGCCTATGGATCTTCTGCATTCTAAGAAATGACGCACTTTTACTTGTTTAATTCAACACAAAATTGCAAGCCACATGCTTGTTGCACGAGGAACTACGCTAATTATTCTCGAGCCTGCATGCCTTGCAACAACACCATCGTGCCGTGGCGATGTTCCATCTTTACAAGACTGCAAGTATGTCCATTTAGAAAGCAAGACAATGGTTGAAATTGCTATCACGTTACGAAAACATTTCCCTGACCTTTTTTACCATCAGTTCCGTAACTCGATTAGATACAAAGAGTTATAAGAAGTAAAACTTGTTCATAAATATCTAAGCTATATTGAACATTTTTAGTGCAGCATACTAATTGTGAGTAATTATTCACTAATTTCGGATTTTTATGAGATAAGAGCTGCTTTTATTATTTAAATAAGGTTTTAGTTTGCGGATAATCAGAGCTTCTAAAATTCGCAATTCTCTTTCACTATCAGTAGTTTTTATGTGCTAAAATTATCCAAAGACACCCTGCTGTTCAGGAAGCTGGTGACAGGCCTGACAAATAAAAACGATAACCTAATGCTGGGGCTACACTATGCATTCGCAAGCGCAACTTGATGCGATGATGTGCAGCTCGCAGGGCGCTCATATACTACTGTATCTATACTATCGACTTTAAATACATGTCAAAATAACGTGCGACCCGCACATCCTCGCATCCAGTCGCGCTTGGGAACATAATATGTAGTGGATCCCTATAACTTGGCATAATCGATAGCTTCCCCTCTACAGCAATATTCAAATCGGCCACTTTAATCAGGATAACCTAATCCGGTGAGCTTCACCTTATCTAGAAATTCAATACTTTATGTCCGATTCGCACGCAACCTTGGACTGACTTTCAAGCGTTAATTGCAAATCAACTGAGCTTGTGACGATCGAGAACTCAATTCTGAAAAATAAGTTTTCGGCACAGGACTGTGTTATTAGCCGTTTCCTAATCGGAAAATTTAACGGATAACGGTGAAAACGAACTTCCAAGACTGAAGATCCCACAAGATTAAAAATAATCAAGGCAACGCCAAGCAATCCAATTTCCGCGGATTAACTTATCTCGATCAAAGAAGTCACATCCAAAATACCTTATCCCTGCATGACCAAAGGCTAACGACGATCGTCGTCTATTATTTTTTTATAATTTAATAATAATCTAACCTATCAATTAGGTTGGAAACCAATTTCTTTCCGGTTTTTTTAATATTTTGAATGTTAAAACCGGCAAGAACCTAGTCATGTACAAAGCAAATATTCTTAATAGACAAGGGTTGCGTTCCAGACAAGGCTGTCTACTGAGAGATTTCTGTCTCTTAAGAGAACAGCAATTTTCTGCAATAATGAAGGGGATACTGCAATAATTTCAAGTTTCCATTCGCAATTATGAAACATTGGCAACTTAGAGTTTAAAGTGTGTAATATTAGACTTATAATTGTTTTTATCAAAATCTTTTACATTTTTGTGGATATTTTGAAACAAAAATGTTTTTGTTTTCTCTTTGTTCTTGTTAGTGGCAATAAATTGAATGTACAGACAAGATATAGAATATTTTGCACTATCATAGTTTCATCTCAGTCCGCCATACCCTCACTGTCTATATCCTAAATGGATACTTTCTTGTCAATACCCTTGTTGTTTTTCAGAGTTACTTGTAGAGTATGTTCTTGTATTATATATTTAGAGGCATCGTCAAGTACCGGCGAGGGCGAAAAAAAAATTGAGCTTAAATTTAATAAGGAAACTCACTGTCACGTTCAGTGGATTCATATGAATAACCGGCGCAGCGCAATCAATATAATATATCACCGGCGGACCGTAGCCACACCTAACATCAAAAACGAAAATCTGAACTGACGTTCGATTTCCTTCATGTAATCAAAAATACTATTTTAATTTAGTTTTTTCGGTGTACAGTCTCAAAAATTTATTTGTCTACTAGGAGTTTTGTCTGCTAAGACGTAGGTCTATAAGGAGTTTTTGCTGTATGTAGGTTAAGAAATCGGTGTACAACATAAATAGAAGAGGAACTCACCACCACTCATGTACCCCTGACGGTTGAATTTCTTGAAGCGACTGCCAAAGTAGATGGGGCTGTTAGGGTCGTACAGACTCAGCATGTAGCGCAGGTTCTCCACGATAACATAACTGCGGGAAAATGAACGGCATGAATGTAGAAAACCATTGGTCTAAATGTCGCATTTATGCCGTGCATGTCCCAAGAACGAGATAAATTTATGCATATGCTTGTGTTAAATCGATATAATCTGCTTTAATAGCAAGACAGTCCAACACGAATTCATATATTCAAAATGCATTCAAACTCATTCGTCTCCGTTGCCAGCAAAAAAGTTAAGTATTTTTATATTATCCAAGCGCATAACAAAAATTACTTAATTATGTGAAAAGTAAGATGGTTCATGAGTACTGTATATCCAAAGCCTTCCAAAATAACGTGTTTCCATTTAAAGCAAGAACGTTCAATCCTATTATTTTCAAACTCCATGTAAAACTAAGCATCGACGCTGCTTTTCCTAGTGTTATATTCATAGCGATATTATTATTTTATTTTATTGCAACATAAATTACTCACTTTGCAGCTGAAGTAAAGAATTATTAACACATGTTTCATTAATATATGAACTCGTTTTACGTGTAAGTAATGCAGCTTCTGAGCTAGAAGTCCAAACTAAATCATCTCTTATGCCTCGTCAACCCCACCATCAGTTACGACCACTACGAATAAAAAACATAAATGTCCTTTGAGCCCACAATGTTTTTGTCAGCACTTCAAACTACTTGTTATCAAGCAGTTTCTGCTCCAGATCTAAATACTATCCAGTATAATATTCTGTTTTTTTTATCGTTTATGTCCTCTACAGACGCTTTAAATATATATACATATATAAAGCACAGTTTTTGAAACTATTTGGATGTATTAAGTAAAAAAGAGCCGTTATTGGCATCTGCCATGCGTTCACAGAGATGAAGTCCTCTCATTCAAATAAGCAGTTAACCCCTCTTAAATGAATTGAATAAAATAACATTCCATCACATCTATGTATATTTGTCATACTATTTTATTCTCTAATCAAGTATTATCATTACTGATGAGTCGCATATATCCTAGAAGTATATATTTTATTTTTGAATAGGGTATCGATAACTCCAAGTCAGCTGTACAGCTGACTACGATGAACTTATCTGAGTAATCAGTATTATAGTCTCAATCTCGATAAGAAATAAATTTATTGCGCCTCGTTAACCTAATAAAGATATAAATACAGCTCTTAATGACACAACATCACGATACTATGCTCTGTTGGAAAAATCTTTCTATACGCTTTCCAACAATTTGAAAGACTCGTAACAATGAGCGCGGCAGCTGCAAAAGAGTGTTCGTACGTGTTCATGAACAGGGAAAAAAGCAAAATCTCCGTGCAAACGTTCGAGTGAAGGTAACTTCAGTATTATTACTGAATTAAACTCCACTAACGGCAAACTCAATATTTTACAATAGCACCGCACAATGGCTCCGGTGTTGAGATCGAGAAGTTTTGTGCATCAACTTAATTATAGTCAAACGTCGCCAAGTATAAGGTGTTAGGAACCGAGTACCAACATACATTGTTCCTATAGACTTGCAAGTTACGTCGGTTAATATTTGATTTACGGTGTTTCCTCATCTATTTCTATTTCATTACGTTTGCATTTGACAAATATGCCTGAGCGTTACCATAAATCACGATGTGATGTTCGGAAATTAATATTTCTGCAACATACAGTATATTTCTACGTTCCCTTCACGTGAAATTTGCTGTGATTGACTAGTTATCAATTGTTTTACCCTCAAATAATATCTTTTGTAATCCCCTGACAATGTACAGATAATTTTGCAAGAGTCATGCCGGTAATAAAACTTTATTATATGAACCGTTAATTGTAGCGTTACAATATTATGCTACTGGGTTGTTCACGGTGTACCCGAACTCAAGTTTTACTATCAACTGCCAAGTGCAGCCTCAGAATTATCGGTTGAATAAGTAAATACACTGTATTAGGTACGCATAGGGACATGGTATACGTGCACAGGGCGCAGCTTAATACAAGAGTTACGCTACATGCCAAAAGCAGGTTATACTATCATTACAAACTACACTGTATTGCGGCCGGCCCATAGTTTGGCCCCTGTTTGGTAACAGTATACGCTGCCATCGATTGTACAGTGCATGTAAGATAGCTTGTAGCAAGGACAGCTATGGATCACCTTGAATAAAGTATTCCATGGTTTTTCTAACATGAACTGGAGACCGAAAGCGCATTTTATTGTCCTCACTGACTGAGGCAATCAGCACAGTTGAGTATGTACGAGAGAGATTCGCTTTTCCATCAACAATAAACTGTAATCTTAACATATTACCGTACTAACTGGTTGAGGACGTCCGAAAGAGGTTTCTGTTTCATCAGCTATATAAGCCTGTGTGACTTTAATACAGTCTCTTACTAACCGAGTAAGAAAAGCAGTACTTCCGCCAACGAGGTAAAGTTTTTGTCGAAATTTGTCTGCCTATTACAACTGAAAAAGTTATGAACGGGTCTTTATTAAATTTACAGGGAACGATAAATATTTTAGGAGAACAGATGATTAACTTATGGTGCAAATCAGTCCAACAGTTTATTTGTTTGTCTATTTTCTATTAATATAACCCCAATAGGTATGAACGGATCTTCATGAAATTGCAAGAATTTTTGAGAATGTGACTATGCGCAAGTGACCGAATTTTTGTAGTAATCTTTTCGTTCGTTTGTTGTTTGTTTGCTAGCTTGCTTCTTTGCGTGTGTATTTGTTTGTCTCTGTGTTTATGTTACTCTATATTTCTCAGGATACAAAGCAAATATAATGGGCGAATCTTTATGAAATTTGCAGAGACTATTAGAAATGTTAATGGGCACCAATGACGAAATTTTTGTGATGAACGCATGTTTAACTGTGAGTTTGTCTTAGTATTAGTCAAAACATAACTCAAAAAAATTACGGGAGGACCATCAAGAAATTTAGAGGAACTGTTATTAATGTCAAATGGTATAAATAACCAAATTCTAGTGATAAACATAATATAAAAAACAATCTCAATTTAGTTGCAGTACAAATTTGAAACTTACGTTAACACCGCCTTGCTTGGCGGAGGCATACGCTCTCAGAGTGCTTCTCTAGTAAATAATATTTTTACTTGTCGAGCTTGAGTTATCTACGAAGAAGAGTACTCTAGTTGTGACACCACACAATAGTTCGGTAAAAACCTAATTATTCAGTGTTGATAAAGGTAAAGCTAAACTACCGTTGTACAGCGAGAAAATAAACAACAAGAATTCTCAGTACTCAGATTGAATCATCCACTCGTAGGCCGGACACGTAGCTGATCATAATTTCCAGTGTCATCGCAATTCTACTCGGTAACTCTACGCCCACGCCCGCCTCGCTCCATAATCAGTGCTAATTAATTCCTGTGAAGCTCAGCGGCGGAGATTTTTTGGGGGGTTCAAAAGAGAACTTCGAGGCTGATGAGATCTTTGAGATGTGCTGATAGAATTAGTTGTGTTCAATGGCCGGTAGAAAGCGCACCAGGCTGCACTGGTACTTTTGAGAACACTCAATGGAGTTCTCATTACGGACTGAATGCTGAGCTTGTATTATGCATTCCTTAGCTGGCTGAGCGTGTGCAAAATTAGCTGGAAGGTGCAAGGAAACAGAACAGTAGAAATTCTCCTTTGTTTAGTCAGAACAGGACTCAAGAGTTACCACAAGCCTAGATAATCCACTCTTTACTAGATAACTCAAAGTATCAAAATAAACATCACTCATGTGTCTCCACCAGCCTTCACGATTGACCCTTTGCCAGATAATTCAAAGTAGAAAAATTGGTAACAATCGAGTATCATCAACAGCCTGCATGATCAACTTTTGGTTCAATAAGTGAAAGTAACAGAGCTGACGTCACTCATGATTTACTCTCTGCCAAATACTTCTTGTTAGTTACAGTCAGTAACTTAAGCCTGCGTTTCCGCACGAAGACGACGTCACAGAGCAAGAAACAAGGGACATGTAGTATGTCGATAGAAACGGGGAGCCTGTGCACGAAAGTGTTCCCACACAGGATCAACGTGCATGAGAACCAGATACTTCCAAGCAGCAAACTTGATATTACTCACGTGTCATCATCAGCCTTCATGAACCAGTCGTAGTCGTTAATGAAGTGGTCGTGCATGTACTTGAAAGCGAGCTTCGTCTTCCCCCACAGGTAGTTTCTGCCGTCAGTCATGTTCAACTTCACGCTCGGTAACGAAGGATCTGGTGAGCAGTAATTATCAATAGTTATGGACTTAGGAAATTAGAGTTTTTTAAGTATATATTCTATTAAAGAAATCGCCTAAAAAAATCGCTGCAGGCCATGAAAAACATCAAGGCAACTATTGCCTCAAATCTGTGATACCACACAAGGACAAAACAACACCGAGGCAATGAATTACTCCAAGACACTCTTTGTAAAGCGCAACCTTACATTTTTCTAGGAAACAGCTCATTGGTTATAGAGGACCTCTTATATCAATAAATTTTTCCTACGATCGAGGCTTGCAAAATCATTTACGGTATTTCAGAGATCAACCACAGAGGAAACAGCATCGACAAGTCGTGCTTTTTCTCATGACTAGAATTCAGTATCCCAGAGTCTTATACAAGAAAATAGGAATTTTTCAATTGCCCTTGCGCACTTCAGGTTTAAGCTTGGCGGCATGCAGCACATGGCTGTGTCCAGACAAAGTGAGTTCACGGCGGTAAAAAAAAAAAAAAAAAAAACAGAGCACCAAAGACGAGGCTTCAGGGAATGGTGTTCATCCAAAAACAATTCACGATGACATGAAGAACGAGAGAGGATCAGTTTACGGGGTATGAATTGTTACTGGAAAGTAATCCTAGACCCAATTAATTGATGCAGGTCAAGGTTGTTCGAAAGTCTGGAGAATAGCATAAATGCTCAAAGCTTCAATATTTGAAAGGGAACTCAGGCCGGGAGTTGTTCCGTTTGAAGACTTGAATAGCAAGTTGTTAAAACGGCGACCCTGACACCTAGTATCTGTTGCTTCAAAAACATTACAACTTGATTGATGTTGGAACTAGTAAGATGTACAAAGCACCAGGAACAAATTCTACGTTAAGTGTGAAGCATATTCGTGGTGGGGGCTCCAGCGAACTCCCAGAATAACGCGATTTTCAGTGCAACTCGGGAGTTGGTTCCAAAAATTCTTCATTGTATTTTAGTCGAACGACACCCGCTATAGAAATCGTTTGAACTGCATTTTCCTTTGATGGATCGCAGTCCTGGAGAGGAAACGAACGTCTGTTATAAAGCTTACGATATATTTTAGAAAATAACGCTTTGCACGGTTGATCAAATCTTGTTGCAAGAGCTGCGTGTTCACGCTAAACAATGCGTCCTCGCAGTCCATCCCATTGAGCGCAGTTTGGGTACGTGAGTCACGTTAATGGATGTCAGGAAAAGATTGTTAGGCGGCACTCCAATAGAGTCGCCGGAGCTGCAGCAGAGGAATCTCCTAAAGAATTCGTTTGATGGCACCTCACAATGATTGATGCTGAATGTCATTCAGGGGTTGACTGCCGACGTACGCGATGGTGTCGTTACCAGAGTAACTCCTTAAACTTATCACTTCAGTGTAGAGCCAAAAAATAGTCGTCGCTAAATGGCGTTTAGTGGTTAACTGTCAAGAAATCCGACAGCCCTCAAGCAATCCCACAGCTTTGTAGAGCCCACTCAGGAACCGGAATAAATGGAAGGATCAGCGTCAGAGCGACGTCTCTCAAGGCCGATGCCCTGGAATCTTTGTACAGGGATCTGAGCCCATCTAACGCTCGTCGCAGGTATGCTATTCTAGGATACGGTATTCAAATGGAATCATTTTCAGCAGCACAATATAAATTCTACGTGGATTTAGGGGAAATCAAATAAGCAGTCGGATCCCCGCTGTAAAATAATACATCCGTACTTTAGCCCTATGCCTGATAAAAAAAAGTTTGGTACTTGTACCTTTAAGGAAACAATGCTTACTTGGTGATCGTAAGAATCTGTGTAAGCAGTAAAGCCGAAAATACCCCATGGTTTTTCTAAGCATTTCACAAAATGTCTAGACAGTCTCTTGCAAACAGAGATAGAATTTTCAGAGGAAGATTCTTTTAGAAATTCAAGGTTGTCCAACTTTAACTATATCGTCGGCCGGTTTACCACTAAACCACTGAAGCATGAAAAAAAATGCAATGAACTACTACATACGCATAAGGCAGTCGACATGAAATGAAATAACATTAGATGAGATTAAATAGCCGGCAGTAAATAGGCCAATAGACCTATTTCCAGAGAGCCGCCGGGACTTACACTCCGGCCCTCTATGAGCTATTGCCATTATGCCATATGTCAGTACAAATAGATATCTGAACAAGATTAAAGAAGTAGAAAATCAGCTCAGCAAAGGAAATAAGCACGATTAATTGCTGTAGCTCCACGGAGCTCGGCAACGTTAAGTTAATCGAGGAATGAAAAATAATAGATGAAAATGGCTTCTGAAGCTTTAGCCGCTAGGAACTTGTGACCTCTCGAGGAGGTCTTCGTTGCTGTGGATAGTGTTGTTCCCAATGTTTGGCAAGACGATTTTAAACACATTGACTGTCTCCGCACCGAAAACTTCTGATGGAAGTTTATTCCACATATTCACGATGAGATACGGGGAAAACTTCTGGCTAAGAGTAGTTTTTCTATCTTCATGTTGGAGTTTTGGCTGTTGTTTCGCATGCGATCATTAACGTCTCTCTCAAAAAGTCCCGTTGTAGGCACGTTGTTGAAGCCATTCAATTACGTCAATGTTTCTGTTAGTTGCATCTGAGTCATCTTCACTCGAGAGAAATGAATTCCACTTCGTGTAGACGACACTCGTATGGCTTGATTCGTAGCTGAGGTATCAATTTTGCTGCTGTGCGTTGGATGCTTTCCATGTTATCAATATCGTTGCACTGAAATAGCGACCAGAACTGGACCCCAAATTCTAAATGCTGGCCCACTAGTGCTTTGTATAAATGAATGATTGTTATTGACGCGAACATTTGTAACCCGCGTGCCTGGAGCTGGAAACTCTGCTCAACTCCGTAGATGACAAAACATCATTTTTGTTGGATTCCAAAACCGCAGCTGTTAGCATGACTTCATTGCAAGGATTTGAGCTCGACTGAACAGGTCTGCAGGCGTTCATGTTAGCCCTGACAAGCTTTTGGATTGATTCTGTTTAGTAGCACATCGGGCCGCTTGAGCTGCTCGATTCTTCTTGAGGTTTTTTCTCATCCCTCGACAGCCAGGCGTGCAGTTTTAATACAGTAAATACTGTATATGCAGATTATTAAATTATAGGGCAAACAAGATATTTACCTACGTAGTTAGCTACTTGCCAGTGTGCCGCCCTCTATAGACGTCGAATGCTTCATTCTTTTACAGAGCTCAGTATTTTTGCATGGCAAGAGTTCGGGTGTTTTCGATTTTCGCGCTGCAATCAAAATAACTAATAACTTCATCTGCATGGCCTTAGCTTATTCAGAAATTCAACCATGCCCTATCAAATGTCACTTTCGATCGATTCTCAAGTAATAATCTCAAAGTGACTATGCACGCTTAAAACTGCGTCAGACGCATTCCTGCTGAGAATTAAAAATGAATTTTCCGTGGTTTCACGCGTAATCGGTTTGCGATCACCATCTGGAGTGGCTAGAGTGAAATGTGGAGGGGCATCACATTTATAATCAAGTACATTAGGAGGAGATGGATTCAAGCTTTGGCCATCTGCTACATCCTGGTCTAATTTTTGCCTCTCGGCTCCATCAAAACGCACCGTACTTATAAAATCTGCATCCTGGCCTATTTTTCGCCTATTAGTTTCGTTACGAGCGTGACATGAAACATACAAACATAAAAACACATGACGATGTTTATCATATTGCTTAGATATTCATCACAGTTATATGCTAACAACAGTCGTAAATAAGCCTACATACAATGTCAGTCTGCTTCACCGCAGCTGTTCGTTCGCTGCCTCCACTCAGCAGCGTGTCATTTCCTCGACGGTAATTAGACTTAATGTCCCGCGTGTCATAATTATCCCTTCGATTAGAGCTATACTGCCAAATTGATGGAAGAGGATTAATGAATGACCTCCTATAACAGTGCCAACCGGTGATGTGAAAGAGACACGACGCACCTCTCGTTTGTGAAGCAAATGCGAGACCTAAGTGAAATCGGGTCACTGTTGAGTATCATGGAGATAGGCTGTACGGGCTGAGCAAAAATTTACGGACGACACAATGACGGGAATAAGCAACAGGTCGCTGTGACCCAGCTAAGGGTGGGGTCTCACGCTAGTTAAGAATGAATGAACGAGTTTTCGCGTCCGAATACGTTGCTGTATCCGTTTAAATGGCATGAGGGCGCAAAGTTAGTTACTCGCAGAAAAGTATGTTGTTTACGATAAAAAACACCTCGTTTCTGATCACTAACGAAGTAATATTTTAGCTACTAAGCAATAATAATTGACCGTAAACGACACTGTTGTTCATCACAACGCTCTTGTTCATATCTTGTTCATCACAAACGACAGTGTGCATTGACGCGAATTCAAACGACAATTTAGTTTACCGTTAAATAATTTTGCTTCATGGCAAACAACCATTTTTCTGTGTGTAGTTAGTTCTCTCAAATCGAATTCACTCCCGGTTTGAACGAACGGCTAACATCTTAGTAGCTTTGTTTACGAGGACTGAACAAAACACTAGGGCCACTAGCAGAAGAAGCTCGTGCATTTTACTGTCGTGTGATGGCAGTACTTTTATACCGCAAAGTTATTACTGTGGGCCGTCGACAGACTGAAACGGGTAATGTTGCAAATTCAATAAGACGACTCGAAATTGATGGACAAGACAACAAAGGGGATTATTAATAGCTGGCCTTTGACGCAGATAAGACATCGGCGCCAAGTATTACTGAGAGCCTTATAATGGAATAAGGCGGCGAGATACTTTCGAGCATAACAATAAAGGACATTAATAAGGCAGCTTGTTGTTTTGATCTTCCAACGTATAGACAACAGCGCTGTTATAGAGAACATTGGGGTATACTGCGGAGAAGATGGTGCAATGATGCGGCTAGAAATTTCA
The DNA here is from genome assembly GCA_001587735.2 of Parhyale hawaiensis. Classification (NCBI taxonomy): domain Eukaryota; kingdom Metazoa; phylum Arthropoda; class Malacostraca; order Amphipoda; family Hyalidae; genus Parhyale; species Parhyale hawaiensis. The sequence goes on from LQNS02278097.1 coordinate 19,045,251, forward strand.
AGGTATGACAACAAAGAGAATTTCGTAGGCTGTTTTGATTTGGCGTAGCATGCGGTGCTAGACTGCAAAAGCATAGACAAACTACCTACTGCATTGTAAGATTTCGAAGTATGATAATGATGACAAAAACTGCAGTTTCTTCCGCTAAAGGTAAAGTCAGCATGGCCGCACGCTTAATAATAGTAATAAGTTTATTAATACACTGGAAGAAAACAATAGCATAAAGGTAATACAGTGAAACGTGTATTAAGCCCATAGGTAGCTAAAAGCTATTTGGGCAATGTATAATGCTTAAAACAGTTCCC
>LQNS02278097.1:19057133-19070899 GCA_001587735.2 Parhyale hawaiensis
TGGGGGGTTCAAAAGAGAACTTCGAGGCTGATGAGATCTTTGAGATGTGCTGATAGAATTAGTTGTGTTCAATGGCCGGTAGAAAGCGCACCAGGCTGCACTGGTACTTTTGAGAACACTCAATGGAGTTCTCATTACGGACTGAATACTGAGCTTGTATTATGCATTCCTTAGCTGGCTGAGCGTGTGCAAAATTAGCTGGAAGGTGCAAGGTTAGGAACAGTAGAAATTCTCCTTTGTTTAGTCAGAACAGGACTCAAGTGTTACCACAAGCCTAGATGATCCACTCTTTACTAGATAATTCAAAGTATCAAAATCAACATCACTCATGTGTCACCACCAGCCTCCACGATTGACCCTTTGCCAGATAATTCAAAGTAGAAAAATTGGTAACAATCGAGTATCATCAATAGCCTGCATGATCAACTTTTGGTTAAATAAGTGAAAGTAACAGAGCTGACGTCACTCATGATTTACTCTCTGCCAAATACTTCAAGTTAGTTACAGTCAGTAGCTTAAGCCTGCGTTTCCGCACGAAGACGACGTCACAGAGGAAGGAACAAGGGACATGTAGTATGTCGATAGCAACGGGGAGCCTGTGCACGAAGGTGTTCCCACACAGGATCAACGCGCATGAGAACCAGATACTTCCAAGCAGCAAACTTGATATTACTCACGTGTCATCATCAGCCTTCATGAACCAGTCGTAGTCGTTAATGAAGTGGTCGTGCATGTACTTGAAGGCGAGCTTCGTCTTCCCCCACAGGTAGTTTCTGCCGTCAGTCATGTTCAACTTCACGCTCGGTAACGAAGGATCTGGTGAGCAGTAATTATCAATAGTTAATGGAATAAGGAAATTACAGTTTTTAAGTATATATTCTATTAAAGAAATACCATAAAAAATCGCTTCAGGCCATGAAAAACACCAAGGCAACTATTGCCTCAAATCTGTGATACCACACAAGGACAAAACAACAACACCGAGGCAATGAATTACTCCAAGACACTCTTCGTAAAGCGCAACCTTATATTTTTTAAGAAACCGCTCATTGGTTATAGAGGCACTCTTATATCAATGAATTTTTTGCTACGAGGCTTGCAATATCACCACAGAGGAAACAGCATCAACAAGTCGTGCTTCTTCTCATGACTAGAATTTAGTATCCCAGAGTCTTATACAAGAAAATAGGCATTTTTCATTAAACAGACCGACGCTCAATTGCCCTTGTGCACTTCAGGTATAAGCTTGGCGGCTTGCAGCACATGGCTGTGCCCAGACGAAGTGAGTTCACGGCGTTAAAAAAAAACAGAGCACCAAAGACGAGGCTTCAGGGAATGGTGTTGATCCAAAAACAATTCACGATGACATGAAGAACGAGAGAGGATCAGTTTACAGGGTATGAATTGTTACTGGAAAGCAATCCTAGATCCAATTAATTGATGCAGGTCAAGGTTGTTCGAAAGTCTGGAGAAAAGCATTAATGCTCAAAGCTTCAATATTTGAAAGCGAACTCAGGCCGGGACGTGTTCCGTTTGAAGACTTGAATGGCAAGTTGTTAAAACGGCGACCCTGACACCCAGTATCTGTTGCTTCAAAAACAATTCAACTTGATAGATGTTGGAACTAGTAAGATGTACAGAGCACCGGGGACAAATTCTACGTAAAGTGTGAAGCATATTCGTGGTGGGGGCTCCAGCGACTCCCGGAATAACACGATATTCAGTGCAACTCGGAAGTTGGTTCCAAAAATTCTTCATTGTATTTTAGTCGAACGACACCCGCTATAGAAATCGTTTGGACTGCAGTTTCCTTTGATGGATCGCAGTCCTAGAGAGGAAACGGACGTCTGTCATAAAGCTTACGATATATTTTAGAAAATAACGCTTTGCATGGTTGATCAAATCGTTTTGGGAGAGCTGCGTGTTCACGCTAAACAATGCGTCCTCGTAGTTCATCCCATTGAGCGCAGCTTGGGTACGTGAGTCACGTTAATGGATTTCAGGAAAAGATTGTTAGGCGGCACTCCAATAGAGTCGCCGGAGCTGCAGTAGAGGAATCTCCTAAAGAATTCGTTTGATGGCACCTCACAATGATTGATTGATGCTAAATGGTATTCAGGGGTTGTCTGCCGACGTACGCGATGGTGTCGTTACCAGAGTAACTCCTTAAACGTATCACTTCAGTGTAGAGCCAAAAAATAGTCGTCGCTAAATGGCGTTTAGTGGTTAACTGTCAAGAAATCCGACAGCCCTCAAGCATTCCCACAGCTTTGTAGAGCCCACTCAGGAAGCGGAATAAATGGAAGGATCAGCGTCAGAGCGACGTCTCTCAAGGCCGATGCCCTGGAATCTTTGTACAGGGATCTGAGACCATCTAACGCTGGGCGCAGGTATGTTATTCTAGGATACGGTATTCAAATGGAATCATTTTCAGCAGCACAATATAAATTCTACGTGGATTTAGGGGAAATCAAATAAGCAGTCGGATCCCCGCTGTAAAATAATACATCCGTATATTTTAGCCCTATGCCTGATAAAAAAAAAAGTTTGGTACTTGTACCTTTAAGGAAACAATGCTTACTTGGTGATCGTAAGATTTTGTGTAAGCAGTAAAGCCGAAAATACCCCATGGTTTTTCTAAGCATTTCACAAAATGTCTAGACAGTCTGTTGCACATAGAGATAAAAGTTTCAGAGAAAGATTCTGTTAGAAATTCAGGGTTGTCCAACTTTAACAATATCGTCGGTCGGTTTAGCACTATGCCACTGAAGCACAAAAAATGCAATGAACTACTACATACGCATAAGGCAGTCATCATGAAAAGAAATAACATTAGATGAGATTAAATAGCCGACAGTAAAAAAGGCTAACAAACCTATTTCCAGAGAGCCGCCGGGACTTGCGCCCCGGCCCTCTATGAGCTATCGCCATTATGCCATATGTCAGTACATATAGGTATCTGATCAAGATTGAAGAAGTGAATAAGCTCTGCGAAGGAAATAAGCACGATTAATTGCTGCAGCTCCACGTAGCTCGGCAACGTTAAGTTAATTGAGGAATGAAAAATAATAGATGAAAGTGGCTTCTGAAGCTTTAGCCGTTAGGAACTTGTGACCTCTCGAGGAGGTCTTCTTTGCTGTGGAGAGTGTTGTTCCCAATGTTTGGCAAGACGATTTTAAACACATTGACTGTCTCCGCACCGAAATCTTCTGATGGAAGTTTATTCCAGATATTCACTATGAAATACGGGGACAACTTCTGGCTAAGAGTAGTTTTTCTATCTTCATGTTGGAGTTTTTGGTTGTTGTTTCGTATGCGATCATTAACGTCTCTCTCAAAAAGTCCCGTTGTAGGCACGTTGTTGAAGCCATTCAAGTACTTCAGGGTTTCTATTAGTTGCCCCTGAGTCATCTTCGCTCGAGAGAGACGAATCCCACTTCGTGTAGACGAGACTCGTATGGCTTGATTCGTAGCTGAGGAATTAATTTTGTTGTTGTACGTTGGATGCTTTCCGTGATATCAATATCGTTGCACTGATATGGCGACCAGAACTGGACCGCAATTTCTAAATGCGGGCCCACTGGTGCTTTGCATAAAAGAAAGATTAGGGACGCGGGCATTTGTAACCCGCGTGCCTGGATCTGGAAACTCTGCTCAACTCCGTTAGATGACAAACACATCATTTTTGTTGGATTCCATACCCTGAGCTGTTAGCATGACTTCATTGCAAGGATTTGAGCTCGACTGAACAGGTCTGCAGGCGTTCATGTTAGCCCTGAAGAGCTTTTGGATTGATTTTTTTAGGAGCGTATCGGGCCGCTTGCGGCTGCTCGATGCTTCTTGAGGTTTTTTCTCATCCCTCGACAGCCAGGCGTGCAGTTTTAATACAGTAAATACTGTATATGCATATTATTAAATTATAAGGCAAACAAGATATTTACCTACGTAGTTAGCTACTTGCCAGTGTGCCGCCATCTAACGTGGAATGCTTCATTCTTTTACAGAGCTCAGTATTTTTGCATGGCAAGAGTTCGGGTGTTTTCGATTTTCGCGCTGCAATCAAAATAACTTCATCTGCATGGCCTTAGCTTATCCAGAAATTCACCATGTCCTATCAAATGTCACTTTCGATCGATTCTCAAGTGGTAATCTCAAAGTGACTATGCACGCTTAAAACTGCGTCACACGCATTCCTGCTGAGAATTAAAAATGAATTTTCCGTGGTTTCACGCGTAATTGGTTTGCGATCACCATCTGGAGTGGCTAGAGTGAAATGTGGAGGGGCATCACATTTATAATCAAGTACATTATGAGGAGATGGAGTCAAGCTTTGGCCATCTGCTACATCCTGGTCGAATTTTTGCCTGACGACTCCATCAAACCGCACCATACTTATAAAATCTGCATCCTGGCCTATTTTTCGCCTATCAGTTTCGTTACTAACGTGACATGAAACATCCAAACATAAAAACACATGACAATGTTTATCATATTGTGTAGATATTCATCACAGTTATATGCTAACAACAGTCGTAAATAAGCGCCTACTTACAATGCCAGTCTGCTCCACCGCAGCTGTTCGTTCGCTGCCTCCACTCAGCAGCGTGTCATTTCCTCGACGGTAATTAGACTTAATGTCCCTCGTGTCATAATTATCCCTTCGATTAGAGCTATACTGCCAAATTGATGGAAGAGGATTAATGAATGACCTCCTATAACAGTGCTGACCGGTGATGTGAAAGAGACACGACGCACCTCTCGTTTGTGAAGCAAATGCGGGACCTAAGTGAAATAGCGTCACTGTTGAGTATCATGGAGATAGGCTGTACAGGCGGTATATAAATTTACGGACGGCACAATGAAGGAAATAAGCAACAGGTCGCTGTGACCCAGCTAAGGGCGGGGTCTCATGCTATTCAGAATGAATGAACGAGTTCTCGCGTCCGAATGCGTTGCTGTATCCGTTTAAATGGCATAAGGGTGCAAAAGTTAGTTAGTTAGTTAGTTCTCTCAGATCGAATTCACTCCCGGTTTGAAGAGATAACCGAAACGCATTGGTATTACCACTGAACAATAAACGGCTAACATTTTAGTACCTTTGTTTACGAAGACTGAACAAAACATTAGGGCCACTAGCAGAAGAAGCAGAAGAGTTATTCCTGTGGGCTGTCGACAGACTGAAACGGGTAATGTTGCTGATTCAATAAGACGACTCGAAATTGATGGACAAGACAACAAAGGGGATTATTAATAGCTGGCCTTTGACGCAGATTTAAGACATCGGCGCCAAGTATTACTAGAGCCCTGTAATGGAATAAGGCGGTGAGATACTTTCGAGCATAACAATAAAGGGCATTAATAAGGCAGCTTGTTGTTTTGATCTTCCAACGTATAGACAACAGTGCTGTTATTGAGAACATTGGGGCATACTGCGGAGAAGATGATGCAATGCTGCAACAAGAAATTTCAGGGTATGACAAAAAAGAGAACTTCGTACGCTGTTTTGATTTGGCATAGCATGCGGAGCTAAACTGTAAAGCATAGACAAACTACCTACTGCATTGTAAGATTTCAAGGTATGATAATGATGACAAAAACTGCAGTTTCTTCCACTAAAGGTAAAGTCAGCATGACCGCACGCTCAAGTGGGAAACCCACACTCACTGGTTTGTGCTTGGGATATAGGCCAAGTGGCCCTAAGGACTAAGTGCGGCTGCAGTCGACCACGGGTCGTCAACAACTATGGCGCCGTAGACGGGAGGTTCAACGACCTTTCATCATTTCTGAGGAAGGTAAGTGCCCCCACGACAGACAGCAGTGTATACCTGCCACTGCCGAGGCAGAGTGCCTAGCTCAGCAAAGAGCTCAAATGCCTGAGTCAGCCTCGAATTTGTGATAAAAGGTCCTAGAGTTCAGCACGCAAAGCTGCTGCTGCTGTAAAGGATATATACCATATAGAAAGCCTGTCTGCAGTACGCAAAGAACTTTATTCTTGCATCGATTTGATAGAAAGAGTATAATCAGCACTGCTACATTTCATTCTAGGGCTTTTTTCAAGTCTGTAAATAAAGAATCTTACTATGCTGTGTTTGTCATGGGCCACGATTTATCAGGGTAAAGACAATCTTGTAATGGCCGCCCCTTATTAATTTTCATCTCACCGTTATCACTTGTAAGTTCTTGTCCAAAGCTTATGCTCCACTTCATGTGTGAGAATCAATGTGCTCTCTCATTGGACAACAGCATAAAATCTTGTTCATAACGTTTACAGGTACAATTACAAACGTGGGGATCATAGATTGCGCATGGAATCTAGAGATGTTACTATACTGCAAGTCCTACAATACTGCAGCGTTTGTAAATCTGGACCTTGGTCGCTTCATACTGTTTTGAGATCACAGGTACTTTATCGGCATGCAAACACTCTTCTAATTGAGAAAATCCTGTTAAGAAACAGCAAAAGAGTGCCTGCATACTTTCCTACTCACAGTGGCGGAGTGGTTGTAGACCTGTGATGGTGGGTTGAGGTTTTCAGTTGGTCTCTTTGCCGCAGGAAGGTGGGTCTTGGAAGTTAGGAACTGCGGCGGCAACGTTTCTGTCATTTATAATCCAGCGAGACACTGACCTAACGAACAATTGGTGTCGGTCAAGGAATTACAGTTGTCACAAGGCCGTCTGGTGTCATGAATCGACACAAGATAAAGAAAGCTATTATCTCAGTATAAAAGAATCATGTGTAGCTTTCCGAATAGAAGCTTCGGTCAGTAATAAGTCTTTTTAACTTCAGGGATCTGTTTTTGGGAAAGCGGTTACTTTTATATTGCGAGGTATTTGAAGCCAGGAGAAATCTACTAGTTTTCATAACTGTTGAGGACTGTCAGACTAGCCTCTCTCTCGACCAGCAAATTTATCATCCGTGACAGCGACGGATTGACTGGAATGCAGTAGGTGGTACGGGACTGAGAGTCTCGTAGCATTCCCATGGGTATCAAATCGAGGGACCTTATCAGGTTTAACTTTCTCAAGATATTTAAGACGTGTTTTCCAAAACCAAAGTAAATACTCAGGTTGAGCTAACCGCTCGAGGGCTGGAACTTTTCAAGTCTTTCTGAGGGAAGGAAGGGGATTGGACGGGCCGACACTATCGGGTGGAGTAAATATCTCAAATTTCTACGTTATGCAAATTGTGTTCTTGTCTGAAAGAGAAGGGCGCAAAGTTTTCTGCTGCAACCCCGCGGCTGTGAATATGTATGTTAACTAGGACGCTGTGGCCTCTGTTTTGTGGCCTTAGTGGGGACTTCACTTCTGTCTCTTCACATTTTGTTCTGTGATACTACAAAATACAATCAAAAATATACGCTTCGTTTCAATCTAACGCTTCAACGTATTGGATATACAACATAATTTAGGAAAGTCGTGACACTTTAACAGAAAACAAAAAAAAAAAAGCCCACGACACCGCCACCTAAAGCCAGAGATCCGTTAATCTGTTGTTGACTGCAGCCGTTCACTCATCTGGAGCCTATATCTGCCGCACGAATCTGTTTTTGTGGGCATCCCATTTGAAATGAATAATCAAATTGCGAATACCTTTTACAAAGATTCGAAAGATGAAGATGTTATATACAGACTGAAAGCGCCAGTAAATTGTTTCTGAGGTGGTTTCTTTTTATTTTCAATACTTGCACAACGTGACGTGGGAAAAAGAATAGCCCATTAATGGTCTCTTAAGTGTATGTTTATTTTAAGTGTTAGGAAAGTTGATTTGCGGCCTTCCTAACGTTTAAAATATAGCGCCATTATCTTGAAGTGAGTTCTCAGCCTAGTTTATGCAAACTTCTATAAAATTTTCTAGGTGAGAGAAACAGAGGGATCTCAAGCAACCACTAAAATCCTGGTTGTGTTGTAAAAAATGTTTCCCTAATTAACCTGAGCTACGGCAGCAGTTAGTAACATTAGTGGTCGCTAGTTCTCTGCTTCCTAATACTGTATCTTACATTTTTTTTGCACTGTCATGTGGAGCATCTTTGTAAATTTTCCGAGAAATTTGAACCGCTGAAATAAAGACAGTTTTTCCCGGGAAATGGTACTGCTGAAGTAAAGACCGACTTTCCGGGAAATTGAGTGACTGAATCAGAAATATATTTTTCCAGGAAACTAGATGCCAAAGGTAGACTTTTTCAACATCACATTGACTAAGATAACTGAAATTTATCTGAATTGTGTAAAGGCGCTGTGCAACTAACTGTTGCCGCATTATAAATATCAGAACTTAGAGCGCTAGTACGGCCGTTATTTCATTTATCTAGCTCCACCCGACCCGACCTACAGCCTTTTTTTTTTTATAAGTTCACGGCCTTGGGTCCTGACCCATTTTGCAGACAGCAGCCTTACGAAATTTCCAGTTATCACAACAACTAATCAAAAATTTGGTTTGGCAGCCGACCTACCGCAGGATTGCAAGCTCCCATCACCATTTTTAGCACGTATCAAGAACTACACTCCACATAGCGCACCCCTTCACATGTCGGCAGTCTCTCGTGTCGAAGAGATATTAAGCAATGACAGCTCGCACCGCCTGCCACTTAGGAGCAATATAGAGCACAGGGTCCCCTGAGGCAGTTTCTCNCATAGCGCACCCCTTCACATGTCGGCAGTCTCTCGTGTCGAAGAGATATTAAGCAATGACAGCTCGCACCGCCTGCCACTTAGGAGCAATATAGAGCACAGGGTCCCCTGAGGCAGTTTCTCCTGTGTCCCCTCTACCCATGTGGCCCAGAATTGATTGATATTTGATAAGCAAACGAACACAGTGGGTAGCTCCCTGAGGACGTGGCAGCCTCCAGCCGCCATCAGCACTCAAGCTGCGTTTTGGCTAGGGGTACATTTGATTATTCATTCAGTAGCTTTTTTTATTTGCGAGCGCTGTTATATGTAAGCGTAACTTTTAATGGATGTTCTTTGTAATTTAAAGTTTTCTTGTACAAGAAAAGCTATTGCTGTTGCCGATCGTATAGCACGTGACGGAAATCTCTCTGGGCATGCGGCCAGCCACCAGGTGACAGCACTCAAACTTATTCCGGATAGCGGTACTGTTAATTACTTTTTCAATATATAATTTACTGTATTTCGTGAGTTGGTTCAAGTAAAATTAATCTGTAATAGGTAAGTTTCGGGTATTTTTTTTACAATTACACCTCACTAAAATTCGAAATTTTTGTTGGCATATTTAGATAAAATCAGGCATTCTAAGACTTTTTCATAAATAACGTTTGAGTAAGATATGCTAAGTTCGAGATATTTGACTTTGAATATTCTATTGATTTTCTATGAGAGAAAATAACCACACTCGTGCAGTGTAATGGAAAACACCTTTTTATAGTATTTTTTGGGTTAAATTAGGTTAGATTGGGAGAGGTTCGGTTAGGTTGGGTTAGATTTGGTTATGTTAAGTTAGGTAAGGTTAGGTTAGGTTGAGCTAAATTAGTTTAGGTTGGGTAGGTTAGATTGTTAGGTTAGACTAGGTTAAGTTAGGGTAAGTTAGGTAGCTTCGGTTAGGGTACTATGGGGTCGGTAGCAAGTCTATAATGACGCCGACCTATTTCTCCCTTGGAAAATGTTGAACTTCAAAGTCAAATATTTCGAAAACTAAGCATTTCCGAAGAAAACAGTATTCATGAAAAAGAGTCTTAAAATGTCTTATTTTACCTAAATATGTTAACCCAAATACTGAATTTAAGGGGGGGGGGTAATAGCAAAAAGTACCAAGTTTTGTAACACAAAGTAGGTTTTCACAGGAAAAACTGCTACCACGACCGCTTTTAAATAGCAAGCCAGTTCTCTCAGTATGTTAAATTTGCTAGTCAATCTACATCAGGAAGCAAAAAGTGTAACGAGAAGGCTCACGAGAAATTAGGACCAAAAAGTGACGTCATCATCGACGAATCTATGCTGAGCAGCCTATGAGTATTTTAACTAATTTAAACCGATAAATCATCTTAAATTGCATAATTCATCTCTAGCTAATAAACAAACTAAGAGAATATATACTAATTTAGCAATTATCTGTAGAAAATTGCAGTGCATGCTGGTGGAAACTTTCACAGCACTACTGCCGAATTTGGTCTCTTTTGGCGACATCATTTAACTTTTTTTTTATTTATTGAAGCCTTATTTACACGTCATATTCAGTTGACAATGCTCTTCTCAGCACATATTTATTCATTACCAACCAATATAAGGACCATTGTAGCCTGTACGTGAGAGAAACCACAGTAACAGTTAGCCTATAGCTCGAACTTTCTGTACATGACGACAATATTTTAAAGTATTCTGCAGCTCAAGTAGCTGGCTAGTCATGAAGGCGAGATTGAATGAAATCAATCGAAAAAATACGGTGATACGTTCAAAATAACATCGCACGAAGGCCTGAGGTCCCACACTCAAATACTTCGACTCATCGATGTGACGTACATTTGCTACGTGCGGTCACAGCTAAGGTTTATTTAAGTCTTATTGAGTCCTCCCGTTGTATTCTTTGCTTCCTGATCTACATATTCATCTTCTCAACTTATTCACTCGTCTAAACGTTTTGCTACGTCGTTGTGTCAACACAACTTTGTGTACGGCACAAAAAGTTACAAAAATGTTAGCCGTCCCATCAGTTTCTTCGGCAGGTGTTACTAGGCAATGTATGGAAATCAATTCAAATTTGAAGTAAAAATAAACTCAGGACACTGCACACGTTTCGATTATTGCTAGGGCGCAGACCCCCATGCGAACAATCAGATGAATGAACGCATAGAAAAGACTAACTTGTAGACTGGCTTTGTGCCCATGGAAACAGCGGAAAAGGGCACTATTTTCTGAGTTTTATTTCACGCCAAATTTGAAGAGATATCCGTAACTTGCCTTATGACACTTGCGGAGGAAACTGATTTGACGGCAAACATTTTAGTAACTTCTTGCGGCGTACACGAAGTTGTGTCAACAACAACGCTACTGCACATCCTGACCAGTAGATGGGCGAACGCGTTCAAAAGAGTAACGTGTAGACAGGCCTTAAGCAACTACTGTGGCCATTTCCATAAATGTTCTATAACAAGTACATATTCGGCCCATTTATTAATTATTGTAGTGGATATACTGACTATGTGCAAGGCATTATGATTGGCACTCATTATTTGATATCTCTCACTTCCTCAATTAATAACGTATTTTTTAATTATCTGGCTATTATGAATAAGTAAATTTCCTTTAACAAGAGCACACTACAACGATATTGCTGACAAGCAACTACCAAAAAAAACACGCTGTTAATAAGTTTGCTGTAAGTATGCAAAGGGGATCTGTCAACATTTTTCGAATTATGTTAGCAATCAGTGTGTAGTGCCATGCATGGCGCACAGAGACGACATACATCGTGGAGCCCATTCAGACAGCTAAAACTTTTATTGCATGGAGCAAATTTCAGCTTTCGGAAGTCCCAAGGGTAACCAAAAAGGAGTTAACATATGAAAACTCGATTTTACGAGTCGAAGATGGACCACCTGTTAAAATTTTTTGAACAAATTAAACCTACTTGGCTTCACTTTGCTGGCCAATCATGGACGCCTTTAGGCCAGAGCCTCACCAGTGCAACAAGCAACGCGTGACGCAGCAAATTTATTGTATATTTAACCGGAACTTCGATTACATCAATCTACTGTCCCCACCGACGAAACCCTGATCTCGCGACTCACCGTGCATTCGTTGCTGTCGGTTGCAGGCAACTTGTCTCCCGCAAAAAATCATAGTGCATTACTCAATTGTTGCGCTGGTGTAGCCCTGGCCTTAGTCTGTTGAAAACCTTAACCTCTGTTGCAGTCGGCTTCATGTGATGCAAGCTATACAGTTTGCTGCTGGCCCTTCTTGTTTTCTTTTTTCAGAGTTCATGGTGATTGATGATATAGAAACTGAATAGATCAACGATGGAAACAGGGAAAATATTATGCACTATTGAGAAAGGAAAGTTAACCAGGGCTTTGTTGAACTAATTATTTTTTACCGTTATTTTGATAACGTTGCTGGCCATTAGTACAATACTAGTGTAGCCTATAACTTCAGTATATAAAGGGCGTGTCTAAATTCTTTCCGTAAAATGAGACAATAGATTCCTTAGAATAAAATAACCAAATTTTACTCCATCAATGCATATCCGAAAATGTCTATTTTTAAAGGTACGTTGACTTAAAGTTCAGTAGTGCGATTCACTTAATCGGCGAACTACTGCACTTTACAGCGAAGATAAAGATGCACACCGGTCATTTGTTGACATTGATCACTCTAATCAGCACCGTACCTGATTTCAGACGACCATGAACCAGCTACGAAATAGTGAATTAGCAGACATGCAACTGTTTAGGGCATAGCTATCTGTAATTCCAGGAGAGCTGCCAGAATGTTTCCCGTGAGACTATTTGGTAGTTGGTTCCCAAATATGCCTTAACCATTATGAAATATAGTGATCTTTGTAGGCAATGATTCACTGAAAAACAATTGAAAAACTGCAGCCTGTGCAAATAATGGTTCAAGAGCTTTTGAGGAGAACCGTTAAAAATTACTATAGTTATAAGGCACCGTCTACACCTTAGTCTTTTAAACATGTTCAATCATCCGAATGTATTACCGTGCCGTACAAACAGAAGAGAAGTGTGCGATTTTTTATTTTATCTCACTCTAAATCTGAAGAAATATCGGTAACTTGCCCGGTAACACCTGCCGAACTAGAAAGCTTACTGACAGGTCTTCTGATCAGAAGTGGCGTACACACGGTTGTGTATACAACCACCTTACAAAATACGGTAGTCTGACTACGGAATGCGCGAACCCATTCAACAGAACCTGACAAGACCTTGCCTAACCTTTCTTGTATTCAAAAATTACTTCAATAAGATTAACTAAATTGGTTATCACTTGCAAAGAACATAAGATTAAGAACATAAATTTATTTATTAACTCAAAAGGTTCCGATAAAACTAATTAGATTGTTGTGAATTGACGCGCCCTGTTTGTTGCCTCCTCCTCATCGCACAAATAAACAATACCTTTTAAAAAAATGAAGTAAAACGACTTTAAAAGACATCATAATGTAAATTTTTTTACAACACACTGCCATGCTTAGGCAGGTATGCTTAAAAATACACCAATATTTTTGACAAAGAAGCATCAGGTAAATTACACTGTGACGTGCGAAGCTATTGTATAATGTTTACTTAAGAGCGTGTCATTGAGATGCTCCCCTGAAAAGATATGTTCAGTATGGAATTCTTATGAGCGAGTTAAGCCGAATACACACATCATTCATCGGTCGCAAGGCGTTGACTCTAACAAGTGGACGTGACGCGTTCATTTGGTGGAAAGAGTTGCGCCAACAAGCGAGTATGAAGGATGAAGCACGTCCGTCGTCGCAATCGTTGCATGAGTCAAGCTCTATTGATAAAAACATATAAATACTGAATTTATCCTCTATGGCGTTCATACATTATAAATAAACTGATAAAAATGCTTTTTCGTCGTCACTTCATTGATCAGATTCATTATAATCCCGAATAAGACTAGAAAACCCCAAAATGTTAATCCATCAGTTCATCAGGCTACAGAAATTCTACGTAGAATTAGGCTGATCCAAATGACGTCAGACTCTAGGATTATGAGATTGGAATGTGACTTTGAAAGTTCGAACAGATGCAAAATATAGACAAATATATAAAGAAGTAGAACGCCTC
>LQNS02278097.1:19071058-19090751 GCA_001587735.2 Parhyale hawaiensis
TATCACCTCTTTCACTTCGTTCGCGGGTGATAAACAGTGTCATAAATGAACGCGCATCGTCATTCATTTTAATGAGAGACGCTTCTCCGTGTAGAAATGCAGGAAACAAAGAAATGATGCATAGATCGAGTTCATTCACATGATCGCACATATTGAGATGAATGACGCGTGCACTCGCCCTAATTAGGGGTTTCTTCATTAGTTATTTTACTGATATTTTATTAACCATTAATTTACAAAGATTGCGTTCTTTAAGTTGCTCTTCAGCGAATTTATACCTACCAGAATCATTGCATTTTAAATTTAAAAATGATTATGGTGCACTTTGGAAATTTTACCCCTGCTTTCCTTCCCATAAAAGTCTATGACTTGCTTGAGTCACCCGCCTGTAGCTCGTCGCATCACTACGAAAGATTAAGATTACAACTCACCGTCTACTGAACTCATAAAGATGAGCTTGTCCACCCTCTTGCCCCACGTGTCCCGGACGGCGACGGCCCTCTTTTCGTGATTAGCCGGATACGTCATCACCCACACGGCTATTTTGATTTTCTTCAGCTGTTGACTTTGTTCCTCCACTTTCTTAAGATATGCCTTCACGGCGTCTTCTGAATAGGCACGGGAGGGATTATTGGGAGCTTTTGTGTAGCTGATAGTGCTGGTCTTACTGACGGGTGATTTTTCCTTCTTGGTGATGTTCAGCATCTTGTTATCGGATGAGGTGTTTTTGGGGATGTTCTTATCAACTGCATTTTCGGTAGAGATGTTATCAGCTAGGCTGTTGGTAGGGTTCTGTTTGTCAATTGGGCTGTTGTTGGGGTTCTGGTTGTCAACTGGTTTGTTGTTAGGGTTCTGATTGTCAACTGGATTGTTGTTAGGGTTTTGATTGTCAACTGGTTTGTTGTTAGGGTTCTGGTTATCAACTGGATTGTTGTTAGGGTTCTGAATCTCAGCTGAGTTGCCATGGTCCCTGTTACTGTCATCTTTCTTGCCGTCAGGACTGCCGTCATTAATGCTAACGATACTCTGGCGCGTACTGATGTTTTCTGCGCAAGTAAGGAAATATATCAGTCATTGGCATCTCTATGTGCCATCGGCTTTTATATAAAGATATGAAGCAAGTAACGCACGACCGTGTTCATGCTAATCACTGTGCCAAGAACTAAACAATAGTGCTAACACGACGTCCTCATTATGAGTCATTTATTTTTATGCAGAAGTTTTATTTGCATTCAAAATTTTTAGTTTTGCGTTCGCTATAATTTATTCGTGAAGTAAGAGTGCAAATATATCGGATACAAGTAACTAATTCCTAAATTTAAATTTAAAAAGTGTATAAATTATATGACCCATATATAACGAGAACTTCCTGCACAAAATAATGGCACAAGAACAGCGGCAAGTCAAGAGGATCAAAACTAGAACCACACGAAGCATAGCTCTTTATTAATGTCCATACCGCCGAGTGTCTAAATATTATTGCGTGAATAGATGAATCTATTAAACAGGTTTTAAATCTAACTAAATTAGGTGTGGACAGCTTCTTTACCGAATATTCAGGGTTAAATACTGTCTTGTACAGCTTGGTAAGTTAACTAAACCGAACTGTGCAGGGACACTATGGACATATCCATGCTAGCTATTAACTGCATGTCAACCTCATTGTAATAAATCTGTGTTAAAATGACTTTTTAATCCATAGGAATACAATAGGACATAGAACTCTGTAGCATAAGAACAGAGCTTGGTAAAATAGGGATAACTGCGTTGACTTCCTTAACATTACGCTGTGCAGCAGTATACCTATTCATACTCTTTCTAGGCCAAATTATATTAAACATAACAGAATACAACTGCAGCCACACTGTTTACTACATGCACATTTTCATAAAAGTAATAGATAATCCACATGAACAGCATCAGATTAAATGTTTTTCAACTCCAGCGACAACAATTACCAGTAATGCATGTACAGTAGAAGCATGCCCATCTTCAGTACAACTTGCTTCAAGAACAAGCGTTACTATTGTGAAACTTGCCTCTCTTTAGTAACAAACTTTGTTACTGTGCTAATTATGTTACAATGATGTAATAATAATAATAATACTTGTGGACAACAGTCAGGGAAATTTTAGTGTGTCATTAGCAGAGAACTATGAGACGACACGTCGTATTTAACCGACCCGGTAAGTTACATAGTTACTGCTTTACTTTGATCCTCCCTAAACATAACTCGGTGTTTCAAACGATATAAGTAGAAGGCACATAGAGCACGTATCAAGAAGAATGGGGAACACAAGCATGTAATATGGCGCTGAACAGAAAGTCGGGAGAGAAGAGGAAAAACGCAAGAAGAAGTGACAGTAGTAAAAGTAGAAGGAAAAGAAAGGAGGAAGACGCAGTGTGCATCCGGGAAAGATATTCTGAAGTCCTGTAGCTAACTAAGGATAAAGTAACCAACTTGGGGTCCTAATAACATCATTATGAGGCTTACCCTACAACATAAGATGGGCAAACCTATAAGGCTAACAAGGCCCAATGTCCCAAGGCTGACGTGATAATAGCTTTGCCAAGTAGCAAAATAACCTTGGCTAGAGATCGGCACAATTTTGGAATGTTGGAGCATCGTCAATCAAACCTGGGCCAGTGTTCTACCAATATGGGATAAGTAGCCTGTTCACTATCGTTAGCGTCATGATTTTATGTTTAAGTAAAAGTTGATTGGCTGAGTGATACTAAGAAGAATCTTCGATGCTGAATCAATACCTCACCATGAACGCACTAGCGTTCCATTGTCATGTATGTAGGACAACAACAGCGTCGTTGGCTCAACATTCGACAATGTTGGTGTTCAGTTGTAAAACACCATTGGATTGACTCTCCAAATCACGCGATAATCACGTAACCATGCATGCCAAACAAATAGGTAACGAACTGTGACGTCTCGTCACCTCTATGTTTGTTATAGTTACGTGATGGGATACTTTCATGGGTATTCAGCCAAGCTATGTCATATCCTATATATGCCCCCACTAGGGGCAACCGATATATTACTGATCACTATGTAAAGATAACCTAGATTCCGCCACCAATATTTGCCCATGGGTCCTTGATATTTTCAGAGTTATGAAACTCAATAAAGATGCATGGCTTTGAATATTCCCTCCACTGAGAGAGTTTTTCAAAAATTAGCTAATATCTTAAGTGCTGCACCTTACTTTGTAAGAAATGTGTAGTTTCTACACCAACTACATATATGATGATTACGGAGATTTTAAGCTCAAGGGTTAGGTAAAGTCAAAGTACATGCGATATTGTAAGATATAGAAATTTCATTATTTTGAATGATACCATTATATGAACCGCGCTAAAAAAAGGGTTAAAATGTTAGTAATTATAAGGACAGGTTGGAGAAAATTCAAAAGCGGGCTCATATAGGCGGCAATGGGGTTTATTTTTGGGCGAATGTTGAAATTGATTTGATATTTCACCAGCTTATGAACAGCCCATGTATTGAAACTGTATATAGAATTACTACGAAACGTTATCTTTTTTTCATCGTTTTCAGTGTCATTTATGAAGCATCCTGGTTCTTTCATGGATTAATTGAACATAAAGTAGTATTCAATGATAGATTTCTCCAGAATTACCTAGAAACTGGGCAATATCAATGTTTTATATCCTTATAGCTCAAGTAGCCCTTAGCTATGTACGGTCCCTCTTCTTCTCCTCCTCCTCCTTTTCCTCCCCTCACACAAAAAAAAAATGCTGCAACACTGACTCTAACTTCTGACCAATTAATGGTCATGTTGTTCTGAAAACAGACACTTAATACTATATATAAATGACAAGAACTTAACTTTTATTGAAACACAACAAAATTATTGCTGAAATAGATCAACGCTCGCAGAAAAATAAAATATTCGAAGAACAGCATAGGTGTTTGAAGTCTATATATATACAAGCCCTTAGGTCAGTGGTTCCCAACCTGTGGTGCACGTGCCACCCGTGTGGCACGAGGGCCTCGCCCGTGGTACGCGTACCACCAGTAAATAGCCCTACATGAGCGCCTCTTTGGTGGTACGCGTACAACTAGTTTTGCAAGAGGGCCTCGTCAGCGGCACGCGTACCACCAGCACTATGCGAGGTGGCAAGTGAGTACTGTCAGCATCGTAGATAGCACAGCAAATGTAAGTTAAACAAAACTCACTGGGTTTAACTCTCCTCAACTTCAGATGGTAGCGTTGGTTTCACCATTCTGAATCGAATTTCAAATTTTAACTTTGAATCTTTTTCGTTGAGGAGGCCAAAAGCACAGTACTGGTTTCTGAAACGGTTCTTTCGGTCGTCTCAATGGTAATTGGGTTGCTGCTTGCACATGAACTTTACTTCATAAACCAACACTCCTCTATGACATTTCGGATGAGTCAACCCTATAAAGGACTAGCTTAAGTACACTTTGCCGTACCGATCATTGAGACTTATACTCTTGTTCACAATGAGAGTATACTAGAAAACTAAGATTTGCGATGCTGGAATCTACAACCATTTAGGTGGTAGGTGTGACGATTTGAGGTACGTCGCACGCGATAAAAAAGTACAAGGCAAGAAACCACTGCCTTCTTTAGTACTAAAAACCCTAGGTAAGCAGTGCTACTATTGCTTTGAAAATACACCGATTTACCAAGTAGGCGATGACAGGAGGTTTGTACACAATGCCACGTTGCGAAGAGACGACCAGTCCCCAGTTGTGCGAGGACACCAGCAGGAGAAGCAACATGCAAGGGTAGCGAACATGCAAAGGAGTGAAGGAATATAAGGGTCTTCCAATGTAAGAATCCGGACAAACATGCACTAGTGTTTTGGTCTCCGTACGAAAAGCAAAGAGTGCTCGAACAATCCATTTCTTTCCTTATAAACGTCACAACATGTTGACAAGAAGATTGATAAAAAGTTAGCCGTTATCATCGTTATTTTAGTATTACTAATAATTATAAGGTTTTTGTAGTCTCTGTAAATTTGTAGTGAATTCGAAGCTAGAATGTTGGGCGCTGTTTTCCAAGGAAACTGTAAAACATTCAAACAATTTGGACTGCGTGCAGGGAGCAAAACACTGTCGTGTGAACCCGGCTTAAGACAGGCTGGACTGGGGTTAGAAGTAAACATATTCTGAAAATATTCCAAGTGGTGGTCTCAAAGTGTCATCAAGTAGCATAACGAAGTCAAGCTAAGTTCACTAAGTTTGGCTTATTTGCATCTTTAGCCAGAATCATTTGTTCCGCTACTTGAGTGTCAAATGTGTTAGCAGCAACCCGCGAACACTCCAATATACTTACAGAGGATTGAGTTTTCATTTGCATGAAGAATAATCGATTTGATAGAGCAACGCCTGAACTTCAAATTATCGAAACCAATGCCCATTTTAAAGCAATAGACGAGCTAAAACTAAAGCTTGACACTAAACTCGACTTATCAGTGCCAATTGATGACGCCTGTTGATTAGGTTTTGAGCGAATTGTAGTCACCAAAGACGTTAGTTCGGAGCAGATGAAAATCAGAGGTTGAGTGCATAGATTTTGCGTAGATGACAGTCTTCGATTAAGTGGAGTTTGAATGGGTGGTAATATCATATGACAGTAGTCTTCGGTCAGTGAGAGTCTTAGATTTTAGTATGGTAGGTGCAACAGATTAATACGAAGCTTCAGCCTAGTATCAATCATTTACAGTAGCTACTTATCTATGGAGTACCAATGAAAATGTATTACCAAACAGGTACTATACTGATGTGCAGCTAAGCATTTATTTCTTCTACTTGTGAGTGATTTGATACTCAAGTGCTGGCTATATCAGATTAGATAAGATAAAATAAGCAATAATTTACCTCACCGTATGAACCAAAATATTTACACCAGCAGCATTTTAACATGTGGTACCTCTGGGTGCCTGTAAAACAGCTCCAGCTCTGCAGGGAATGGTACCAGCAATCATGAATGAACTACGTAACATGGTTGAATAACGTAGCAGGTAAACCCATCGCTTGGCTATTTTGAGACGGTTCTGCGGATCTCCTCGTATGACGTCAGGTGGAGCGAAGAACGTGTTTTTTTTTGCGAAAGTATCCGCAGTGTTCCTAATTCATTTATGCCACAATTTCCGCAACAATGGGCTGGGGTTTGATGTTTGGCTGTGTTGTACACGGAGGAAAGAATTTATCGAAGCTATTTCGTTGTCCTAAGAAATCCAGAGTAGCGAGAAAAGTGGGTTCTGGTTATCAAGAGAGCAAACTCAGTTTTCGCTGTCACCGGTAATATCTTCTATACTTCCGACATTTTTTTTAACCCAGCAATATGATTGATAAACTACTACATAGTAATTATGACTTATTTAGTTTTTCTTCCGAATTTTCCCAAGTAACCCCAGACAACACAAATTTTTCTTAAGGAAAGTGAAAAAATTAAAATAAAATCATTCTTGTTTACGCTGTGAAAGTTTGTCTAGCAAAGGTAGTCCCAAAATTACGTTCTTCTGCACCAATGGTATGAAAGAAAGCCTTGGAATGGCTGAAATATTTGAAAATTTAACTCGTAAAAAACACTCTTATGTTCGACAATTTTTTATATTTTTGATAAGAAAATCTCCTTTATATACAAATTTCCCAAGTACAAGTACTTACAATTATTCCACCAAAGCGTTTAGTACTCCTCCGATTATGCAGCGGTACTTTTTGAGCGCGGAGTGAACAAGTATGTAAAATGATAATATGATAATTACAAAATAAGCCATATTAATTCCTAAGAAGCCGTAGCTATCATGCTGTCATTGATTTTTTTGTCTTTCAACCTGTCTGTTTGACATTTTAGTGTCTTATTTCTAGCAAGCGGATTTTTGCGTCGCACAATAAACAGCTGTGATCGTGCATAAATTATTACCCTTTAGTCTTCTTCGTGGAAACCCACGCTCACCGCTTTTACAAAGCACGTAACAGGCATAAAGTAATTAACACAGTTTGTTAACTATCGCTCCACCTGACGCCACAGGTGAAAAGGAGTGGGCGAAGCTTAACGCGCTACCTGCGCGTGGGCTACCTGTTACGCAGTTCAGCCATGGGCATACCAGACGTAATTCAACCATGCCACCAAGTGTCTAGATCTACACAGTCTAGGATTTGTTTCCCGAGCAAGTGAGACAAGTATTTCACAGAATTTCCCAAAACTTAAAATTTTCGGGCGTTGTTTTTGGTTCTTAAGAAATCCCGATAACTTATCTGCAATACGTACTAAGTGCTGGGCCCAGATTTACTAACATTTACAACATTGTAAAACCTGTAATATTGTACCTTACAACGACGATACAATATTTTATTCTACCTGCCTTGTGATTGTGGGTTACAACTCACTACTACAGCCAATAAACGGTCGCTTCACGTCCTCCATTCAACGAGCAGCCAATGGTGTGGGTTTGCCTGTTCCATTCAACGGACAACCGATCCGCAGGTGGATTATACCCTAGAGGTTTGGTTTCGCTTGCACGTTGAGGTTCGAGTGTTGAACCACTTACCAGTGGCCCGAAGGTCTAATAAACATACAACAAACTTCACAAATTCTTTAGCTTGTCTCCTACATTTGTAGCCAAAAAAAAACTTTTTTCTACTACCGCGCGCGTCGTAGTAGGTCGGGATGCAAGATAAACGAATCACAATATTGCAAGTAGCTTGATAAATCTGGCCAGAGTTACAATACGGTAAGTCAAAATATTGCATGAATCGACTTGCAACATTGTAAGTTACATAGCTTGATAATCTGGACCCAGGTCCCACTCCTAGAATGCTCTGAATTAGTGAACGAAGATTCTCAGGGTCCAAACACAATTATCCGTAATTTTAATCAGGGGAAATTAGGTGAAACATTGACCAATATTTCTGCGAAAAGGAAGCCTAATTCATAAGGGCTCGCCCTGTAGCAATATTAGCTTAGCCCGTGACACGTCCATGGCGGCTGTCTTAGTCAATGAGCTGTTTTTTTTTCTTTTTTTTTCTTTTATTGTAATACAGGCTTGAAATTTCGAGCAAAGAAGATTTTTATACTTGAGGCCATTATTGATTTACTTGGTGAAGGAGCTGTCATCTCTGGCACATCCTTCAGTGGATAGTCATTGGCTTGACTGAATGCAGCGACCCAAGTCTGCCGTTCAGTTACGTCTGGTTATTCTTCCATTCACTGAACTATGTCAGTGCCTCTGAAGGATGACTGATGCCTATTCAAAGACCATTATAGATGACCAAGCCACGTTTCATCTATTCCAACAATTTGTTTAATGGATGATGCATGTCTTCTGTTAATTATTGTGATAGCAAAGGACCCCTAATTTTTTGTGCCCGGTGATGCAGTATTAATATACGTGCAGATAAATATAGGCAGAAAGCGATGGTCCTCAATGACAGTAATTACAAGTAAACCTTTTCACATCCATGAAACCCGTATAGCAACGATGCAAATGCGGTTATTGCTAAAAAAACGTATTTGTTTTTTATAGATTTTTATCGTGTAACTTGATTTTTGAATTCATAGTAGAGTACAAGCAAAATAAAGATAGTTTGTGTTCTACTGGTCGGCGATATTATTACAATACTTTGAGGCCTAACTTGTCGGGAACATCAGACTGCAAGAACAGTCTCTGAATTGTGTTGCAAGTATTAGAAGCAACCCGATTACGTTTGAGATTGCTGAATTTCTTCGTTATTATGAAAGATAGATTGAATATTTGGAAGTTTCAGAGATAATGGATCAAGCGTCAAGCCCTGAAACTCGGTGCAGAGATGAAAAACCAAAACTCCTGTCTGAATTGTTCTCAAATAATCAAGCCTATTAATTTCTCAGGCCAATCAATGACAACTTTCATGCGCTCGAAAGCGCACTTAAAAAAGATCAAGTTCGGGTATTCGGTAAAGCACCAGTTAGCATATTTCTAACTTCATCGTCACTGTTGCTTGAAGGGATTTCCACAGAGCACATAGCATAGCAGCTATATATCATAACAAAATGTTGCTGCTGAATTACCTTTAGCAGTAATTTAATTCAGCTGGCAGAGGTTAGCTTGAACAATGTTTGTTGTTTATAGAAATAGATAGCTTCCCTGCAGAGATAAAGTCTTGCATTCTCTAATATTTTATGGGTTACCAGTTCATGTACTGATGCTTGCAACAGGTGAGAGCAACAATTAACGAGCATAGAATAAGTGCAGAAATGTATGGTACCTTTTATTACGCCAAAGTACAACTTGGCTCTAAGGATATAACTATTATTAAGAGCTAAGAATTATTCATACTGATTGGCATTAATTTATAGCTAACAGTAACCATTCAAACTTATAGCTAGTATACTCGTAAGAGGCTATATATATAGCCTCTTCAACCAGAATTACCTTAGACGACGTGCAGAGTAGGGTTGAAGTGCTATAAAATGAAAATTACACCTGGTATATAATAATACGTGGACATTTTCTCACTAAAACTATAGGTCACTCTTTTCATCCAACAGTATTATGAAATAGTATTAAATATTGACTCCCGGTTATCAATTACAGTATTGTGAAAAAAGTGCCCATTAACATAAAAGTCCTTTCTAAAGTAATGCCTCTGATACTGTTATTCTAACCAAAAGAACCCTAAAAGATTGTGACAACTGAAACTTCACACTATAATAATTTAAATTTTCATCTCTCATTTGTAAATATGCGGTACATGATAGTCTTAGAGCACACCTCCTAATATGGATGCCTGTCGAAAGCAGAGATACGCCAATGAATAACTCCACATTAAAATTGCTCATCCAACATTCGCCACCGCTTCGTGAATGTTTCCGGAGCCAGCACTGTTGGGAGATGACTGTTCCATTACCGGAGTGGCGTCAGAGAAAAACTGCGCTCGGGAGTCCATCGCCGCGCTCCGGATAATGAAGCGCGATTTGGTCAACCTCACCCGCGCTAATCGGCAGATAACAGAGAATGACTAGCGTGGATTTGGCAATGGGAATCAGTGCCGTAGAAATGATGCTCTCTCAACTCTAGGATCCCATATAGAGTATATCAGCTGGGTCCTACGGATGCTCTCGCACTGAAGCAAACTGGCTACCCGCTGACTGTGTTGGACCCGCATGATGGAATGTGACATATTGTATTCTAGGACCACATCGTCACTGATGATGGAACTAGCAACCCAGTTACACGAGCGAAATCCAAAAGGCTGTTGATGGCATGGGATCTCGAAGAAGCTCAATACGTAAACTGTAGCAAGGAAAGTGATTTTGACATCCAGAAACAAAATGGGTCGTATATCCAATTGGATTTCTTGGAACTAGAACCACTGTCTAGATGTGATCATTGGGTTGGAGCGTTGGCCAAGTTGAAGGAACACAGTGCCCGTTTGAGGCCAAAGAAGAAGGAAACACTCCACGTGCGACCCAACACCATGACACACACGAGGTGAAGACCATGACATGAATGGGCGACAAAGTTCGTTCCGCCGATGGACGGAGCCTTGATAGGATTATGTTAAATTCCTAATTGTTCGGGCAACGAAAGGACATATTACGCGTGTAGCATTTTCATGACAACGACAATGCCATGGAATTTGTGAGGGAAGAGACCTCTTCGGCAGGGGCAGACTTTTCCCAGTACGGCATTCGGCTCCATGAACGTTGCCGGCGAAAGTGCAAGCAGAAGTAACCAATTAAACTGAGGAATAAATTCCGCAGCCCGTATGCCCACTCCTTTTTAACGGCGCCACCCGATCGTCTAAACAGCTCGTCCACTATCTGACTTAAGATACTATACAGTATGATATTATATTATACAGTATACTTTTCGAACGACACTCGCGTATATATGCATTGGCTTGAATTTCTGAACTGATTTTTGGCGTTCTAACCAGGGCCCGTCTCAACTTACCCGTACACCTCAGAGCTAGGCCTGTAGTGACTGCTAGACAAGGAGTCTAACGCTAGGAAGACCACTATGGCCACACCCATGCCCACTGCCACAGTGAGTAGCATGTTGACCATGCGGGCTTGTGTACCTGCAATAGGAGTGCAAGAAGTTAGTCCTTTGGTGCCAAGTGTCTGCCATACACAAATGACCTTTTGCTAGGGTGGCTACTGTAGGGTGGCCTCTTTAAAATATTTAAAAAGGGCAACTTTTTTTCATTTTGGTAACGCTTACTACTGACCTAAAAAAGCATGTCACAAGTGGTTGAATTACAGAAAGGTGCATAAACTACGCAGAATAAGCCTGTAATTAGTGACTGAGTATCAAGAACCACAACAAATTACTGAAGGCTATATACCAAATGCTTTGCATATGCTACATTAATACATGAAACATGCTGCAAGTATTCATACAGCAGAATTAAAAACCGAAAATACTAAAAAAAAGTGTGCTCATGATTCAACTATATGCTGTGCATGTTAACCACATTGCAAACGACATATACAGGAAATGGCCCACTTACCATAGACATCCGTAATGGTAGCCAATCTTTTATAATCACAAAATAATTTTGTTTATCATGCTGCTAGCAGCTAGGTAAATAGGTAGGTAGGGACTAGGTAGGTAGGTGCGTACGTACGTCCGTGCATTAATATTACATTATTAAGAGAAAATGTCGTTTCTGTGATACCGGTTCAGGATCAGCAGGAATCTATCTTAGGGTGAGTTTACACGTCCCTCATCGTGAAGAAAACGCCTTTATTCTTCCGCCGACCTTCGTTCAAAGGAGTATCCTTTTTACCCTTAATTGTGTATCGGGACCCAGCTCTACACTTTGTACGTTATAAAATGGATATTTTAGGGACATGAAATAAAGCCTGGTTTGTGCTATTACAGTGACGTCCAATTGCCTATAAGGGCGAGTTCACACGTCCCTCATCATAACGCGTTCAATCACGGAAAGGAACACGAGCTGTGCAAAATTTTTTCTATCGCTGTCCACACGTAGAAGTGACCTTCATTCAAATGAATGACGACGCTCGTTCAGCTATGATCTCGTTTCTTTCTTTACATTTTCGCTTATATTTCATGTCGGTTTGGAGTCACATTCGTATCCCAAGTTCTTATAGCGTCAATTTGAAAGGAAAAGCCTAATTTCAAAATATTTATAGCCTGATAAACCGATAAAAGGGATATCAGCAAGCAGCAATCCACTTCGTTGTCAAATCAAAGATAGCGTCAGTACTCTTACATATTCAACTTAACTAGTGTTCTTGTGTTGAACGGGAATACTGTGATTCTGATCGTTAAAGTGACGGTATAAAAGCATATTTATCGACTTGTTCATGATTTGAAAATGCCATAGAGGATTAACTCTGTATTTATTGGTTCTGTTTACTGTACTTGGATTGTGCGAAGCGTTCAAAAAAGGGACGTGCTTCATCCAGCATTTGCTGCAGCTGCTTCTATCAAATCAACGCACCACGTCCATCAGTTTGACTGAACGCGTTGCGATGAGGGACGTATGAACACGGCCTTGAGCTACTCCCTTCCTTCATGTCATAGATGAGCAGTCAAAATTCTGACATATTTTCACACTTTGTAAATACATTGTGCGGGCCTCGAAGATAACAGAAAAGTAGCACCTTTATTTTCGTGAATTTCTACAGGTCCCAGCTCATTTACACAGTTCTCTTCAGGTAGGTCCTATAGGAGAAGTAACATCTTGCCTGAATGGTATTTATAGGAGGTATAGGACAGAGAACTCTACAAACAGGACCTGCCTCAGAAAAGTAGTGGTATGACGATATTCGAACACTCTGTAGAACGAAGGTGCATAGAAGCCGGATGTGTGAGGATAATTTTTATGACAAATATCTAGGGTGAAAACCTTAAACGAAAAAACTTGAATTTGCGTTCAGTTACAGGCACCGTAACGTACACTGTTCTTCGAGGTAACTGCACCTGCCAGATGAAGAGATTTGAAACCAGACCATATCGGTACATACATATTAGCTATATTTAGTATCAATATTAATAGTAATATAAAAGTGACGGTAAAATCAGCTCAATTTTAACTTTGTTTTAGAGCTGGCAAAGCAATGCATGACATCAACCACACCCGAGAAAAATAATGTCTCAGAATTAATTAAGTACTTTCATAAGAGAAAAAATTTTTACAGTAATATTGATGAACGTCATTGAGTGTCAATTGTCCATTGAAAAACTATAGTGAATGCACAAACATCTTTGTGTGTCAATAACCCCTTGAAAAAGAATAAAAAAAGCATGTTGTGTCAACATTGATTAAGAGCAGGCCGTCTGCGCTACAGATGTTCCACGGCATGCTATTAGTTCTACGAGAAACTGATTTCTAGACTTGGCGTTTAAAAATAAATCACTCCCCAAACATCAAATCTGCAATTTTTTTTTTAAATGTGTAGGGAATGTCATGCCTTATTCAGCAATAATAGTATACATATTTCCAAAGGCATTTTTTAAGCCGCCTACTATTTATAGCTAAATAGCATAACTAACAGGCCTGATAAACAACAAATGGATTTTTTTGTCGCGAGAAGCACAGTACAGTGCTCAATGGGGGAAAACACTGTACAGGTTTACAAACAGAATATCCTTTTTCGGTATGATTTAATATCACTGTTGAAAACAGTTTGTGTATGCTCATGCGTATACTGGTGCTTCAGAGTTAAAATCTTCAGTGCAACATGCAACGTATTGTGGCCTTCATATGTGCCTGGATAGTTTTTAAGGAGATTGTATTATTTCATGGTTTCTAAATGCCGTCACAGTAACTTTGTGTCTGTTCTAATTAAACACACTATCGAATATACTACAAAAACAAAACCATCGGGAAGCTGCCTTATAAGACAAGACACAGGTGGACAAACTTTATTTTACTCGACACTGCAGGCAAGAAGACAGTCTGCAGGACTAAAACTTTAGATGAGCAATCAATCACTGCAGCGAAAACTTTCCCGGAAGGCAACTTTTGGAAGTCCGGAGGTATTAGAAAAAGTGCTCGTAAAAACCAAGAATTTTACAATATTTCAATCTCGAAACCCTACCGGGTGTTGACACTTGTCTCGAAGCTGCCTTCCGAAAAATCCGTTTTCTCGAAACTGGTTTGTGAGAAATCCATTTTCTCGCAACTGGTTTCCGAGAAATCTCGAGTCAATGGTGAGTTCAGATATCTATACACCGTGTTGATGTATCTTGCCAATTCAGCTGTCTTTATTAATATGAACGGGATGTATGGCTTAAATGAAATGGAGGTAGATAATAATATATGGTGAAAATATGGCTGGCTATAGCTCCGAACAGCCTGTACCCAAGCCACCATTGAGACTTTCTCAGCGGTATATGGCGTAAGTCTATTTTGGATGTTGTCGAAGATAGCATTTATTCAGTTCAATTAATATAAAAGGTCGCGCACGTTTCACTGTATCAATAGTGTATTAGAGCAGTACATTCGCTTACTCGGTTGATCTATAATTTAGTGTACAGGTTAATGGCGAAAGTTGAATGGCTTTTGGCGACTGATGTGTCACCTGCGTGAACAAACAAAATTCTTTTAACAATACTGACCAGATGAAGAGCATAAAGTTATAACTATCCATAGATTGCTTACCGTCAAAATATCGTGCAATTTTAACTTTATGGTGTAAAGAATCGTTTGTTCGGCAATGTCCATGGTTTTGCAATGACTCCCACTAACAGTTATGACAGTGTCGGTGTATGCTATTGCAATTTTAAATACTTGAATTCTTGAGTTTAGTTCACACACAGACGAATGCTTCTTTTGTTCATCGTTACATTAAAAGCTTAAGTACGGTAACGTGTAAACGGAAAACAAGGGAGGCGTAGTACGCTATAGTAAAAATGAAAACCCAGCTGGCATAAGGATGGTACAGCATGGAAGGAGCTATTCGGGAAAGAAGTGGAAAAACAAAATAGACTGGCAGTGAGAGTTACAAATTGGGAGGAAGCAGATGAATGGAATATTCTAATAAATTTTCCTATTTTCAAATGCAGAGCCCAACTTTGACAAGTTTAGTGTTTAGCGTAAACTCATTGACTTATAAAAAAAACTCTTAGTTAATTTTCGATCTGCACAAGCATTGCCTCGATATCAGCTTTTCATAATTTTATAAATTGGTCGTTACCAATTGATATACGCAAAGTCTTGCTCTGATACCAGCTTTTAATTTTAACTTGTGGACTGGCAAATATCTCAGAAACTTTCAATTTGATAAACGAAGCCGTGCCCGATCAACACCTGTGAGAAATAGTCCCTTGGATAGCCACGCAGGTGTGGCACCAACGCTAGTTCATATGTGTGGTAGACGCTGCTGCTGCTTACAAACATGTCCAATTTTTCAACCCACTCTTCTATTGGTAACGGATATGATAAACAGTGTCGAGTACTCACCTCACAGTTGACCTGGTGCATGGCTAGAGAGTAGATTTATCGCACAGTATCAGCTTTCTATTCACGCAAACATATACTGTATACATATATATGATATATATATATATATATATATATATATATATATATATATATATATATATATATATATATATATATATATATATATATATATATATATATATATATATAATATATATATATTAGAGTGTAGAGTGTATGTTTGCTTGTGTGTTTGTATGGATCAACTAAAGGGCAGAATTCATTAGTGGACGACATGCAAGCTTCAACAGATCTATTTATTTCTGAAATAGAGGCTGTAGTTCATTCTAGCTTACGTTGCCGAAAGCAGCTTCGCACTACTAAGTAGCCCAGTTATCGCGGTTCCTAGTTTTAGATATTTCCTGCTGTTAAACAAAACATTGCGCTGCAGTCCACTTTTTATACTGAGGTTCTAAATTTCAGACTGTGCGTCGTGGGCTATTAATGCTCTCTGCCCTCCAATGAACTACATGTGGTGACCTGCGAGGTCACTGAATATCTTATTTACCTCAAACTTATCTTACTTCAGACAGTAAATCCTTGATCTCTTGTAGTTTTCTCAAACCTGGTTTGCTGTTGTGCAGAAACTGTTCAGAGCATGAAGCCCCGCCCCCCCCCCATCCCAAGACACTCTCGGTCTTGGGGACCTGGGTCGTATGCAGTATAGGAGAGCGTTTGCAACTAGTTGAATAAGTAGGATACATTGCAAACTGTGTAATCAAAAAAACTAACAAGAAGCTGTAACAAATTTTGCCACTTACGTGCAAACATCGTGTATGATGAGTAGAGGCTGTTGAATAGATGACGTCCCTCCTGGCGTGGTCAACTTTACAGAAGCAGTGAAAAATATTGTTGCTAAGATAAGCAGTGCTCCACGTCGTAGAACTTAGCTTGTATCGAGGAATTGTTTGTGTCTTCCATTATTCAGTGTGTCCAGTTAATAAATCCAGAAAAGCGTTGTGAATGAATCACTAATATCGACATGCGCTTATCCTACACAGTGGGTGACTAGATACAAAAAAGTAATTCATTGGGAAATTTTATCCTATCAACATCGTTAGTTTACTTTGGCGCTTTCAGTGTTCCAATGCAAGTTTGAGTGTCCTGTAATCAACGAAATACCGTCAGTAGCTAATGCAACCTTATATATATATATGTAGTAGACAACAGCTTCGTGGAATTACGATCAATTAGAAAATAAAGCAATGTCGGTCAGTCAGAGTTAACTCAGGTATTTTGCTCGCTTCCCTTACTAAGATAAGTAACTATTACTCGTAAAATGTTGTACCTTTTACCGTAACACGTTGCACTTCACTGGGCTGATCCTCATCACCAGCAAGACTAACTAAACCTTCCGATCTACGGCTTTGCACATCACCGGAGAATGTCATAGGAAATACTATTGAAACAATATAAAAGCATTTACATTACCCACTAAGTTTGGTTGAAAACAGTGTCGAAAAGCTCATTAGTGAAAAGTGTTACATAGTGTTAATTGGCATTGCCTATAAATTGCAAAGTACACCCATTCTTTTATCATCATTGGTGAACTTAAATGCTCCCCAAGCGGGCACCATAGAGGGAGCTTAACTTTAGTCATATACTGTATTGTAAAGTATGGCTCGATTGCTCTATAACTCTCGATGAAGGGTTGGCCTGGGAACATATGAGAACGGGGATCCGTAGTCCTAGGTGCAATGTATAGCCTGGTAGCTCCAACATTTAATGAGCACTAGACCATAATTATTACACTCTTCTCTGCCCATACAAACTTGTCTCGGTTGAAGTAGGGTGGCATTTTTGTTTCCAGGTCGTAGAGAATGGCTGAGCGCTCGAAATTTGGAGCAATCGGATCATTACCGTGACTAGGGTAACCAGTTGCGGGATTAGCAGAACCACTAGTCGTTAGAATATATGGCCGTGAGTTCGTCGAGATTTGTAGCACAAGGTGTAAACTCACTGACTAAAGGGTATATATAACAATAGCACTCCCTTATGGAAAAGAAAAACCACGTGTAGTGCTGTTCTTGCGGTTTCATTAATCACTCATTTTGCTCGTGAAATACACCACGCTATACGAAAACTTTTACTGAATTAACAAAGGTTCTACAGCAACTACGTGCCCCATACGCAGAAAATATCCCCACAAGTCTGCTAACATGAGCCCGTAGCCTACACACATTCTATTCGTGCATGCACTACCATGAGCTCCGTGTCCAAAATACATGATCATCACTATGAGCTCT
Source organism: Parhyale hawaiensis (assembly GCA_001587735.2). Classification (NCBI taxonomy): domain Eukaryota; kingdom Metazoa; phylum Arthropoda; class Malacostraca; order Amphipoda; family Hyalidae; genus Parhyale; species Parhyale hawaiensis. Next base: position 19,088,777 of record LQNS02278097.1, read on the forward strand.
ATATATGTGCAACGTATAAATTCATACATAGATAACTACTGAAGGGAAGTCGCACGCATAACAGAATATAAGCAGTCTAAGTAAGCATCTAAATTTACTTGCACCGCACTGCAATCTATGAACATGTTCTAAAGCTGCTGAATGTAATCACCTTACAATGCCGGTTAAGCGTACAAACTAAAGCACCCGGCAATGCCACTGCCGCTTACGTCCACGGAAATCTACACAATTGCTCATGACGAACCGCTAGTCGAGATAACCAGTTTCTTATCTATTCTTATCTTATCTATCGGTTGCATAATGAGCATCCATTGCTCTCACTGCCCGTCTGATACAGCCCGTAAGGGCTCTTCTGCGGGAGAGCCCTGGCATGTACGTATATATTGCACTCGCCTATTGCTTGCGCTGCAGATAACATCGATACACGTACGTCTACAAGCAGCACACAATCTATATTGGCACAAAAACGTTGAGTGGAGTTGCACTATATAGTGTTGCGGCTTCAATGCAGAATCAGACCTTTATATAACCGAATTCTTTGACACTTTTTTAAAACAATATACGGTTGTTGACCAGGGGCAGCTGGTGTTCACGGATGAGATAAGCAATCTTAATAAATGTGTATAGACAACGAACTGAATGTCCTTACATCCATCGTTCAGGTTTATTGCAGTTGATATTAACGTTTTTTATTGTGTCTTCCATGAATTGTTTTCACTGATTCTAAGTTATTTATAATTCGCAGGTAAAAAATTGACTGAAATAACTTTTTCTTTTAATGCTAATGACTTGGGTTTTTCCAGAGCGTTTCCTAGTTTTTGGTGAAAGAAGCCGCCCTTCATTTCTTGGGAGTATTAAAAAAGTTAATCATTACTTGAATCCATTTTAATTCACACGGAAAAACCCGAGCTTAACAATTCTCAATCGGCAGTCCCATTGAAAGTGCTTAGTTAGGCTTGCGTTACCGCTTTTGTTCCTTCCTCTACATGGCTTTTACAGTACGTTACCTTTGATTATGCAGCTATAATTTTTTTACTTATTTTTCAAGACAAGTATCAAACATATAAAATGTTAATAGTAAGTTTGTGCACAGGTATGTTGTAACTATAAAACCTATTATAGAAAAATAAAACGGAACCATTTCCCACGTTTTGGCACCATTTGCTTATTGCACGGGGTTCTCCTGTTACCCCAGATTATGCAACATCACTGTCTAGTCAACATGAGCAAGAAATGCGACTTAAAAAGTGAAGAAAAGATCAAAGTGACCCCGTTATTGGCTTCTGGTAAGACAACACTCGAAGTTTCTAAGGAATTACAGCATGATCACCGAACATTTATTAAGGCTTATGCAATTGAAGGCAAAGTCAACAGGAAAACTCCGGATAGAGCCTCTACGAGGAAATTGACTGCTCGGGATATGCGACATTTAAAAGTTTCTATCGCTAGAAAATAACTTTCTACAAGTAAGGCGATATTTGAAGACTGGAGCCCCAATACAAAGCAGAAAGACAAGATGTGAGGTTCTGCAGAAGCTAGGGAAAGTGAAAAAAGCAATTCAACGACCCCTTCTAACAAAAGCTCATAAAGAAATTAGGGTCAAATGGGCTGAAAAGAACATGAAAACTGATTTCTCCGATGTCATATTTACTGACGAATGCAGAGCCACTCATGATGGTCCAGATGGATGGGCGTCTGGATGGGTCCTCCATGACCGACCTCAACAGACCAACAGACACGGCTTAAGCGTCAACAAGGTGGTGGAGGTATAATGTTTTGGGCCGGGATAGTATGTGACACCCTTTTTGATGCATTTGAAGTGGCAGAAGGAGTTAAACTGAATGTAGAAAGGTATTTCCAGTTTCTTGAAGCCAACTTGATTCCATGGCTTGATGAGCAGACTATCGCACGCAGATCCAAATTGGTATTTCAGCACGATAACGCTCCCTCACACCGAGCACGGTACACTGCTAAC
>LQNS02278097.1:19091862-19104947 GCA_001587735.2 Parhyale hawaiensis
GAGAACATGAAAACTGATTTCTCCGATGTCATATTTACTGACGAATGTAGAGCCCCTCGTGATGGTCCAGATGGATGGACGTCTGGATGGGTCCTCCATGACCGACCTCAACAGACACGGCTTAAGCGTCAACAAGGTGGTGGAGGTATAATGTTTTGGGCCGGGATAGTATGTGACACCCTTATTGATCCATTTGAAGTGGCAGAAGGAGTTAAACTGAATGTAGAAAGGTATTTCCAGTTTTTTGAAGCCAACTTGATTCCATGGCTTGATGAGCAGACTGTCGCACGCAGATCCAAATTGGCATTTCAGCACGATAACGCTCCCTCACACCGAGCACGGTACACTGCTAACTGGCTTGCGGACGGAGGATTCGAATCAAAAAGGACTATGACCTGGCTAGCGAATAGCCCCGATTTAAATCCCATTGAGAACCTCTGGGCAATGATCAAAAGGAAAGTCTGTAAAGGTGGTCGGTTTTATTGTTTATTTTTTGTCTTCTAGAGATACTTGTCGCCTTGTTTTCTTGTTAGTAGTAGCGCAGTGATATCTTTTGAATAAATAATGACAAGAGTTCGGTTGAGCTCTTATAGATCACTGTTATATGATCAGATTATAATCACAAGTCTTCGAAGCTAAGCTAGTGAAAGACGGGTTTCTGGGAGTGCTGTTAGTAGTAAAATTCTCAACTTACTTCGCAGTTACTTAATAGGTGTTCGAAAATTAATTAATGGCATTCTCGAACAAATTCGAAGCTTCGTTAGAATTCTTCAACACTAAAGCCGTAAATCTACCAAGCCTGGATTGCAGTTACTTGCAAAATATTTTAGCTTTAAGCATACACAGCCCACCACCTGCTGGGCTATCATGTTTTACCAGAACTGTAACTAGTCACAACAAGCAATTCTATTATTTCAGCCAGGCGTCACCCGTATTCCCAGTCGTCGCTCTAGAAAAACTAAGCTACTCTTGAATAGAATGTTTAAATAGACGATACAGGTTGCACCAAGGGTTCAACAGTTCTACTGTGCGTAGCACGTCTACAAGTGTTCGTAGCGCTGGTCAGCAGCAGCTGTGCCATTTCTGTGCCTGTGGAGCACCTGTAAGCTCAGCTACTTGACATAGCAGCTGTTGTTCTTCTAAATCTTGCACCTAATAAAACTTCAGCTTTTCCCGGAAAATAGCATTGTTTGAAACGTCCTTACGAGAAACACCCGAAGTTATAGGGTTGATCGTGATACATTCCGAATAGTAGTTATCGTACTGGAAAGACAACTTTATATCTTACACAGGCAAGTTGCCGCTACAGTACCACTGACTCGAAAATTGCCCCAGACGGCAGTGTCAGGTTTCCTATGAAGGCATTATGTACTCGTGATGGTACTGCAATTAACTCCTTAATTTATTCGTTATTATGGACAGCATTAACTACACTGCTCATTTTCTAGATCATCATAAACGTAAACACTTGGAGTATCTAATCTTCAAGCTTATTGTCACGTGCCATCCACGGAAAAGGTTTTATGTATTGGAGTGTCATCACTGCTAATTATAATTGCGAGTAGTCACTACTATGCAGCACCGTAACAGAGTTGTTATTATTACCTCCACCAAGGAGGTTATGTTTTCGTCGTGTTTGTCTGTCTCTTTGCCTATTTGTCTGTCTGTCACCAAGATAACTCAATAAGTTACGAACCGATTTCGATGAAATTTACAGGGACTGTTGGGTATGTTAGGAGGAACAGATGATTAACTTTTGGTAAAGATATGTCCATCCGTTTGTTTATTTATTTATCTGCCTCATTTTTCTCGATGCCATAACTCAAAAAGTTATGGATGGATTTTGATGAAGCTAACATGAGTTGTTGAGTATATAACAAAGAGTATTTGACCAAATTTTGTTAATGATCCCTTTGTTCGTTCGTTTGTCTTTGTTTTTAATTTTATGCTTGTTAGCACAATAACTCAAAAAATAATTAATGGATCTTTATGAAATTTATAGGGGTTGTTAGTAATGTTAAAAGACATAAATGATCAAATTTTGGTGCAGATCGGNTTCTTGAAGCCAACTTGATTCCATGGCTTGATGAGCAGACTATCGCACGCAGATCCAAATTGGTATTTCAGCACGATAACGCTCCCTCACACCGAGCACGGTACACTGCTAACTGGCTTGCGGACGGAGGATTCGAATCAAAAAAGAGTATGACCTGGCAATCGAATAGCCCCGATTTAAATCCCATTGAGAACCTCTGGGCAATGATCAAAAGGAAAGTCTATAAAGGTGGTCGGTTTTATTGTTTATTTTTTGTCTTCTAGAGATACTTGTCGCCTTGTTTTCTTGTTAGTAGTAGTGCAGTGATCTCTTTTGAATAAATAATGACACGAGTTCGGTTGAGCTCTTATAGATCACTGTTATATGATCAGATTATTATCACAAGTCTTCGAAGCTCAGCTAGTGAAAGACGGGTTTCTGGGAGTGCTGTTAGTGGTAAAATTCTCAACTTACTTAATACGTGTTCGAAAAGTAATTAATGGCCTTCTCGAACAAATTCGAAGCTTCGCAAGAATTCTTCAACACTAAAGCCGTAAATTTACCAAGCGTGGATTGCAGTTACTTACAAAATATTTTAGCTTTAAGCACACACAGCCCACCACCTGCTGGGCTATCATGTTTTACCAGAACTGTAACTAGCCCCCACAAGCAATTCTATTATTTCAGCCAGGCGTCACCCGTATTCCCAGTCGTCGCTCTTGAAAAACTAAGCTACTCTTGAATAGAATGTTTAAATAGACGATACAGGTTGCACCAAGGGTTCAACAGTTCTACTGTGCGTAGCACGTCTACAAGTGTTCGTAGCGCTCGTCAGCTGCAGCTGTGCCATTTCTGTGCCTGTGGAGCACCTGTAAGCTCAGCTACTTGACATAGCAGCTGTTGTTCTTCTAAATCTTGCACCTAATAAAACTTCAGCTTTCCCGGAAAATAGCATTGTTTGAAACGTCCTTACGAGGAACACCTGAAGTTATAGGGTTGATCGTGATACATTTCGAATAGTAGTTATCGTACTGGAAAGACAACTTTATATCTTACACAGACGAGTTGTCGCTACAGTACCACTGACTCGAAAATTGCCCCAGACGGTAGGGTCACGTTTCCTATGAAGGCATTATGTACTCGTGATGGTACTGCAATTAACTCCTTAATTTATTCGTTATTATGGACAGCATTAACTACGCTGCTCATTTTCTAGGTCATCATAAACGTAAACACTTGGAGTATCTAATCTTCAAGCTTATTGTCACGTGCCATCCACGGAAAAAGTTTTATGTATTGGAGTGTCATCACTGCTAATTATAATTGCGAATAGTCACTACTATGCAGCACCGTAACAGAGTTATTATTATTATTATTATTGCCTGCTCTCCAAAGCCGGGTTTGAGATCGTTGCAGTCAGACGAGTGATTTGTTCTATACGCTCCTGGATGGCTTATGAATATGTGATATGCAGCGTATCTTGCAGAAGAGAGAACATATTGTTATGAGAAAAATGAGCACAGAATTTGTTGCAAGTTGTTAGATACAAAGCTGGTATGGAAAGCATAAAGTTACCATAGACAGTTATCTCTGTTTTCTAATAATTAATATAAAAAATTATTGAGATTTCAACAGCTGGTTTGCTTCATGAGACTCCATACTGTAGTTTTTTCATCGATGGGTTCAGCAAGATAGAGTTAAGTTAAATCCACTAAGCTTGGCTTTACCGGAACTTTAGCGAGGTGCATTGGTTTCAACACTTTGAATCGTATTGCAGGTGAAAGCAGCAAACAGGATTAGACCTGAGATATCTGAAAACCCTAATTTACTGGATAGGATTAAGTTTTCGGAAGCTTCAAAGGCAATCGATGTAGAACAAGGGGTTACTTGCTCGCACCGTTGGGAGGTGTGAAATGACGTTGCAGGGGGCGAAAGTCTCGTTTTATTTCGATGTCTTTAAAAAATTTAAATAAATTCGCTGCACAGAAATTAGTATAAATTTCATTTGTTATCATCACATGAGTTATGAATTTGGTAGTGGGTGAGAACTTATTAGAAGTCCTCCAGGGGTGCCAGACATCGAAAAGGCTTTGAATCCATGAATTAGATCCTCGCAAAAACTCGATCTAGCGAGGCGGAACTAACCAGCTGAGTCCGGACAAGTCATGTTGAATGGGCCTACAGCTCAGCTCTACTTTGGAGGGCCAAAAGCCCAATGCAGACGAGAAGCAAAAATTGTCGGAAGGGGCATTTCGCCCACAAGTGCTCCACCTGAAGTGCTCAACCTGAAGAGCGAGTTCTACAAGATGCGTCTGTGCAAATCTTTTTTCGTAGCTTTGGAGCAATTCAAACATACCGTCCTGTTTTCCCTATTATCTGTTACCTACTACAGCGCGTTACCTTTGATTATGCAATGACATTTTTTTTTTTTATTTATTTTCAAGATAAGTGTCTTGTATCTAAAATGTGAATAGTAAGTTAGAGCACAGGTATGTTATAACCATAAAAACAACTAGAGAAAAAGAAAACAGAACAATTTCCCACGTTTTGGCAACATTTGCTTATCGCACGGGATTCTGCTGTTACCCCAGATTATGCAACACCACTCTCTAGTCAACATGTGCAAAAAAATGCGGTTTAAAAAATTAAGAAAAGATCAAAGTGACCTCGTTATTGGCTTCTGGTAAGATAACACTCGAAGTTTGCAAAGAATTACAGCGTGATCACCGAACAATTAAGGCTTATGCAATTGAAGGTAAAGTCAACCGGAAAATTCCGGATAGAGCCTCTATGAGGAAATTGACGGCTCGGCATATGCGACATTTGAAGGTTTCTATCGCAAGAAAATAACTTTCTACAAGTAAAGCGATATTTGAAGACGCTGGAGCCCCTATAGGCTACTAAGCAGAAAGACAAGATGTGAGGTTCTGCAGAAGCTAGGGAAAGTGAAAAAGGTAATTAAACGATCACTTCTAACAAAAACTCATATAGAAACTAGCGTCAAATGGGCTGAGGAGAACATGAAAACTGATTTCTCCAATGTCATAATTACTGACTAATGCAGAGCCACTCTTGATGGTCCAGATGGATGGGCGTCTGGATGGGTCCTCCATGACCGACCTCAACAGACACGGCTTAAGCGTCAACAAGGTGGTGAAGGTATAATGTTTTGGGCCGGGATAGTAGGTGACACCCTTACTGGTCCATTTGAAGTGGCAGAAGGAGTTAAACTGAATGCAGAAAGGTACTGCCAGTTTCTTGAAGCCAGCTTGATTCCATGGCTTGATGAGCAGACTATCGCAAGCAGATCCAAATTGGTATTTCAGCACGGCAAAGCTCCCTCACACCAAGCACGGTACACTGCTAGCTGGCTTGCGGATGGAGGATTCAAATCAAAAAGGATTGTGACCTGGCAAGCGAATAGCCCGATTTAAATCCCATTGAGAACCTCTGGGTAATGATCAAAAGGAAGGTCTATGAAGGTGGTCGGCAGTTTTCGAGCAACGTAAGCCTGTGGAATGCAGTAAAAACAGCTGCTGACTCTATTCCACCATCTGAAATATCAAATCTGACAGAGTCTGTTGATAATCGCCGTATAAAAATCATGAAAATCTGAGGTTGCCATGTTCAAAATTAACTTGTTTTGTTTACCACTACTGAACACTTATATCAGTGTTTAATGAATTGTTTTGGTTATATTATCTTGGTTTTGGACGTTTAATAAAACTATTCCTGTTCACTTGTATTTATTTCCTCTTTATGATGTTTTTATTAGCTTGTTGTATAATCTGAGGTAACAGTAAAAAACTCGTAAATAAGCAACTTGTATGATAAACTTAACCAATGGCTAAATATTTATTTTAAAAGTGCAATTTGTATTGGCTACATAGCCATACATTTAGTTAATATTGATATTTCAAAGTTAGACACTCATCTTGAAGAATTTATTTAAAAAATTCTATTTGCATATCAAAGGTAACGTACTGTAGATAGATTCTTAGTTAGGTTGTTATTGCTTTTTCTTTGTTCTTCTTTTTTACGACTCTTAGAGTGTTTTTGTGAATGCTTTCGTTCCCGACTTTTTTCAGCAATTTCATATAGGTTTTCTTTATTTTATAGCGTTGATGATTGACATGTTATGATCCGACACGTTTGTGATATAGATAGTAAACATGTTTTTTCATAATTAGCTTGGCTCTCCTTTTTATTTTACGAATTTGGTTCCACAGTGACCAGTCAGTTGCAAACAAAAATAATGACAACTCGAAATGCCAACCGTCTAAATAAAAAAATACAATAACATCTCGAAGTGCCTATCGTCTAACCAAACAATGATAATGCTATCTCGAGATTTCATTCGCCTATTAACCAAAAAACGACATGAAATCTCGAGGTGTCATTCGTCTATCCAAAAAAATAACCAGGACGTTTCGAGTAGCCATTCATCTAACCAAAGATATTTAGACAATGGCGAGCAGCTATGAGTGATGCAAGAGTGAGATCAGTTAGCCAAGATAGTTCGTTCGGTTTTTTGTGGTGATTTGACTAACATGAAAACGTAAGAACTACCTGGGTGACCTAATAAACTAGTAGCATTCCCACAGTACAGCAATGCTGCATAGATCTTGGAACGGCGGGACTGCTGGGGATCTACCATTGGCAACTTTAGAGATCTGGTAGTTCGGTCCTATATTATTATTATTATTATTATATTGTTTAATTTCCGTAGCCGCAACTCATGCGTTACAACAGCGAAGCTACTTGTGCAGTATTCAAATACCGCATATTGGGTAGGCGTGGTGGCCACGTGCACTACTACGGGCAGGGGAACAAGACGCAAAGTATAGTAGGAGACACTCAAGTGGTCGGCACCTTGTTGTGTCCTTCCACACGAGAGAGACTAGAGATGTCCCGCGCACAAGGTCGGCTATCTCGATCGAGAGCCCACATCACGAGACAGAGAGAGGAAAGTAGAGAACCTACCTAACTTTACAAAACTAACCTTGTCAGCAAAAAGTGCTGTCAGATGCTACATACCCTGCGGAGAAGGCACTCGGGACCCTTGGGTGCCTGATGCCCAAACATATTGTGGCAGGGAATGGCCCCGCCAGAATATGCCCCTGTGGGCTTTCGGTCCAATATGGCGGCCCCATGCAGGGAGGGCTTGGGGGCTTGAGCCATCCAAAAAATGAGCCATACCCCCCATCAGCCCTTCCCAGTATCACCACCATGAGTCATGATTCGAAATAAAATACAGAAATTTAAAATTCAAATATTTCTATGTAAAAACATTTTCATTTGTCGTTCCCCGAATAGAAGTTTGGTCATAGAATTTTGTATTTACGGTCCTCGGGAATAGCTTAGTGTGCATAGGTGACTGCGCGGTAGCTGGGCCAGAAAGCCTGCGTTCTGTGATACTGACATAGATACGACCTCAGTGGTACCGTGGACTTTAGGGAAATATAACTCCAGAGTGTAGAATGAGGAGGCAGAGCAAGGTTATTTCACAGGAAGGTGGATCTTCCAAAACTAACATAGACTATTGGGTTGGATTCGCCTCTTTAAGGCTGGGACATTCCAGCACTACAGTCCTTCTGAACGAAGGAATTGTAATGAATAAGCAGATCCTAAGGTGCCATTTATAGGTCCTGATTTCTACGATACCCAAATTAAGTGTGGAGCAGTCTTAGCGGTACACGCGTAGCATTAATAACTGCTGCGCTTTACGGGTCGTATATTTGAGTCGGCCTCCGTTTTGTGGCTTTGATGGAAATTTAAGTTCTGTCTCCTTACAGTTGCGTTCTGTAAATTAATAAAATACATTCAAGAAGCAACACTTCGTTTGAATACAACCTTTTTTATATACAATGAAATTTAGAAAAGTTGACAGGCCTTTGCACAAAATAAACAAGCTCACAGCAATGTAATAAACATAGGTACGTGCATCCCTAAGCAATGTCAGCCCCTCTACAGTTTACTCCAGCTTTCTACAGCCTTCCCCACCTCCTCCCAAGCAGATTTTCTGGTGCCCTGCTGCCACTGGGCCTGTCTACGGAACCCAAGAACAGCAGCCGGAGGAAAATAACGAAAGAAGCAGAGTGCGCACGGAAACAAAGCCGACCCGGAGAGTATGTAGCTGAAGCAAAAAGTAACCAATAGGGTCTCTTTACACTGGCGTAAAATATCCGTGGGATACGCGTAGCACTCGCAAACTTACCTAAGCGTATTCCTTCCGGGACCATATTCAACCACTCAGCACTTAGATCTCTGGCAGACTACACGGCCGGTCAGCCTCGCCGATGCTCTAGGTAAGTGTTTGCAAATAGTGTAATAGAAGTGATTGCATCGCGTGTGACGTCATCGGAATATATCTGTTGACAGGCTAGGTCATGCCTGGCGTGCTTGTGTTGATATCTGCGTGATAATCTGGCTTACTTTCAGTGACTCTTTGCTGTGCGCCTCACTACCTACGGTTGCAGTGAAGGGACAGACAGCACAGCGGCATGGCCCCAGCTGTTGTCCCTTAAGCCGAGAGCGTCGAAGGAAAACTTTGCTACCCAGTAGTAAGGGCGTTGTTTCAACATCCAGAAAAGTTGGCAACGATGTAAAAAATAATTCAGCAGATTAATTATTATAGACAAAATAAAAAGTTAAAAGCGGGCCCTTTAGTCTAGTAGTAGCGTCATGGCTGTCGCGCCGGAGCCACACGAGGCAATTCCACTCTCATGTCATTTGCGGACCTTCAGCTCGCACGTATTGAAGTTCTTACGTTTTTTTAACGTTTCGGAATACAATATTGATTCCAATTATGGAATTTATTTTTCAAATATATATTTTCAAAACCATTGCCGTCTATTTTTGTTTTATTCGGGTATTCTTATTTCATTTTCATAATTTTCAGCCTGTCAAAATAGAATGTTAAGTGAAGGAAAATTAATATTTTCGCCAACTTTTTGCTTTCAGCCATAGTTCTAAGGCCATAAAGACACTCACAATATTTGCGCTATGTATAGAGAGGGGGCCATAGCTGAAAAGACTGCTCGTTATCGGTGTGTCATTTTCAATAATGGAAATCTTGACCTGAAAAACACATCTTGTCCTGGTCGTCCACTTGAGATGAATGAGGAACGATTAAACTACATCTTGCACGAAAATTCTCGTCAAACGACAAGGGGACTGGCAGAGAAGTGGAATGCTTCCGCACAGTTGTACAAAAGTATTTGTACTTGATGGGAAAGGTTCAGAAGTATAGATCATGGGTTCTGCATGCTTCAAGTGACAGCAACAAAAACAGCGAGCCACTATCTCCGTCGGTTTGCTTCTTCGTCACAGCTCTACTCGTCTCAACTCGTGGACACAAGCAACGCATTCTTTGCAGAACCGTAATTGGGAACGAAAAATCGCGCTTGTACATCAATAAATTCTATCCGCAGAGTAATGTTTAATACTGATCCTGAACTAAAGGCCATGTTGGACGAGTTTTCGAGTCAAAACAGTTTTTACCAACGAGCTATTGAAAATCTTGTTGAATGCTTGAAAAAGTTGTAAACAGCATGGAGAATGTAATATTGATATCCTAGTGGTTATTTTTTTACAAAACATTTTAAATACATTTATTTAAAAACGGCAAGGACTTAATTCCCAGCCCAATAGTACAGGTAAAGCCAGCTTGACCGCACCTGAACTGGAAACCCTCAGACGGACTAATTCATGCTACAGATATGGGCCAACAGGCTCCAAAGGAGTATACGGCTGCAGTCGATCACATATTGTCTACAGATATGGCGCCAGTGACTGCAGGCTCTACGTGACAGATCTGGGCTTCCCAACCCTCCCCGTTTCTGGCAAAGGTCAGTAACCCCACAACGGCACGCAAACCGGATACTAAAAGATCACCTCAAGCACTGTAAAGAACTTGACTGCATAGCAGGGAGGCTTGAATTCACGGCCTTGAGCGTCGATAACAAAACCCTTAGCCTGTTACTACTGCGAGACACAGAGTGAAAATTGGTAGCAAAGATGCCAATGGAGAGTGCTAAAGTTGAATAAGAGACGAGTTGAATATCCAGCGAGGCCCTGGCGAAACAAGATCAAAGCCCGCTTTATCGTATGAAGGCAGGTTCACACGACAATCACGTGAGCGTTTTTCCTCAACTATGCGTCCAAGTGCGCTGTTGCTATGTTCACTTACACAACAAAGACTGCGTACAACTCTCTATGTTCTAAACCACTGCGCATTTTAAGTAATATCCGAAACAGTGACACTTAAGGGCCCGTTCGACTGGGTGCCGAAATTAGGCCTTCGAGGCTTGATTTGCTTTAAACTTCAGACAGAAGCTTTGGTTATGCAACTTTGAACTGTGTTGCAAGTGTTAGAAGCAACCCGATTACGTTAAGCCGGCTGAGAGCTCCATGTCAAGGAACAAAAGCGAGTTCCCGGAAGTCTTCAAGACAATCGATTGAGGGTTAATGGTTGAAACTCAATTCAACAGGTCGAAGCTAGGCAACCTGCCTGAAGTTTCAGACAGGCAAGCCTCCGAAGCATAATTTTGACTCTCAATCGAACGCGAAGTGATTTCACCACTAACATACACAATTAATTTTTTTTTCGTTAGACACGAGAAATTTCGGTCATCTCGTGTTGTACAGTTTTTTTATTGAGGTTCAAGATTTTTAGTTACAAGGGTCCGAAATACGTACATGTGAGTCGAGAGTACATACTGTAGATAGGATACCCGAAACCACGTGTTTTTGTACTCGCGTTATACGGTTAACCACATAACACGATCTGAAATTGTTTTTACAGTCATCCCTGAAATTCATAGAAGACGTGAGTTAGGGGTCAATAAGTATTCTAAAAAACCTTTCTTTGAATGTTTTTTTAAAAATTATTTCATGTAAATTTTAAGGACTTGGCCAGTGCACGCATTCTATAAATTTAATAATATGTTTTGGCTAACTATGATATGTGTTATAAAATTTAATGAAAAATTTAATGTATTGGCCTCAGCGTATAAACTTTGGGCTATCAGTGGGTGCAAAATAGTACCTTCAGTTTATCGATAAATGTCAGATTATCTTAGTAGCCGCAAAAGTGGCATTTTCTTAGAAATCAGTATCGAAAAAGTCAAGGAGGGACTATCAATTTTACTGAACAATTCGTCCAATATGAATCGCGTTGTGCCCGGTCACGCGTCGGCAGTCTACCATCAGCTGACACCACACGTGCCTTTGGTTGTTTGGGTTCAGACACGGGGTCCTGGATCTCGTGACTCTGGTTGTGTGTGCTGACTCAAGGGGTACTTGTGCTCGTGACGTATCATTATATTTATGTTCTGACACGAGTGGTGCTTGCGCATCAAACACTACGGATATCAGGCTGTTCATACACAAGTGTACAGTACACGATATTTCGACAGTTTGTGCAGGATATATATTTCCTTCACGAAGAGCAGAGATTCGTATTAGGGTTCCTTACCTGGGAAATCAGAGTCATCATTTCACGCAAGTGGTTTCGATTCCCGATAAATCCCAGCTGCTAATCACCAGCACTTGTCCCTGTTTCCGGTGAAAGGGACCCTACAGTGTCGTACATTTCCCTGCCCTGCCATGTTTCCCAAAGAACGAAAAATCACCGCCACTGATGGCACAGGAGTCCACATATAGTACGTTCTGTTAACACTTGTGCTGCCGCTGCAGCAGCAACATGGGGCTTTGGTGTATTATGCGCAGCTGTGCTGCGCATTACAGCCACCTGCCCTGATCTTGTTTGTAAATTAAAACAGATACTGTGAATGTGAGCTGCAGCTGTGAGGTCAGTAATGAAATTCGAGGGCGGAATCCGCTCAATGAACAACTAGCAGTTCTCACTGTTTGACTACCGGACTACTCTTAATTATTCTCCTCAGTTCAACTACTGAACTGCTCGATCTAAGCTCTCCATAGGTCAGCTACTGAACTATTTGAGCGCTGGTAATTTTCCTCTCCCCGGTATATAAACGGAATCGAATTCTGTCAACCATAGTTTACCAGGAATATCAATGCAGAGCCTTCGCTTCCCCATCCTGTTTCTTGTTGCAGGTGTTATAAGTAAGTAGGTCACGCCTCACACGGCTTCAAACTCAAACCCGTGAAACTCAATCGGTCTGAGCAAAACATATTAGAAGCTCAACTCAAAGTAGCAAAATGAAAGCTCGAGGACAACGTCCCAGAAAAGTTAAAGCCAAACCGATTAGATTATTTCGATCAATATCAGCGAACTGATGGGAACCAGATGCTGCAGCCACCACACTCATGTGCTGTGAGTTGCCACAAAATACAGAAATAGCGAAGACATTACTTTCTATAGAGGTAAAACTTTTCTAATGTCATTCGCCAGATAGAAACTTCGGTCCGTAACATTATATCTATGCGATTTGAGTGGTTTGATTTTGGGAAAGGGGTCACGGTTATATTAAACGAGGTATTTACAGCCCGCAGAAGGCTTCGAGTCTTCGTAATTACGGAAGACCGTCAGGTTAGCCTCTCGACAAGCAAACTTAGCCATTACGACAGTGAAAGATTGGCTGGAACGCAGGATGTGGTACAGGACCGAGAATTACATAAGTTTCCTATGGATATCAAAGGGTCCCAACGATTGTTCCAAGAAAGACGGATCCTTCAAAAGCAATGTAGCTTATCAGGTTGGACTAACCTCTCGAGGGCTGGACTTTTCAGGAATCCTTCTGGGGAAAGGACTTGCTGTATATTGGTCAGGCAAATCCTAGCGTGGAGTCTTAAATTAAATTTTCAGTCTTCGAAAGACGGGTGCAGCGTTCAGTGGTACAGCCCTGCGGCTGTGTTAATTTAGCTTGGCCGCTGTTTGTGTGGCTTTGGTGGAGACTTAATTGCCGTCTCCTCCGCTTTTCGTTCAGGTACTACGAAATACAACAACCAAGAAATGAAGCTTCGTATGAATCCAACCCTTCAGCTTCTAGATACAGTGAAATTAGGCAGCCATTGAGTATTTAACAGAAAAATCAACAGGTTCACTACACTTGCGTCTCAAGCG
>LQNS02278097.1:19106521-19122433 GCA_001587735.2 Parhyale hawaiensis
AACTAATCAGTTCTGTCGGTGCTTCGTGCCCTGGTCGGCTAAAGTTTGGAATTTGTTGCCTGCATCGGCTTTTGGTCGTGTTGGCCTGCAGGCTTTTAAGTCGGCGGTTAACGGTTTTTTGCTGGATTTCCTTTAGCAGCGTCTTGGGCTTCCCGGTGTTGCAAATGCTTCATTTGGGTTGTATTACCTGTCCGTGGGAGCTCAAGCGTGAAGTTTTTAATAATAATAATAATAATGTTGCACAGATATTCTTCGGTGCTTAGCGGCTGGGCCGCCCGTTTCAGCCACCAACATGCAGTAGCCACCGATGCATTTTCTCAACAGGTGCTATATAGCACAACATTTTGACCTGATTGAGAAAAATGGAAAACATTTTTTGAATCAGTATGAAAAATACCTCTAGAAGTCAACTGGAATAATAACCTCAAATGCATTAACCTGCATTTCAAAAAATGTTCAGAGGTGAGTGGGTTGGTAAAAGATTTAAGATCCGTTTTTCATACTCAATTTAAAAATATCGCTCATTCTCTTCGGTTGGGTCTCGTGTCCACGATATACTGATATATATTCTAGTATAGCTTTCCATAAAGACGATAACATCTAAGCGTGTATGAGCTTTGTTTTTGCTCCAAATGGTCACGAGTAGCCTGTCTAGTTTTCGGTACGTCTTTAGCCACATAACTCAAAAGGCTAAGGACAGATTTCCACGAAATTTATAGGAACTGTTAGGAAAGTAAAGAGACCCGATGATCCCTTTGTCTTCCATTCTGGCTTTTAGAACTGCGTTGTTTCGAGGTTGTTTTATTGCGCCCCGGAGTGCAGCTATTGCATTTATCTCTTCACCGCCATATATTCATTACAGTGGATCAGCAGCGTAAGAATTAATCTAGTAGATTTTGTTACATCTGTAACACGTGTTTTTCCCAGACCGCCGGGCAAAAATCACTTTTTTATGAAGAAGCGTCATTACGCTTATTACGCTTTTGGAGTCAAACCGAAGCACCAGGATAATTCATGCGCTAACCATATCTGTTGCCAAACATGAGTGAAGACACTTCTGTGATTCAAGGAATTCTTCTGTCAGCCTTTTACGAGTAAATCAGTCTTATATATGAAATTATGAGATTCATTCATTGAAGAATAAAATATGAAACTAGGAATATTGGATATGAGCTTTTATTTCAAAAACTTGGCCTAAATAGGTAAAATGAGCATAATGTTTAGATTCAGCAAAAAAAAAAAACTAAAATCACATTACATGTTAGACCTCAAAAGCAATGCAGACCGGTGTTATCAACTGCTGTTTTCAGCTAGAAAAAATATTCAAACTCTGCATTATGGCACTCATTTTTTCTCATTGAAAACAAATACCTTTTCTTTATACTACCATTGCCGACAAAAGGCTTGATGAATAGTCCCACCGCACCAGTCTCATCTCAGTTTTATACAACGCATGAAGTCCCAGTGAAACAAAATAAGATCGACACCTGGATCTATTCAGTCATATGTATGTATCAACAGTTGTCCACTGCATATATTTTCAGCTGTTCTTTTTTATCGTGTACATATTCATTTGATAGATAGGATCACACTATTGGCTATGTCCTAGCCTTTCATTCATCCCCAGCCGCAGGTGTAGAACCAACTGCATGCATGTGTGCAGCAACATACAACGGATATAGATGTTAGTTCAAGCCTATAGCGAGCAAATGACCCCGAACTGGCACTTAATGTCTTTATAGTGTTGTTCTAAAGAAAACATTATATATGTATTCTACCGCTCGGTAAAGGATATGAAGCCTCCCAGGCTACTACAAACAGCTTTGCAGCGATGAAAAGCAAGTTTTTTTTTTTACAGCAACTGACAATAGGTAAAGCGAAAAAAGTGTTTTCTCAAAACGAGAACGATTGAAAAGTGTCATTCTGAAACCAGAATGATTGAAATGTGTGATTCCGAAACCAGAACGATTGAAATGTGTGATTCCGAAACCAGAACGATTGTAAAGTGTGATTCCGAAACCAGAACGATTGAAATGTGTGACTCCGAAACCAGAACGATTGAAATGTGTGATTCCGAAACCAGAACGATTTAAAAGTGTAATTCCGAAACCAGAACGATTGTTATGAATTAAGTTACGAAGCTTATCAAACTATGATTGAATGTCGATTATGTATACATATTAAAGTAGCGTTTGTTCTTTTTTTCTCTGTTGTTTCGATGATGCATGGGCAACAATAAGAACTACTTCTGTCACTAGATTTTCACCTAGGAAAGTACGTAAATGGAAAATAACTTGTACTATCACACTGATACAGGCAAGTTCGTCCTGTGGTCGAGGGTAGAGCATCTTAGAGGTGTGGGATTCCGTTAGAATTTTCACAGCGAAAACAAAGACCGCTCTGTACGTCGCCAACGAGCGGGCTGGAAACATAAACATAGGGCTGAGACGATCACGCAAAGTCTCGTAGGGCAGNCTGTCTCCTCCGCTTTGCGTTCAGGTACTACGAAATACAACAACCAAGAAATGAAGCTTCGTATGAATCCAACCCTTCAGCTTCTAGATACAGTGAAATTAGGCAGCCATTGAGTATTTAACAGAAAAATCAACAGGTTCACAACACTTGCGTCTCAAGCGGAAGCGCTACGTGTAGCTATCCATAAAAGTAACCCAGTGCAACGTGGGCCTTTTATCGAAAGGCTTGCACAGACATATCGGAATACTCCGCTTTAAATACCTCGGTCCAAAATTGACTGATTTTGTTGGCTCTTAAGGTATTCTGCCCTGCATTTTCGACTGAAATGAAAAGTTTTATTATGAGTAACTGCCATATCTGCATTGCAAATAAATTTGTATTATACAGTACCTGTTTTTCATCTAAGTTTGTATCGCACGTCTCTCTATTACAAATAAACTTACTTTGTACAGTATCTGTATTGCCAATAAACTTGTATTATATATATATACAGTATTTACATTGCAAATGAACTTACACTGTACCGTAGTTGAATGGCAAATAAACTTAATATACAGTAATAGTAGTAGTACTACAACTACACATGTGTTGCACTGTATCTGTATTGCAGTTTAACATGCACCATGCAGTTTGATTATTACAATTAATGTCGCGCCGTGCAGTATTTACATTGTCATTAAATATGTACCGTACAATATTTACACTGCACGTAAAGATATGCCATTAATTATCTGCGGTGTACGCTGAGGGAAAATTTTATGCACTTAAGTGCATCAAAATTACATGCATTTTTGTCCCAAAACCGAAACACTAAAGCGCATCATAAAGAGAAAGTGTATCATGATGATGCATAAAGGGTCCTATAATGCACTTGGTGACGTTGATGCACCTATTTGTTTCGGTTTTGGGACATAGCCGATGATGCACCAAGATGCACCAAAAACATGTAAAATTGATGCCCCTGAAAAGACAAAATTTCGTATTATAATAGCGATCTGCGTGTTAGTAAGTAACCGCGTCTCGTTTCGCATGTGTAATAAAACTACAATGCTTTTGTTCAATTTTTTTTTGCGGAAATATGTTTTTTGACTAAAATATGTTTTTCTGTTTGCTGCGATGACTACACAAGTTCAAAGTGCTCCAATTTCATATGTGACTTTACAACTAATCCATAAAAGGCTGCCGCATACATTTTCTTCGGTACTTCGCGGCTGGGCAGTCCCGTTTCGACCACCAACATGCAGTAACCACCGATGCATTTTCTTAACAGGTGCTATAGCACAACATTCTGACCTAATTGAGAAAAATGGAAAACATTTTTTGAATCAAATGAAAAATACCCTTAAAAGTCAACTGGTATAATTACCTCAAAAAAAAAAAAAATATATGAAAAGC
This sequence comes from Parhyale hawaiensis, assembly GCA_001587735.2. Classification (NCBI taxonomy): domain Eukaryota; kingdom Metazoa; phylum Arthropoda; class Malacostraca; order Amphipoda; family Hyalidae; genus Parhyale; species Parhyale hawaiensis. The sequence continues at coordinate 19,110,392 of LQNS02278097.1, forward strand.
AGTGCATTGACCTGCATTTCAAAAAATGTTCAGAGGTCAGTGATTTGGTAACTGATTTAAGATCTTTTTTTCATAATCAATTTAAAAATATCGCTCATTCTCTTCGGTTAGATCTCGTTTCCATGAGATACTAAATATATATTCTAGTATAGCTTTCCATAAAGACGAAATCATCTAAGCGTGTATGAGCTTTGTTTTTGCTCGAAATGGTCACGAGTAGCCTGTCTGGTTTTCGGTTCGTCTTTAGCCACATAACTGAAAGGATTTTAGAAAGATCTTCACGAAATTTACAGGAAGTGTTAGGAAAGTAAAGTGATCCTTTGATCTCTTTGTTTTCCATTCTGTCTTTTAGTATTACCTTGTTTCGAGGTTGTATAATTGCGCCCTGGAGGGCAGTTATTGCATTTATCTTTCACCACTATAAATCCATTACAGTGGATCGGCAGTGTAAGAATTAATTAATCTAGTAGGTTTTGTTACATCTGTAAACACGTGTTTTTATTTTCAGACCGCCGGGCGAAAATCACTTATTTATGAAAAATTGTCATTACGCTTATTTTGGAATCAAACTGAAGTACCAGGATAATCCATGTGCTAACCATATCTGTTGTCAAACACGAGTGACGACACTTCTGAGATTCAAGGAATTCTTCTGCAAGCCATTTAATTACGAGTAAAGCAGTCTTATATTTGAAATTATGGGATTCATTCATTGAAGAATAAAATATGAAACCAGGAATATTTGATACGAGCTTTCATTTCAAAAACGTGACCTAATTAGGTAAAACGAGCATAATGTTTAGATTCAGCAAAAAAAAAAAAAAAGAACTAAAATCACATTACATGTTAGACCTCAGAAGCAATGCAGACCGGTGTTGTCAACTGCTGTTTTCAGCTAGAAAATTTTTCAAGCTCTGCATAATGGCACTCATTTTTCCTCATTGAAAACTAATACCTTTTCTTTATACTACCATTGCCGACAAAAGGCATGATGAATAGTCCCACGGCACCAGTCTCATCTCAGATTTATACAACGCATGAAGTCCCAGTGAAACAAAATAAGACCGACACCTGGATCTATTCAATCATATGCATGTATCAACAGTTGTCCACTGCATATATTTTCCGCTGTTCTTTTTTATCGTGTACATATTGATTTGATAGATAGGATCACACTATTGGCTATGTCCTAGCCTTTCATTCATCCCCAGCCGCAGGTGTAGAACCAACTGCATGCATTTGTGCAGCAACATACAACGGATATATAGATGTTAGTTTAAGCCTATAGCGAGCAAAGGATCCGAACTGGCACATAATGTCTTTATAGTATTGTTCTAAAGAAAACATTATACTGTATACGTATTCTATCGCTCGGTAAAGGATATGAAGCCTCCCAGAGGACTACAAACAGCTTTTCAGCGATGAGGAGCAAGTTTTTTTTTTTTAATAGCAACTGACAATAGGCAAAGCGAAAAAAATGTTTCTCAAAACTAGAACGATTGACAAGTGTGATTCCGAAACCAGAACGATTGAAAAGTGTGATTCCGAAACCAGAACGATTGAAAAGTGTGATTCCGAAACCAGTGCGATTGAAAAGTGTGATTCCGAAACCAGAACGATTGAAAAATGTAATTCCGAAACCAGAACAACTTCCCGCGCCCCGACGAAAAAAGAAACATTCGATGTAGCCATGCCATTTGAACACTTTAATTTGAAGCCTTCCCAGCTGCTGCTGCTGCTACTACTAACGAGCGTCGTTTCAAAGACGAGAAGCAAGCCTGTATACTTCAACACACGCTAGATGAAGTGAGAAGCTGAAACCAACACGCCCTCACGTGCACCCACGGAAAAAAACTTGAGGTAGCCATGTCGTCTGAACACGGCAAAGCGTGCATTTCACTTCTGTACACAGGAAGGCATGCTGGTTTTGCGGCAACACAAGTCACATTATAATTATAGCAGCTGGCGTGTCATCGCAATACATTGCAAGATTAGGTTCACAACAAATTATGGCAACATTTGTAGACTGGCCAATATACGAAAACGTTTTCCTCTCGACTCTAATATGAAGCAATGTCTAGCGAGTCTCGAATACATACGTCATCCGAGGACAGTGCAACTAGCACTCACCACACTGATAAGTAAAGTTACAAAAATTCGAAGCTAGCGAATTTCTCAGGGTTGTGGTGTCCAACATCAACGACGCACCACCTTCAGGAGAGTACGCATCAGCCCCAATGCGCTCCAATGACGTTTTCGAGAACCCCATTGTGCCCTGCGCCTCTGTGCCTGCGGCGATAAATTCTTACTATGCCCCCTTATAATTATTGTGCACCCCTAGTAACAATTTTGCGCCTGCAACGCAAAATGGTCTCAAACAAAATTTCCAAGAGCTGGTGAAATAGCCCAATGAGTGGCAGCCGTATTTGGACGTCTTCGTTTCGTCCGTCAAACGAGAAACGCAAATGAGGTGCAAGAAAATGGTGATGCGCCACTCCTGGGTCCGCTTTTTTTTCAGCACTGCCCCTCTGCGGTCCAGAAAATGAAGTGTATACCCGCGGCGGCCTGACCCAAGTTGCGCGGTATGAGGCGGAAAGCCTGGCCTAGCTATTTCCATTATTTGATCGCTAACGTATTTCATATCTCGTTAGTCTTGTTATAATCCAGTCTCAGCTTGACCCCCGCCCCAACCCTAGCTAAGCCACTGGGTAATTGCGTATAAACAGTCTGAGCTCACCGAATGGCGTACAAATTATAACTGGCTAGAATTATATTTTTAGTATCTGCAATATAGAAAGACTGATGTGTATTGATACTAATTTATTTATTTAGCTGTTAATTTTCCGTCAAGCTTGTAGCAAACATACCTTTAAGCGAAATTTATGTCACGTTGCAGACGATAGCAAAAGTATACGGCTGCCATATACTTGAATGCATTTTCTACATTGCCAACGTTGACATCAAACCACTGAAGACATCAGAAGCTGCCCTTAGTACTCTCATCGGTCCTGACTCTTAGTATCACTCCACAGAGAATTTCGTTGCATGACTTATTTTTCAATTTGGTTTCGATCGTTGGCAAAACAGCTTTTGGCTGAGTGGAAAACTACGACCTGTATGATATATCCTGGGGTATTTATGATATCGTGTTGAAATTGGTATTTTTAGTGATGATTGCCTTCCTACAAGAAGCAATTAATGTTTTTTATATCAGAGAAAAAAGAAGGGTTTCGCTACTCATGCAGCAGGTGTGAAGCCGAGACCCGCTCATTTCTATGCTTCTTAAAGTTGACAGTTGTATTAACGAAAGGGTGGCGATGGAAAAATATCGTGTTGAATTCTTTGCCATCACTTTTTTACTCGTGGAGACTCTAGCCGTAATTACATTAAATTGGTGTAATGGCTGCATGTCAACATGAAATGCGAAGAATTCTCAATGAGTTTTCATAATCATGCTTTTGTTGCTTTAGTTATGAAGGACGCTATGGTACTGCTATTTACAGAGAAGAATGAATTAAATGGCTCGATTTCAGTTTGCTGAGCGGTCCAATCCTTCCCTCCGTTCGTTGGGATGCAAAGACTATTCAGGCAGTCAAATATCACTCAAGAATTGAAATACCTCTGCTTCAACGTATCGCTAATACGCCATATATGCTATCGCATCCATGGCTACTCGCTCTTTCGAAAAATGAATTACCAGCGAAGAAACTTAACTTAACTAGAATAAAAATTGCACCCTTTGCTTCTTAGAACATCTGCTGAGTTTAATCTTATACTGACTCAATGATGTGATAAGAAAGTAACAATTAAGATCCATGAGCTTCAAGAAATATTTCGACGCTAACTTGGCGTGGACTCTAATTTAATGAAGCAGGAAATGCAGTGAATTCTGAGGAATCCCTATTTTGTCATCATCTACAACCTGGCTTAAGTTTTTCAGCAATCGGTTTTCAACAGAGGATACCGAGATGGTCACAAACTCCAATCTGGCCCAATTCTTGCTTCTCTGTTATCTTCAAGCGTGACAAGATATGGACTGGTAAACAAGCAGACTAATAAACAGAAGGGCAGATAAATCCACTAAATCCACTTAGGTCTTTGTTCTTACTTCTGACTACATATTATTTCTTAGTGACGATGATGGTAAGTGATGAATGAACGCAATTTCGCTCAGTGCAGTGCAAGTCAGAGGCGAACGAACAACGGAAGTAAATTCAGGCGCAGTTGTTACCAATATGCAAAGAGCGTAACGGGAGGACTCACGAGAAATTGGCATCAAAAAGTGACGTCATCATCGACGAATCTATGGCTGAGCAGCCTAGGAGTATTTTAACTAATTTAATCAGAAAAATCGTCTTAAATTGTGAAATTCATCTCTAGCCTATAAATAAATAAATAAAGAGAATATATGTTAATTTAGCAGTTATTTGTAGAACATTGCAGTGCATGCTGGTGGAAATTTTCACAGCGCCAGCGCCGAATTTGATCCCTTTTGGCGACCTGATTTAACTTCTTTTTCCTAATTGAAGCCTAATTTACACTTCATATTCAGTTCACAGTGCTCTTCACAGAACATATATATTCCTTTCCAACAAATATAAGCACCATTATAGCCAATTCTGAACGCGAGAGAAACCACAGTAACAGTTAGCCTATTGCTCGAACTTTCTGTACGTGTCGACAATATTTTACTGTATGTTGCAGCTCAAGTAGCTGACCAATCATGAGCAGGAGATTAAATGAAATAAATAAAAAAATACGGTGATATGTTCAAGAAAACAACCTAGGAAGGCCAGAGGTCCCACACTCAAATACTTCGACTCGTCGATGTGATGTAAATTTGCAACATGCAGTCACAGCTAAGTTTTATTTTAGTCTTATTGAGTCCTCCCGTTGCATTCTTTGCTTCCTGGTTGTTACTGTACAGGTCTTATAGCTGAGCTCCATGTAAGATCATCGCAATGGGGCTCATTAATAAGTACCATACATGCACAAAGCGCATAAGCCCGTCATATCGTTTTACATGGTTTACCTCTATGGTTGGTCATGCTGTAATCAGTTTGCTTCCAGAAACTCAATGGAAGCCATAACTGATTTCCTTTTTACCCTTGTTAACTGCCACTTCTGATACGGCTTGAAATAGAGTTCAGGTCCTATGGGCCATAATTGCGCGTGTGGGGCACTGGTTAACTGCGACTTCAGCTTTCCATAAGTGTTCTCGCACACTTGTGGAATTGTTGGGCTGATTAAAGGAGTGTTCGATCGGGCGCTGAAATGAAGATTTCGGTGCTTAACTCAATCTAAATTTTAGGCCGGTGCGCTGGCCTCTACATGCCGGATCAGTTTCATGCCCTTCAACGGTTACACCTGAGATTTGCAGAAACTCATTCTTGCCTGGAGCATGCAGCTGAATGCCAGTCACACTTAACCTATGATTGTCAGTCGGTCTCGGACAATTTTACCGCAACATCCACCTCTGAAGCTTGTTGACAGTTTGTTGCACGGGTCTAGCTTCTTGGATATTTTCGGCGTTGTCTTCGATGAGAAAATTTTACGTTGGAGCCGCATATTAGGTGACGCGTGTCACGTGCTCCCACTATGATTCGGCTCCTGCGAAACTAAATTCTGTATTTGGTGACAAAGATCTAACCCATAGATGCTTTTATGCTTTTTTGCTGGGTGTGTTAGAGTATTCACCTCCGGTCTGGGCTTCAGCTGCTGACAGTCTCTTGCATATTCTAGAGCGGCTAGTTATTTCATCCAGCAGGCTGAGCGGCGAAAGTGATCAGGAGAATCTGCTCATAGGCGAGATGTGGCGGGACTGTGTATGTTTTATAAGGTGTACAACTATATATATGAGAAACATTAGTTGTATTATTCTGTCGCTGCCTTCAAGGTCTTTAGGAGAACTACACGTGCTGCTGTTGATGCGCACTCCTTCACTTTGGAGACAGGTGCCGAAGTCATCTGTACAGTCATTTCCTGGTCCGGTCCGTTTCGGCTTGGAATTCATTTCCGGCATCTGCGTGCAGGCATTTAAGTCAGCTGTTAATGGTTTTCTGTTGGATTTTCCTTGGCGGCGTTACGGATTACCCGGTGTTGTATAATGCTTCATTTGGGTTGCACTACTTGCCCGTGGTGGACCGGACGTCAAGCTTTAATAATAATAATAACAACTGGAGCACTCTGAGAGCGCATACCTCCTTCACGCGAGGCAACGGTAGCAAAAAATTCAAATTGGCTCTGAAACCATAATTTTCGTTGTATAAACTCCAAAATCTAATCATTTCTGCCTTTTGATAGTAATAACAGCTTGTGCAATTTTCTTGAAGATCCGTTCATAACTTTTTGAGTTATACTGCTAACAAACGTTATGATAAACATGAGTCAAACATACAAACGAACCAACCGATCTGCACCAAAATTAAATCATTTGTGTCTTTTAATATAACTAACAACCCCTATAAATTTCATAAAGATCCATTCGCAACTTTTTTGAGTTATTGTGCTAACAAGCAAAAAATTAAAAACAGTGACAAACGAACGAACGAACGAACGGATCATTACCAAAAATTGGTCATTTACTCTTTGTCATATACTTAACAACTCATGTTTATTTCTTAACAATCCATTCATAACTTTTTGAGTTACAGCATTGAGAAAAATGAGGCAGACAAACAAACAAACGAATGGACATATTTTCACGAAAAGTTAATCATCTGTTCCTCATAACATATTTAACAATCTTTGTAAATTTCGTTGAAATTGGTTTATAACTCTTTGAGTTATCTTGGTGACAGACAGACAAAGAGACAGGCAGACATACACGACGAAAATATAACCTACTTGGCGGAGGTAATTATGATAATACAAATCAGCTGGCTCACCGTAATCTCGTTGCATCTTACACTTGTAATGATCGTCAACCAGTGTTGTGCGTTTCGGAATGATAGTCCGCGACTGTTCGGACTCTCTAAGGTCTATCGTAAAATTTTTATTCATTTCAATCAATTTCGAGATGGTAATCTCGGAGTTCTTTTGCATTTAAGCCGCGAACCAAATTTTTTACATGGAAACAATTTTTTTTTTCGTTTTTGTCTTCGATTCCACGAGAAACTAACTTCAGAAAGCAACGTAATACTTACTAACTGGTCACGGTAACCCATAGCAGCTGAACTAAAAATAGCCATATTATTGGTGGTACGTAGGTCAAATTGCAGTCAGAACCCTTACCCAATGTTGGTTGGCAGTTTTCCGCTATGCGCAAGTCACATCTCTGTATCGGCAAGTGTAACAGATGGCATTATCTAAAGTAAGACATTTGAGCTTAGGTTAAAGTTATCATCATGACTATTGAATTAACGGAAAATTAGTAGAGGGACAGCTTTTAATGTGTTCAGCGTTTCCTCGGTATTTTTCCCGCGAGACATATTTGTTCACCAAACCATGAACTTTGTTAATATATAAACTTTACATGATATTGACAAATCAATGCTTTGCCTCTAGTGCTTAGCTAATGTTGCACAGGTTAAAAAGTAGGTAATTTACTAAAGAGTTGAGACTAGACAGGTATTGCATACAAATGGGGTAAAATGTTTAATATACTTTATTTCTTCGGCAAAATCTTCACTTACGCTTACACATCGAGGAATCGCGGCAGTTTTATTCAAACCTAAGGAAATATTTCGGAATGACAGATTCTCAATTCCTGAATAGCAATCGCTCACCTCTTGTTTCAGGAACGCACGCAACCCCCTTCCCCCCTCTCCCCACAGTCACCTATATAGTCCGCTAAAGATATTCTCGACTAACACGAAGAAACTCCTATACCAAAGATACACAATTAGGTTTTGACATATATGCCAGCTGAAGACTAGGTATGTGCTCATTCAAAGAATCTTTCATAACATTTCATGAAGCAGTCACTTTCCACTTGCGAGCTTGTGAATTTTACTACACGACAGTAATAGAAGTATTTGCCATTTTGATAATTCAGGGAGGCACCTGGATATTGGCCGATACCCGTAATATACATATGTATATTGATAATAAATCATTTACTATCTCATGCGGATGCCGCGCATCGCGTTAGAATACACAGCATAAACTTCTATACTTAACACCAGTAAATTTTCAAGCAATTCCCAACCATAATTAATAGATACATTGTAGCTGCCTCTTTTCTTGGCAGTCTCGTACTTCAAATTCTACATATTGTATATATAGTATATGTTTGTGGCTGGCGTAGGGACTGTCAAGGGGAACGATTAATGGATCATTTATCAAGGAAGTGTGGTGAGAGTCAATTTTTTTTTTTTTTTAAGACCAGATTACAAGGAAAGCCACTGAGAAAATCCGCAGGCAGTGCACGTACGAAGCATCAGGAAAAATACAGTCAGTTTTTATCAATTGCTTACTACATACCTATAGTAATGGCTGTTGTAAAGTCACGTTCGGCTCAGTTGATCTGGAAGATATACCTTTGAAGATAGTGTTCATGCACAGCTGCATATATAAAGATTTTTCAATCAAATGCTAACTCTCTACTTTTAATAACGTTTAAGTTTAATTTTTGCTTCCCGTAACTATTTGTTGGGGCAACAGTTCGTTCGAGCTGTATGTCCTCCACTGTACGTGCTAACCGTAATTAAAGGACCAGTTAAAACGTCGATTTTCCGCATGAGAAGCATTGTTTAAAACATCATTTATGAAGCACTTACTCTGCCAGTCTCCACATAGCTTATTAACCAAGGTGGTTTGATGGAAGCAGGGAGCACAGCCACGCATTTCGCTGTTCTGGCCAAGGAAGTTCTTCGTTCTTCGGTAGCTGCTCCCTTCCTACCAATCACAAGCTCTCAATCATCCTTTTTCATCAATAAGAGGCTTCCAGCTGTTCCTGCAGCCAATCATCGCGACAGCCAGACTTCAGGCATGCCGGAAAAATCAGCTTCAGATCTCGGCAGCTGTTGCTACCTCCTTCTTATTATAGCTCCTCAAGTGTTGTCAACCACAGTAATTAGCCCATAAACTGTGAATGATGGGAATATCCGTTTCCGATACGGTATTCAAGATACACCTGCTGCAGTTAGCTAATGGGTTAACAGGAAGCGGTGGTTACGGCCCCAGCTTACTAGTCAACACCCAAGTTGCTTTAGTAGAGAGAAGAGAGCCAAGAGCTTCGTCCGTGAAGCTCAAGAGTCGGGTGTGACTGCAGCCAGTCGCCGTATGCAACAAAAGCATAGCAATAAAGAGTCGGATGTGGCTGCAGCCAGTCACCGCATGCACCAATCACACATCAGCGCATCAGTTTGTCTGCTGCTGCTTCCCCGTAAAACTCGCTGCTCCCATGTCACTTCCACCAATTAGATTCATGAATGCGTCACAGCCCCACCTGATCTGGTTGACTCGCTGGCGAATCTAACTACGAGCCGCAGGGCTCCCTCCTCCCTATTGAAGCTCCTTGTCAATACCAACGCAGCTTCAGTTCCCGGCACCGATTTCAGATCCAATTATCTTCTGCGTCTGGATGTCACCTGTGGGGCCTGGCCTCACCTGTCCTGCATGTGTATCGAGTATCGCACCTGTGTGGTCGGGACTTCATCCCGCTAGGTCTAAAATTCAACTTGAGGAAATCAAACAAGCACGTTCTTAACGGCACGCGAGTGCATTTTCTTGAAGGTATTTAGAATGGCAGGTCAGCCATGGAGTTACAACCGACTGCAGAGTCAACTAGCAGCGTCTCACCGTCTCTAAGGTGACGACAGGGTAAAACATTCCTATCGAGCGAGCGGCTACCGCTGCCTGGAAGACGGCTTGATCGAGATCATCATAGATGGTCGTGACCTCAGTAGTGTTCCCAAAATCGAACTCATGTTGGGGGAACGAATGGAGTTTGTCTGCTCATTGAAGATAACATTGTCATAAAATCCTAATTGTTATATGACAATGATACGTTAACTTTTTGGTCGGCTGAAGCTTGCTAACTCAAATTGGTTGTTGTGGTAAATATCCATATAATTGTAAGAATACGCACAATAACAGAAGAAATGCCTAGCATGACACAGTTCACAATCCCTCATACGCCGGGCGGATCAATCATGGTTTTCAGGCGGTGACTTGGTATTAAAATGGAAGCTGTTGCTGAAACATTGGACCAACATACAGTACCTTGCAATATGGGAATTGGATCCTATCATGTAGGGCCAGCGTCACTGCCACGTAGCTAAAATGCTAGTTCTTCCATGGTGGCGGCTGTACATGGTTGCCAAACGATGATTTCTACCGTAGCTAATGCCACATAGGACGCCGGTAGCAACAGCAGAATGAGCTGTTAACCGATAATCAAATGCTAATCTTGTTGTTGTCCTTACCGGTGTAGTCTTATTATGGATATAGAATTAGTTTCAATAGCAGTAAATTAGGAAGTAATATGTTTTAATGTAGGTTGTAAACACATTTCATTCACGGGTCACCAAAGGACACTTTTCCCTGTTGTGCGACCTTGAGATACACTACTGACTCAGTTTTTCTCACGGACTTTCAACATGCAATTGTTACATAAGTAACAGGCCGATTCTTTACGTAATCATCATTGACGTTAAAGTAGAAAGAGTATTATACAGAGGTAGTCAAAAGCACAAACTGAAGCGTAAATGAGGAAGTCGCGTTCCATTCGAAATCTTTGGGCAAAATTGCGCTTATGCGGTTACACTCCGCATATGTAGTGAGTCAGCGAAAGGACAAATAAAATTTTTTTAAATTTTAGGCACTTACAACTTGAATTGTTATCGACACGTTGAAGGGACCTGGACTGAAGTTGCAACCTCCCTGAAATGATATGCGAAAAATAGGGCTTTTATCAGCATGCAGTCCAGCATCGTGTTAAAATTTCCACCCCGTACGTTGTATGATACACGCCATAATGCCGCTAAAGTAGATCGAATTTTTTATGCTCAAACGAAAAACTTTCATTAAAGGAAGGAAGCAAGCAAGTTGGTTTGGAAAAGATAACTGCAATTACTGCACCCTAAAAAATTGGTTTCCCGATTCTTCACTATTTATTGTATTTGCCCATCTTGAACAATGAATAAGTAAAGTTTCGATGCAGGGAGAACGTAAAATCAGACTCCAGGAGAGTGCTAGGATGAGCGGTATATATCCTCAGTGTTGGGATTTCAACGTTGGCAGAGCGAGCAGTGAATTTAATTTTAAGCATAGGGTATACCACTGTGACCACCTTCAACCTGGTCTAACTTTTGCAGATTGATTTCCATAAGAAAATATAAATTATGTTGTGAGAAACAGAAAGGCAAACAATGAAACAAACAAATACACAGACCAACAGATATCACAAATACTGGGTCATCTATTTCTTGTAACGCTGCCCGCAGTTCCTGCAAATTTCACGACGGTCCGTTCATAACCTTTTGAAAAAAATAATGTAGCCAAGCACAAAGTGACAGCAAACAGACAATCAAACCGTTGGATTGAATAGCACCTCACATACATACCTAACGATCCCTGAAAATTTCATGAACGTCTCACCATAACTTTATTAGTTATCATAGTGACAGACTCCGACAAAAGCATAAATAATTCTTCGAGGAGGGAGGAGGTAAATACAAAAACATATAAATATACAAACACACTATGTTGTTCATTAAATTATTATATTAGTTTGCTTCAACTTTCATGTAGATATGAATACCTACATAGACGTTGAGCAATTCTCAAGCCCCGTCTAGACGATCAAACACTACAGCAATGATAAATACTATAATAGAGAGGCAAGAACACAAACACTTTTGTCCTTGCCCAAATGACGTATGGGTAACATATACCGCGCTTTGCAAAAGATCTGACTTGTTTTAATAATTTGTCATCCGAAGTTTTTTAAAGCTGTGTTTATAATGAAATAAAACAAGATTTGTAATGTATTAGTTTATTATGATCTAAACAACATTGCTATTCAATAGGACCTCCATTGGCAGCAATGACACGCCCTAATCGTGGTCGGAAGTACTTACACACATTAAGGACGTA
>LQNS02278097.1:19123872-19139117 GCA_001587735.2 Parhyale hawaiensis
CAGGCAGCTGCCGAACCTCGTCATTCCCGGTGTCGATGCGTCACGGACGCGTCGCCGCGCACTGAAGTTTTCAGGCAGCTGCCGAACCTCGTCATTCCCGGTGTCGATGCGACGCGTCGCCGCGCACTGAAGTTTTCAGGCAGCTGCCGAACCTCGTCATTCCCGGTGTCGATGCGACGCGTCGCCGCGCACGATTGTCAAACAAAATCGCTTGGAAAACACGAAATTCGAGGAAAAGTTTGACCATCCGGATGGAGCTTGAGTCATATATATAATGCATTTACTATGGTTTTCACTGGCCATGTTACACTGTTTTCAGCTAATAAGTCTTAAACGAATTGTAGGATCACTATGGTATTTGTACACAAGGCCTTTCACAACCCTACCTAATTTATGGCATACATAGCATTTTGCTATATGTGTGTACAAAGGAGTTTACGCTTGTATATTAAGCTGAAGCCTGGAAGTCGCGTCTACACGTTCGAACGACGACACAGTGTTGCCAGGTTGAGGTGAAATATCTGTAGACCGGAGCCGAAATATCTATATTTTGCCAGAAATATCTCTAGATCTAAATACCTTCACTAACGTGTCTTGTCTGTCATTTGTCTATAAATTATATTATAGACCGTTTCAAACTCTGTGAGTGATACGGCCTATGGCAAACTATACCCATCGATCGATGATAGGTTTTAGAAAATACCAATCTACGGTGGCCACATCCGACAAACACTCAGAACAGTGGCGTAACTCTGTATATAATAGTCTATTAGGAAGCCCTCTTCTTTTAAAAAATCTTTAAAAAATCGCTTATTCATCAATTTTTCTGGTATTTATTTCTCACCGAAAATTCCTCGCAGGCAACTTTCTAACAACTTATCAATGAGTTCTAGTGTTACCAATTTAGCCGATTGCATTCCTTCCTAGCCGATAGCGTGTATAGTCTAACTGCTAGCCGAAAATTCAGTCGATTGTGGTGTGCTCCTTGTCAATTTTTCGCAGTTTTGGTGCTATCATGGCAGTGGAGCCGGGGCAATTGCACCCAATACTTTCTCATAAACCTTCACACAAAGAAAGATTATGCTCCAATATCACAATATTTTGCAGAAAAATCAATAATTGATTCATTTTTTTAAATGGGATGGCTCCCTAATAGACTATTATATACAGAGTTACGCCACTGTTCTGAGTGTTTGTGGGATGTGGCCACCGTATAGATTGGTATTTTCTGGAACCTATAATCGATCGATGGGCATATATAGTTTGTAATAGGCCGTATCACTCACAGAATTCGAAACGGTCTGTAATGTGGTTTATAGACATATGACAGACAAAACACGTTACTGAAGTATTTAGATCTACAGATACTTCTGGCAAAATACAGATATTTCGGCTCCGGTCTACAGATATTTCGCCTCGACAACCTGGCAACACTGGGTCGTCGTTCGAACGAGTAGACGCGACTTCCAGGCTTCAGCTTGATGTAGGCCTAATATACACGGCCAGTGAGACCATAGTATCAGCATCATATTCCTGACGAGAGAGTTAACAGGAGCATATCTAACACTCGAATTAAGGAACGTAGCGTGGCTCAGAGTATATCTGTTAAACAAAGGAATGTTCTGCAACCAACCTCTTCAGAATGTAAACAAATATAGCCTATAAATTTGAAATTGTTTACTAAGTTTACCGATTGCGTTAATCGTAACTAGTAATATAATACTGTGCTGAATTCATTGTTTAAATATCGACAATATTTAACAGCTTATACAGTACCGTCCAAAATAAGGAACAAATTTTCAAAACGCCGTAACTTTTTTTTTAATCATGCCAGGTACTTCTTTTTCTACACATTATAAGCCAGTAAGATGTTGATTATTGTGTTAAAATTTGAGACATGTATGAAGGTTGATACAAAATTGTGAACGAAAAGCTTTTCTCTTGAAATTTATAAGGTCCAAAACTAAGGGAGAAAATAAGAAAAATTTAGTTAATTTTTTATTCAGTCTGTATTTTTTTTATTTACATCGAAGACAAAGTTTGACACTGCCATTTGTAAACATTGTTGTCCGTTACATGTTGGCACCACGTCAGAAAGTTGACTATACCCTGCGACAAGATATCATCAAGTTGCACACCTTACCTTACCTTGATACTTTGCCACTATTAGCGAAATTTCTGAGAAGGTAGACCGTTCGAAAAGTGTTGTGGGCAGAAAAGTGAAATCGTACGATGAAACCTGCTACACTGGTGCCCTAAAAAAGCTGGCAGGCCCCATAAAACGTCTGTTAGAGATGACAGAGTCAACCAGCGTACGCATTAAAGGATTGTTTTAAGTCCTCGGCTGCGATAAGTAGGGAAATGAATGACACATGTATGAACGTCTCACGTCAGACCGTTTCTCGGCGCCCTCAAGAAATAGGGTTATTTGCAAGACTCCCACAGAAGAAACCGCTTGTGAGTGTCAAGAACAAGAAAAAAAGATTAGAGTTTGCAAACAAGCATGTTAACTGGTCCCATGAAAATTGGGCTAGAGTGTTTTTTAGTGATGCAAGCAAGTTCGTTTTGTTTGGTAATGACGGTAAGAACTTTGTTAGATGACGTGAAGGTGAGAAATTAAGCGTAAAGTGTACTAAGAAAACTGTGAAGCTTGACGGCAGGAGGGTAATTGTTTCGGTATGTTCTCTAGTCAAGAGACATCGCCTCTCGTTCGTTTGGAAACCCGTCTGAATGCTCAGGTGTATAAATATCTGTTGGAATTTAATGTCCTACCTAATATTGTAAACTCAAGTGTCCCCATCCCTATCTTCATGCAATGCAATGCCCCCTGCCACAGGGCAGACACAGTCATGAGTTACTTTGAGCAGCAAGATCTCGATGTTATGGATTGGCCACCTCAAAGTCCTAACCTAAATCCAATCGAGAATCTTTGGAAAACACTACGGGTGAAAGTTATGGCAAGAAGCCCTGTCAATACGGAAGATCTTTGGATGAAACTTCAAGGGGAATGGGCGAAAATTACTGTTGAAGATTGTCAGAGTCTCATTCGTCCATGTAGTCGACGATGTGCAGCTGTAATCGAAAGCAAGGGACTATTTTCCAAACATTGATTGTTCAGCACCATTTTGCTAAATATTTGTAGCAAACTATTGAGTTAATTGCATTTTTTTCCTTGCTTGTCCCTTAGTTTTGGACGTTATAAATTTCAAGAGAAAGGCTCTTTGTTCAAAACTTTTTTATTATCCCTGACACATGTCTCAAATCTTAACACAATAATCAACATCTTACTGGCTAATAGTGTGCAGAAAAAGTACCTGGCACAGTTAGTAAAGAGTTTTGCCGTTTTGAAAATTTGTCCCTTAGTTTTGGAAGGTACTGTACACATCATATAAATTTAGCATAATTTTTTGTCAAGTATACTGCCTAGGCCTACGGTTTAAGTTTTATGGGCGAGAATTTTGAGCTTACGCCGGCTTTTCCGAAAATTTTGTGCCCATGCGCTTTTCAGCCTTGATGGAAAAAATTACGCTTTGCACCCCAAGAAAAAACTTGCACTGCCCTCGTGTGGCATTAATTAAAACTACCCTTAAAGTTTACAGTGGGTGTTCTATAGATTGAAGAGTTAAAATTCAAGACACGACATGTGATTACTTATAGATAGAACGTGACCGACAAAACCCAGCAGTGTAATCAGCATTTGTAATAAAATAAATTAAATCATTTTGATATTTGATACAAGTTTATAGTAGTATACAATTGGTATAATTATTTACGTGTAAATCTCGCTTTAACTAGCATGGCAAATTTATTCAGCTGCGTTATCTTGATATATAAATAGGTAACTGAAGAAACTGAACTTCGTAAAAGAACGTTATCCAAAGTACAGAGCTTAGCAGTCTCATAAGAACATTAACACCAGAATAAATATCAAGAGTAATTCACAAAATGTTGATGTAAATGTGTCAATTGGTTCACAGATCCCCAATCAGCTCATTATATACATTAAAATAGTCCATCAATCTCCACAATCCTGAGCATTCATCAGTTTAGATGCACCGCTGCATATGCACTTCTCTATTAAATATAAGAAACAAACTACCGCCACTATACAAGGCAAATTCACTGAGCGAATTACAATACCTCCACAACACTACTCAAGTACAGTAGGCACATGTACCTCGCTGCTGCACCACACCGCACCCCACGTACGTCTAGCAACACTCCAGCAGTGACCACTGACTGTACCACGTACTCGACCACTTCTGATACGGCCATCGATTCACTCTATAGAACACCTGCACGCCGTGTTGAAAGAACGGTCGAGTCTGTTCATCCCATGCAGTGCCTCACTGCCGTGTTACTGAAATTACCGAGATAATGCACGGCTCAATAGGCTGGATAATGCAAAGATAAACTGAACTCTGGACCATTGCTGTACATGTGGGCTACGTATGCACGTGTAGATAAGTGAATAGTGTGTTCCACTGGGACTCCAATACTGTCAACAGCGAGCACGAGACTTTAAAGCAAGCAAAGGAAATTATTGGGTCAACGGCGACACAAGTGTGGGCTGCTGTGATGGCGTAACTCTTACTATGTTCTGCTTGCATCGCAATTAAGTTTTCAACGTTTCAGTAATGAGAGCGCTTTTCGTAGGAAAAGAACTGTGTGAAACGTAAACAAATGGTATTGGAAGGCTTTAAAAGTGCGTATTCGATTCTCGTTAAGCCTGAGGCTGTTCAATTTTCTCACTTTACTTGATAGAATTTATTCAGCTTAGCTTCAATTTGTTCGAAGCTTCAAACCTGAGCGCTAGTTTTCTCCACTTTAGATCGAATCTCAGGCAGTAGATGCAGACCGATTGCGCTTGAGACAACCCAAAACTGCTTCTGGGGAGTTGTATTGTTTTCGGTAGCCAGAGGAGAACAGATTGTCGCGATCCATGTGAGCGAATATGACAGAATTATTTCCTTCCTTCTGGCAATCAATTAAAATTATAATACTTTGTTGGTTCGAAGAGTTAACAACAGCTAGTTTGCTGACCAAACTTTCGGACCAGCCGCTTGAAACGTTTGCGATTTTTTGCCGAGCAATAATGAGCAATTTTTTTTTATTCAAGTAAAGAAATTGACTGGTACTTCTGTCTGGATGAAAACTTCCTCCCGGAGAGAAATGCAGGAAACTCTCGATATAAACTTCTTTCGATCAGTGTTACTGCAGTTACATATTATTTCTTTTTTTTCATCTCGTTGAGTGTGTATATCTCGTTTTGTGTGTCTGTAAGACCCAATGCAGAGGAGTGTCATTTCGTCAACAAATGCTTCATAAGACTTGGCGATAAAGTTGCTCGAAAGACGCATTCAGCAGGATGGATCCATGACAATGTTTTTTCGTAGCTTTCGCGCAATTCAAAGCAACTTGCCGTTTAATTTTCCCTCTTATCTATTCACTACCACGCACGTAACGCCACCTTGATTTTTTAGCTTTGCTCTAAATGCTGGCAATTATTGTAACTGTGATGTCAAAAGTTATGAATTTGTCTTCAGGGGACAATGATGTGCGCCAGCAGAAAACACAATCAAGATCATGCAAATTATTCAATCCCTGAGCACTGAGCACAGTGAATAAAAATGAATAAAACGGTGTGTAAACAACCAATAAAACATATTAAATTAATATTTACCATTTCTGTTTTTATGCAACTTGTAATAATTGTACTCTAAAATATTGCAAAAGGAAGCACCTCATTTCGCTCCTGCGTGTGCATTAACATGTCGAGGCAAGTCGGATCTATCCACAATATTGTCCCGTCGAAACCACCGAAGATGTCGCTCGTCCGCACACGGCGTAACTTTTGTTCTTAACTATCCGTTATTCTATCATTGTTTTGAAAAAAAATACCTGGAAGCCATTTTGTAAACAAGACACGTGTATCCAAAAACGTAACGTAGTTCAGCCATGCGTGTAACCTTCCTGCAGTGCTCTTTCCCTTTCACATTTTAGGCCGTGTTCACACGTCCGTCATCGTAACGCATGCACTGGAACTGGTGGAAGCGACACGTTGATTTTGTGGAAGCAGCTGCAGCAAACGCGGTAGACTGAAATACTGTAAGTAGACTGAAGGATCAAGCATGACCCTTTTTGAACACGCTGCGTTCTTTAAGCTTAATAAACAGAACCTATGAATACTGAATTTATCCTCTATGGCATTCTCAAACCATGAACAAGCTGACAAAAATGTTTTCTTTATCGTCACTTTAATGATCAGAATCACTGCATATACTCCCGTTTAAGAAAAGAAAACTACAACACTTGAAAATGTTGTGAGGACACGGACACCATCTTTGATTTGGAGGCCCAGCTGATTACTGTGCTAATTTCTCTTCTATCTGTCAGTATTTTGGGAATAGGCTGTTCCCATCAAAATAAGGCTATAAGATTATTGGATACGAATGTGACTTCAAATCGGAGAAAAATACAAGCGAAAATGTAAAGAAATAAGATCATAACTGAATGCCCGGCGTCATTCATTTGAATGGACACTTCTACATGTGAACAGAGACAGAAAAAATGTTAACGCACATGCTTGTGTTCATATTCGTGATTGAACGCGTCACGATGAGGGACGTGTGAACTCGACTTCAACTCGCCCTAAGATAAGTAATATTGTACATTTTCTTACATAAACCCATGCAGGGCGTCTCTATATGTGTGGTCCCGGTCAACCACACTGATAAAGAATTTCTTGAAATTACTTCACTTTACTTTGGAGGTCCCGTCAGTAGCACGGGTTTAGTGCAAGTCTGATGTGCTCTTGAAGTATAACATTGAACTCTTAGAGCCACTAAAGATGAGGCACGTTTTATTTGCAGGCCAAAATTCGGCCTTCGACGCTTAAATAGCTCTGCACTTGTTATGTAGATGTATTTTTTGTGCATTGTTTTTGGTTTCGTGTGTATAGTTTTTCGTTCCAAACAGATCTTCCTAAAATTTTAGTGAAAGGCTTCCTGGATGACTCTGTGCAATTTTCCATCGTCTATATTTCGGAATCACAGGGGCAGAGGTAGACACAAGAGTATAGACAAGCTGAAAAAATTCTTAAGCCGGCTGCCCACTATTTTTAACAACTTTCGTTGCCGCTAGCAGCACTGGAAGAAACTCAACTAATCCGACTGCGTAGACGTGGCCGTGACTTCAGCATGACGTCTATGGACATTGTGCTGTAGTTCTTAAAATATCGATCTTTGTGGTCTTAAACCGCACATAATTAGGAGCGGTAGTTGAAAGTTCAACATTGCCGTTCGCTACAGTGTAAAAGTTGCAGTCGCGACTGAAATATTTGAAAATTTTAGACACAATTAAAACTTTGCGCAAGCTGAAGCCGCATCGCAGCTATCTGAACGGAGCAGTTGAGTTGCCTCTAAGCTGGTAGTGGCAACGAAAGTTGCTAGTGGGCAGCCGGCCTTATGCGAAGAAACAAATAGTCGTGGCAGGTGAGGCCATGACGTCGCTTACGTAGGTAACTCTTTAAGGTTTACAGTAGTAAAGTTTAAATTTAGAACAGCAAGAATCGGAGACCTGCAAACGTAGCAGTTCTTCGACTCAGACTGCCTTACGTATGTAATCATACAATGAAGTGTGAGTTCCCTCAAATGTAACCCACCTATTATAAGGTTTTGACCATACGGAGCGTTTCCCTGAAACATGAGACTCCCTCTTTGCTCAATCTCTTGCCCAATACTCCGTATATCGTTGGCTATTGGCCTGAGAAGTAAGTCCGCCCACCACAGACCGCAGTTGGTCTTCTAGAAATCACAGTCGCCTTCTCGGGGGACATTTTTTGCGCACTGAGCTCGCTGACGCTCTCGGCGAGGATAACATAAAATACAACTAGAGAACGTCAACAGCTCTTGTCGTACAGAAATGCACTGTAGTCATTTAGGACCGAATCTAAAACTAAGTTGATGACGTTTTAATGGTAAGAAGTCCTTTAATTGGGTTTCAATTCGTTTTCATTCGGGGCGCATAGAAAACTTAAGTTATTGGAGATCACTCGTCTACTCTATGAGGTATAGAGATACTGTATTCCCAGACTCCCCGGAGCCACAGAGTGCCACGCCTTTTAACAGTAACGTTCAGTCAAGGCGGGTACGCTCTTTAGTTTTTGGTTTTTAGACCCCGTCACAGCCTCGGTACACATTTGAGTGTTTTTTTGCCTCCTTGTAAAAAGCAGAGAAGTGAACAAGGCCGGGATGCTCAACACATCGTTACGTGAACGTGGCGCACAGCTGTTGCCGTAACACCGCTTACGTGCACATGAGAAGCTATGACTGAATGCTTAAAATATTTAGAACGTTCACTTAGCTGGATTTAATCTTAAATATGCTCCTAACTTTAAAATTGATCGGAGCAGTCGTAAATGCCACTAAGTGAACAGCTGTTTAACTAAAATAGCAATAAAATAATTAATAAAGACAACAAAATTGTATAATTTAGAGCTTTTCACTCTATTAGAGTTGGATTCATGATAATAGCAATGTGTTCGGTGTACCTACAACCCTCAGCCTGCAGGTATTTCATCAGACGACAGAATGAACTAGGCTAATTCAATGCTTCAGGGTATTCATAGTTTATAATACTGCACTAAATGCCTTTTGGTATTTCTGAAAATGATCTCCGTCTGGTATAAGCTAAACAGATACTTTAACAATGATTATTATAAGCACAGACTGGGCAATTACCTCCATTTACTAGCTATTTATAAGAGTAATTCTTATTAATGCACTTGCTGTAATAAATGCTAATGCTCAAGACAGACAGTTGTTACGTACCTAAATGGTATATTTCGCCCGGCTGCAGACGATAGTCTTTCGTCCTGTGTTCGAATGTGTTGCTGTGCCTGCGCCAACAACAAAAACGAGCACCGCTTTCTGAGACAACGTTCACTAAAAAAATAAAAAGACTCAAGACGCTGCACTACTTATACTTGCCAAGCCAGTGCATATGACGGTAAACGTTTTATCAAAACTATTGGTTGACGGTTGAAACACAGTTGTGTTTGCAAGGACAGCACAAAGTATTCCAACCCGGTGGAGTGAAAACACGGTTATACCGTTTAAAGTGAGCACCGTATTTCAAACTGTAATGTCATTTTAAGCTCTAAATTTTTATGACTGTCTATCATATTATATGAGATGAAATGTGCGAAACAAGAATACACATTATCCAGAACTGTGCTACTTCATTAGCTTCTATCGGGTGCCCACTGGTGTTAATCCAGAATATAATGGTAAATCTTGTCCCTTGCATTAGTTTTAAGAATGGTACTTATATGGCGATGACACACTCTAGTCAAAAGAATGCGTATCGTCATATTTTCGTCCGAAAGTTATGTTGACCTCTTCTAAGCAGAGCTTTGATATTGCCAACAAATGGTGTAAAAATGTTTACCGTCAGTTCAACAGTTTACTCCGCAATTGATGTTAGTTACTTTCGGACATATCATTATATCTGGAGGGAATTGTAATTCAGAATTGTTGCAAGTGTATGCTATTTATATTTAAAAGGGCATATTAACATATTCTTACGAAAAGATGACGATACTCGTTCTATTGACTAGCGTGTGGCATCGACATTATAAGTTGTACTGTAGCATGAAAACTGGCACAATCCAATCAGAATGTGAACTGCTGCAGCTGGGATTATTTCCCTTGTAATAAGTTGTAGCTTATAGTTCTTCATCACTAAAGTTTGGATTGTTTATTTTATTTTATTTATTTTTTAAGGTATCAAGTTATCCATATATTGCATTAAAGCCCAAGGAACGGCAGATAGAGCTGAAACAAGAGTACCAACATGTCTTTCGCACACACAGACACCGATCAGCTGTTGCTCCAATGAATACAAAGCGCTCTTTACCTGCATTTGTAACGCGCTTTCCTATTGGCAGAGCGAGCCTGACGGCAATTTTTCAGCATGCACTCCTAGAAGACTTTACGCTCACGTAAAACTGCTGTAAATATTTCAACGTACGATTGACGCAGAGAAACGGTAATGTAGTCATTTACGTTTGAAATTGAGCCGTAACTTAACGCATACTTGGCGAACTTTTAAACATCCGGTTCCGATACTGTGGGGTTAACATGTGCATCATAATATGCATGTTAGCTGTGACTGGACTGTTCAATACATGACGCTGAAATGGGAATCAAGGCGTCATAGTTTGGCAACGCCGAGGTAATAATCTAGAACTAGATTTAGACAGGCGTTTTGGGAGATAGAGCAATTCCCAATTGAAGATGAGATAAGATTATAGAATAGCTTGAGACTAAGGTGATCTAACAGAGGAAGAAATAAGGGACATATGAAACTTGGAACCCATGCACGAAGGTGTTGCCAAACAGGATCAACGCGCATTGGAAGAGGAAGTCGGGAAAGAAGAGGTGGAACAGAATAAAATATTATTAGTAGGCGTATGAAAGTGGAACAAAACAAAGTTGGCACGAAAGACAGACGTCCCGAAGGCCTAGTTAATAGCAAATGTCGCCTATACAATCCCCTTAAAGGCGGTGCCTTCCCATAACGTAGGTGGGCGAACCTAACCCTATGGCCCATTCACTGCCCCCTGGTGGGTTCCCAATTGAATATACTTTGAGCCAGTCTATCATGTGGGCTCGTGCTGCGCAGTAAATAACAGACTGCATGTGAATGTCAGTACCATAGTTGAATAACATTACATAGTTGAGCCATGGTCAGTGCATTCCTTTGTAAATAACAGCCTGCATGTGAATTTCAGTACAATCAATTCGAACAACTTGAAGAAGAAATCTGACGAATTATACCAGGAAGCAAAGAGCGAAACGGGAGGACTCACGATAAATTAGCATAAAAAAGTGACGTCATCATCGACAAATCTATGACTGAGCAGCCTAGGAGGTTTTTAACTAATTGAACCAAAAAAATCGTCTTAAATTGCGAAATTCATCATTCCCGTGTAAATAAATTGGGAGAGATATACTAATTTAGCAATTATCTATAGAAAATTACTGTGCATGCTGGTGGAAACTTTCACGGCACTAGCGCCGAATTTGGTTCCTTTTGGCAAACTGATTTATAACTTCTTTTTCTCAATTGAAGCCTTATTTGCCCTTCATATACAGTTCACAGTGCTCTTCACAGAACATATATTCCTTAACAACAAATATAAGCACCATTATAGCCAATTCTGTTCGCGAGAGAAACCACAGTAACAGTTAGCCTATCGCTCGAACTTTCTGTACTTGGCGACAACATTTTACAGTATTTTGCAGCTTAAGTAGCTGGCCAGTCATGAGCGGAAGATTGAATGTAATGAATCGAAAAAATACGGCGATATGTTCCAAGAAAACAACCAACAAAGGCCTGAGGTCCCAAACTCAAATACTTCGACTCGTCGATGTGATGTAAATTTGCTACGTGCGGTCACGGCCAAGTTTTATGTTAGTCTTATTGAGTCCTCCCGTTGCATTCTTTGCTTCCTGAGTTATACCTTTGCCTCAAGGCTAGAAGAGATTAGATATATAGTCCAGGCTCTCTGGGAGTGTCTGCGTACATTTTATTTTGTCATTCCAGATGATGTAGACAATAAAAAAAGTCGGGAAGAACTTTTGTAAGTGGTACATTTTTGAGAGGGGGCATGGGGGGCATAAAATTATCAATTGTGGACTAATTGTTCTGAAAATTTCTCAGAAAATGTACTTTAGAAAAGGAAACACATTTTGTTCCACAACTTTTTCGAATTAGGCCTTAGTTTTTTAGTTTTTGAGATAATGGGGTTTATATATAAATATATACTTAAAAATTTTGGAAATTTCAAACGAATAGAACTCGATGAGTTTTCAAGCTAGAATAACAACAATGACAGTTTTAAAGTTCTTGAAACATTTCTAACAAAACTATAGAGCTAGATTTTCTATTTTTGTCCTCCTAATATTTTTTTATCAGAGCTGGATGCTCCAGTTTGTACTTCGTTGCAATCACCAACTTGAATATACGGAAAAAAGAATTAAGGGATTCGGTTTTGAGCTGTGATAAAAAGTATTATGAGGGCAAATGTGGAAAATCCCGCTATATAGTTTTGTTATGAATGTGTCAAGAATTCCTAAACTGTCCTTGTTTTTATTCTAGCATGAAAACTCAGGAGTTCTATTCATTTGAAATTTCCAAAATATATATACTTTGACCCTCCCACCTGATGAGCTGGAGAACAGCGAAACGCGCGTTGTGAGTATCAAAATTTCTTCAACTGCTTCTAACAGACATCTACATTTATGCCATCTCAAGAAAATAATATTTCAGAAACCATGGTAAGTTAATTCAATATGTGCAGCAAGCGGCGGAAAACTGAAAATGTTTTATATGGATGCTGCATCTTGAAGAGCTTTCTACCATCACCAGAGGCCTACCAACGCTTCAAGTTAACTTTCAGCTATTGTGTGGTGTGTTTTCGCCAGTTGTGGGATTTGTATTTACTGCGAAGACTGCCATGCTGATGTGCCAGCCTTTTAACCTTCGACAGGGTGTGAACTGTCGCCCTCGGTACATCTGCGTGTCTGCAACGTGCGGTAATCGGAGTCAACGCAGCGGGCTTTAGTTGAAAATTGACAAAACATTTGCTTGATTGGAAATTTCATTTATACTTCTGTAACAGCCGGTGTCATAGTTACACCTTCCTATGGTAACCTCTCTAAATTTCGCAAGATTTCAAGAACTAAATTTACCAACTTTGACCCTCCCCACCTGATGAGCTGGAGAAAAGCGAAACGCGCGTCGTGGGTATCAAAATTTCTTCAACTGCTTCTAATCGACGTCTCGACAACACCCGGAATTATCCAGACAGGGGGCTCATCCGTCCACCCTTGTGTTTTTATAGAATAAATACAAAGCATCAGCGTGGTAATCTCTAGGTTCCCAGATCGAGTCCTGGCTTGATGCTTTGTATTTATTCTATTAAAACACAAGTGTGGACGGATGAGCCCCCTGTTTGGACAATTCCGGGTGTTGACGGGACAAGAAACTGTAAGATCTTCCATGTTATTAACTATTCAGTGTAGATGGATGAGCTCCCTCATATACACGTACGGCTCTGCCTTAATATGTTTGCCAGAATGCAGCGGGCAGCACAAGCACCTCGTGTGCTTGCGTTGCTTTTAGCTGCTGTGGCTTACTGGTAGAGTATCGGCGTGGTAATCTCTAGGTCCCCAGATCGAGTCGTGACTCGATGCTTTGTATATATATTTATATATAAACCCCATTATCTCGAAAACTAAAACCTAAATAAAAAAATTTGAATGCATAAAACATGTTTCTTTTTCAAAAATACATATTTTGAGCAAGTTTCCAATCAATCAGTCCACAATTGATAATTTTGTGCTCCCATGGCCCCCTCAAAAATGTACCAGTTGCGAAAGTTCTACCAGACTTTTTTTAATGTCCTCATCATATGGAATAAGGAAAATACATGGTAGAGCCGTGAAAGAGAAATGTACACAGACACCCCCCCCCCTAGAGCCTGGACTATTATAGATTAGGTATGGTGATCACTTTTATTGAAAGAAAACTACGTGGAAGCGTATACAATTATTATTATTATTATATTCATAAGTGTAAGTCTCCGTTTCCACAACAAAGGCGATATCACAGAGGAAGAATGAAGGAATACATAGTGTAACGATAGACACGTGGAGCCCATGCGAAGAGGGTGTTCCCTCACAGGATCAACGCGCATGGGAACAGCAAATCGGGAAAAAAGAGGAAGAACAAATGGAAGAAAGATCAGTAGGAGTAAAAGATGGGACGGAAGCAAAGTAGGCACGAAAGACAAACGTCCCGAAGGCCTAGCTGATGGTTATGGTAACCCACAGGGTCCCCGGGGGGCGCTGCTCCCCATAACATAGGATGGGCGAACCTAAAACCTAACCCAATGGCCTATGGCCCAAGCGTATACAATAGTACGAATAAAATATCATTTGCATGTAACGGCACCCCCATTTGTTGACAAGAAGCATCAACCTCGGTAGATTTTTACTCTAACCCTCTACTAGAATCCTGGCATTGATGATGTAATCCTAAAAATATTAATCAACTGAATACGACATTTTAGGTCAAAGCCATCAGAAACTCTTAGTTTCGGAGTTACTGATGTGTTAATTTCAACATTAAACCGATATTAATTTAATTGGCATTCATAACGATACACCATTTGTCTGTTAAATATTAAAATGTTTGCCCACGCTACTAACCTGAAGAAGTAAAGCTTCATTGGATATAAAACGTAAGGAGTTATGCCTCGTAATCTTCAATAAAGTCGTTACCCAAGCAAAGCTTATAGTGGGGAACTGGATGAGCTACTTTTTGCACGTTCAGATAACGATGCGTTGGACGCGATACAAGGACAATAACGCTGGACCCGGTGGCCTACGCGAGGTCACATATATATCGCTATGCTATGTGAACCTCTGCTTCGTAAACAAGTCGGCACGGAGAGTGCATGTAAATACTAAAAGCTTGCTAATATGACGCCTGACATTGTAACAATTCTTTCGACCCACAGACAATTATGTTTTCAAACTTTGCAAGAACAAAACAAAACATTCGAACAGTTTGTGTACGGCGAATAGAAACAAAAGATTTTAGAAGTGGAAACCTGCCTCTGGACATACGAGAGCTGCTCGATGACTAAAGGATTAATCTCATCACTGGACAAACAGGGAACTTTGTCTAACGAAGAGCTTATTTTTTTGTTCTGGTTGAGAGAGTTGCTTTCCAGTGTTTGTTCTGCGCGAACTTTCCTCGCTGACCAGCCACCGGCATCTGACCAATATTTTAAGTGTTTGTACTATAAATATTATGGCTGCGATAGCTAACCTTAAAAACCACTGTTGTTTAAAAAACTGTACAGCTCTCTCAATGGTCACTGAATGAAGTATCATCTCTGCATAAGATGGGTGATGTAAGTAACACTACCTGGACCTCGTCCGGAGAACTATCAAGGTATCAAGTTATGTAAGCTAAAAAATGAACGTTTTAGCTCCTTGGCTATCATGAGCTGCTGAAAATTTACGAGAAACGTTGATAGTTCATGAGCTGAAAACGTTCGTGCTTTACGATGGCAATATCCCTCCCTGATATTAATATGTACTTAAACAGGGTGTATACGAACCTTGAAAAAGCCTTGGATTTTGGACAAAGTGTCTACGAACTTTGAA
>LQNS02278097.1:19166494-19176775 GCA_001587735.2 Parhyale hawaiensis
TAGATTTAATCAATGCCAACCCAAATAAATGCTCATAAGAGTTAATCATTTGATAGCTAGCGTAAAAATATTCCATTTCGAGGAACAATGAAATATCAAATATATACCTACATAAATATCAAGATATTTTTTATAATTAAAATCGATTTATTTATTCCAATGCCAACCCTGCTGTTATGATAGTAACCTAGATAGTGGCTGATTAGATGATAGATTAGATTTGATCAAAGCATTGGATTATTTGAATACCATAAAAATTTAGATTCAAGCATGTAGCGTCGGGGCGGGCGAGTGATCGCTCCTGCCGTTTGCGGGCAAGTGATCGCTCCTCCATTTTTTCAAGAACGAGAAGAGCTAGCCAAAATCTGAATGCCCCATTGGAAAGAGCAGGTCTTTAATCCTTAGAACACGTGTAATCATATCGTAGTTCCCGTTTTAGAATATTTGCCATACCTCCCAATAAAAGCTATGTTCTTAGAGATCGAAAAATATTGCATCCCGCGAACTTTGATGTTACAGCGAAACTAAACAATGTACCAGCCTGAAAATTTGCACGAAATTGAGAAAATACTTGTATTTGATGCTTCTACAAGTATATTGATGTACATGCAGTTTTTTTATTAGTTTTTTCCCGCAAGTGCGATTAGTTGCCCGCCCGAGAATGAAGATGGCAGACGACTGATCGCACTTACCGAAAAAAAAAATAGAAACAACCTGCATGTACATCAATAGGCTTTTAGAAGCATCTAATACACGTAGCTATTTTCTCAACTTCGTGTAAATTTTCAAGCTGGTGCATTGTTTAGTTTCGCGGTAACATCAAAGTTCGCAGGATGACCATTCTTTGGTCTTGCAATATTTTTCGACCTCTAAAAACATAGGTAGCTTTTTAATTGGGAGGTATGGCAAACATTCTAAAAGCGGGAACTACGATATGATTACATGGGTTCTCAGGTTTAAAGACCTGCCGTTTGTAATGGCGTGTACAGATTTTGGCTATCTCTCCTAGTTTTTGAAAAAAATGGAGGTGCGATCACTCGCCCACTTCAGTGCGATCACTCGCCTTATTTTCCAGTCTGTAAGTCATCGTACATTTTTCCCTAATTTTTTCTGTAATAATTTTGCGTCAGCCCAAAAATATTTACAGGACAGTTAGCTCATATTAGCGCCTTCCTGCACGAGAAAGCTCGTTTCTGCAGCTACGATAGTATTAGTTCTATTGAGACTTGCGCGATTTTGCGATCACTCGCCCGCCCTTACGCTAGTTCTTATTGTTTTAACTTTTAATTATGTAGAGGTATAGGTTGTTGAATTCTTTCAAGGGGAACCAGTAATATGTTGGAAGATAGAACCGGTGTTGTATTGCTTAAATGCTTATAAATGTTAATCATTTGATAGTAGAAAAATATTTCATTCATGAAAAAATCAAATGGCTACATAAAAAATTATAATTTTTAAAATAAAATTAATTCATTCATTTAATCAGTTGATAAAATGAATTTCACTAAATCAATGGCAACCCTGCTGCTATGGTAGTTACGTCGATAGGCGGCATTGGCTCATTAGATGATAGATTACATTAAATCAGAGCATTGAAGTATTTAAATATGACAATTTAAGTATGTGCTTCCTCTTGTTTTATTTATGTAGGTAGCTAGGTATGTAGAGGTATAAATGGGTCGTTGAACTCTATTTAGGAAAACCATGTATCTTGAAAGATACTACAACGGTGTTGCGCTGCATAAATGCTCATAAGCATGGATCATTTGATAATGTAAAAATACTCCATTGCATGATAAATAAAAAATATAAATCAAAAAATCCTGATTTTTAATAAAAAATCAATTGATTAAATCAATTTAATTTAATCAATGCCAACCCTGCTGAAGTTCAACTTCAAATAACCTAAATCAAAATCCAGGTGTGGCACAGATGCCAAATTTGGTTACGCAATTAAGGTCTTAATTGAGCAAAGAAGGGGAAAACATAGGCACTTATTATCTAATAATACAAAAAAATGAAAAAGTCAACCCTTTCCCTCAGATCGTGGTTTAGCTATTTAAAACCCTTTTTAACACGCTATCTCTACGCGAGATGCAGATTAGGTCATGAGAGAAAGTGTTCATATGTTGTCACCTTGACAAAATGGGCTACGCTAGGTTGAGGGGCGTCCGGCTGCCGCTTGTGCCACTCGTCCCTCAGCTTCCGAACAGCTACTTCAGCTTCAGAAATGGCTACCTGTCAAATATGAATATCACGGATATAACCATTGCAAGTAACACATTTATTCAACAGCAACCTTCAAAAGTTTAGTATGGTTCTCATAAGTACTCTATGCATAGGTATAATAGAGCAGGCATCACGATTAAAAAAAAAAGGTAGCAGCAGAATGCAGGAGTCAAGGAGTTTTAATAAGAAGGAGGCAGCAATTTCTGCAGAGATCCGAAGCTGATTTTTCCAGCATGGCTGAAGTCTCGCTGATGCGATGACGGGCTGTAGGCTCGGCTGGAAGCCTCTTCTTGGTGGGAAGGGATGGTTGAGAGCCTGTGATTGGTGGGAAGGGAGCAGTCACTGAAGCACAAAGAACTTCCCAGGCCAGTACAGCAAAATGTGGTTGTGCTCCTAACTTCTATCAAACCTCTTTGGCAGAAGTGAAATCCTTCTCCTTTTATCTGAATGGATTTCCTGCTTGAAATGATTCTTGACATCAAAACAATGGAAACACTAGAAGCTTCTCTTAGCGCTGCCATGGGAGTCAGATTTTATAACTTTCTCCATGCATCAAAACATATGTTGCTCTCAGTTCACGACGTAGCTATAAGTTCAGTAGATGATCAACGAAGCAATGGTTTACCATGGGGCAGTGGACACAATTATTTCTTCTAGCTTGCTGCCTGGCTTTAGCGAAGCAGTTTTTGCTTCAAGAAAAAAACTAAAGGGTAGGCCTACTGAAAGCTAATCCTTCGGTATCTTGGATAAGCCGCAGGGAATTTAATTTAAGTCAATAATGTTTTACTGCTTGATAATGGAAGATATTTCTGCATGTCACCTAAGGTGGGGCCTAATTGTGCTGCATAGATGAATTGAGAAAGAGAGCTCTAATCTTCTACGATAGTCTGAGTTGGCTGTTGCAGCATGCAGGGTAGGTATCCTTCAAAAACATATTAGTAACAAAAGCATGTTAAATGGAAAAGGGCCTTCAATAATTCCTCGCTGTCATTTTCGAAAACACGGGTACTTTAGTAGAGGAGGTATCACAATTCAAACAAAAGGGAGCATTCTATTTTCAGCAAACGCTTGCATAACTTCATGTAGCTATACGAGTAAGACAGAATTGCTAGGCACCTGGGTACCGTACTTTAGAAATTGGAATTTATATAACAATAAAAAGCGTCTCTATACCTATGTGATCATATAAAGAATTTTTAAGTAGCAAAAAGTATGGAAGCCAAGTAGGCAAAAACCCATAACACAGAAGGGCAAGCATAGGTAACTAACCTAAATTTATAACCTGTACCGTAACATAATAGAGATTCATCCATCAACAAAGACATGGGCTAATATTGCATCCTCTTGCACCAGTAACATAAAGGAACACTAATAGGACAAGAGCAGTAACCCTTATAAAATGAACACAAACTTCTTGTGTGAGACAAATGTATTGTTGAACTTATCAAATTATCTTTTCACTGACAAAATGCCTGCTTCAAATATCTACCAAATATTTGCTACCTATAAAAGCTGTATTTACCTAGCTACATTCAAGAGAAGTTAAGCACCAGAGCAGAACAATATCAAGTCTATAAGCCCTATAATATATAGCTAGATACCTACCTAAAACTTGGGGTATTTTGATAGGAATATTGATAATTATTTAAAATACCCTATTTCTGAAGGATAGTGGGTATCAAAGGATTAAATAATTAGATGACAGGCAGATATGAATCACCCCACTCGACACTCAAAAGAATAAGAGGGTGACAGCCCCCCCCCCTCCCCCCAGACAAAATCATATATGGTAGGTAGATATATCAGAACAAAATAGAGACCAACATTATTATGAACATTTGTAAGTTGCAACTAACACTATATAGCTAGCTAATAATCATAGTTTTACCACCCTACTAACACTATATAGCTATTGGTTCCATGTCTATAGCTATTAAAAGTGAATATTTATTAACACGCTTGCCATTTGCAATGCATGATTCAATAGTTATATTTTTCCTTTTACAAGCAATTCACTTTCACAGGCACTAACATATAGCTAGCAATCGTAACCCCTATTCCCACAGGTGCATGAATATTAGTATTAGAACAGTCCAAGTTTAGATTTTTGCCAATTTTTTGGATCCTTAATCATAGGTTATTTAGAATTAGTGTACCTACTACATATTTACCATTTATATACACCTAAGCTAAACACCACTAGTACCTACCACCATACCCTAGCCATAAACCTTCTAACAATCAAGACAGGTAGGTAGCACTAAAGAAGAGATATGTTGTGTCAAGGAAAAGTAGCTATTGATGAATGGATAAACCAAACTTAGGCTACATAGGAAAGGCCAAGTGCGGCACTTGGAAAATTTGAAAACCAAGTTTCAAATTCAAGAAGAACTCATTAAAATTCCTCTCCAATGAACATCAAGGCTTACTGTTTGTCTAGAACACCCAGCAGTTTCATGAGCCATGACACAAAAACGATTTCTCCAATTCAACACTGAATCATAACTATGTGGTACAGTATAAGATAAAGTTCTCAAGGCGTTTGTGTTCTAGGGTTAAAACCCCTAATAGGTAGGCTACCGTAAGATGGTGTTATACCGGATATACGGGACATTCTCGGCTATGCCATTCCTAGAGTTTTGATCGTAAAGGCCTGAAACTTGGAATACATTTGTCTCTAGTCGTCTTCTTTCTAACACTTAAGTTTCAAGTGAATTGCTCCATCCATATCGGCACAGCAGCTGAAAAACCTCGCATTCGGNCTCGACCTCCACAATAAAAGAATGGGGAATAAGGTTGAAAAAATGGGGTGTAACACCCTTTACTAAACAATATTATTGTTTGGCTATCTATTTATTGTAAAACAAAATATGTATTAATAATCTGAAACCCTGAAACCATGCTAAAATAACTAGATCCAGGCAAAATGAACACACATCCTTATTCCTTCAGGAGCATAAAAGAATTACTAACCTCTTCTTAGCTTCTGGGATGCAGGAAAAATAATTAAACTACAACTGAAAACAAACAAATAATGGACGACTGGGGCCGGAGGAATGTCAACTCCCCTTAATATAGGACCATGTATCCCATAGTACCCTGCGGATATAAACTTATACAAATCACGGTTATGCTCAGTGAATAGAAATAAATTTACTACTCAGCAGTAAATTTTACTACTATTTACTACTTTTTTACTACCTCTCAGATTTTACTACTTTTTACTACATTTTACTACTTTACTACCTTGTAGACACCCTGCTCATATTTTAATTTCAAACTGTAGCTAACTGATTTTGGTTACTGGGCTTCAGTATCAGTCATGGTGACCTCTGCACTACCGGTGCCATAGAATTCCACATATTCCCACAGGTGCATGAATATTAGTAGTATTAGAACAGTCCAAGTTTAGATTTTTGCCAATTTTTTGGATCCTTAATCATAGGTTATTAGAATTAGTGTACCTACTACATATCTACCATTTATATACACCTAAGCTAAGCACCACTAGTACCTACCACCATACCCTACCCATAAACCTTCTAACAATCAAGACAGGTAGGTAGCACTAAAGAAGAGATATGTTGTGTCAAGGAAAAGTAGCTATTGATGAATGGATAAACCAAACTTAGGCTACATAGAAAAGGCCAAGTGCGGCACTTGGAAAATTTGAAAACCAAGTTTTAAATTCAAGAAGAACTCATTACAATTCCTCTCCAATGAACATCAAGGCTTACTGTTTGTCTAGAACACCAAGCAGTTTCATTAGCCATGACACAAAAACGATTTCTCTAATTCAACACTGAATCATAACTATGTGGTACAGTATAAGATAAAGTTCTCAAGGCATTTGTGTTCTAGGGTTAAAACCCCTAATAGGTAGGCTACCTAATTCAAAGGAAATAGCTCATATTCCACCCTGTTGTCAACGAAATAGCTACCTTTAAAAATGCATGCATTACCTGTTGATGAACCAACTTGAGCTCGGCCTCCACCATCAGCACTGTCATCTGTCTCAAGGACTTCAACAACTTCACTTGCTCCTCAACTGCAAGATGAAGCGGAATTATTCTAAAGTTTAGGAAAAAATTTAAAACAGTGAAACACATAGGTAGGTAGTAAAAAATGTAGCTACTAGTAAGCTGTTAACATTACGGCTAGTTGAAGCAGCTTATGCTGCACTGTAGGTCACAGCCAAAAATATAGTAGGTAGGCTAGCTATTGTTTGCAAAGAACATCAACTTGCTACCTACATATCAGAATTGCAAGAAGTAGCTAGCTATTAAAAGTAGGATCAATAACATGGTACCTAACTACAAAAATTATGTAAGAAAACCTAAGTAGGAGCTACACAAAATGAAATTTATTACTTTTATTTTAGATTGAGCCTCCCAAGCATGTGCAACAATGCTACAAGAAAACAGAAGAAAAAACATAACTATAGCTAGCTACTGGTAGCACGGTACCAGTACCGTACTATAACAGCAGATAGGAACCCAAGCACTCTTGTGTTCTCACAGTGCATGATTGTCTTCCCATATGCACACAAACAGTAATTCAGCAATTTGAGACAGAATAAAAGGAATAGCTTAGCTACATGAAAAAAAGCATTATCAATACAATATGATAGGCTAAATTGAAGAAACAAAGTGTAAAACAAAGAAATCCTGAAGGCTAGGGCCGCTAGGCTAAAGTTCTTCTTAGCATCTTCCATGGCGGAGATGGCGAAAAATCTTGAAATCATCCTAGCTCAAATAGGTACCTACTTTAAGTACAATTTGGCTGCAACGTCACATGAATACATTCCTAACATGCACCTAGGGTAGGAGCGTTAGTCTGCAATCACTTTTTGCAAGAAAAAAAATTTCCGCGCCCTATAGTTCCCACAAAAATGACGATAACTCAGAATTATTATATAGCTATCAAAAGAAAGAACATGGATTGAACTTTCTTTTGAGAGTAAGTACATTATTCTACGATTAATAGTTTCAAAATGTTTCTAAGTTATTTTTTAAAAAAATTTGATCGCGGCCCTGTGAAACAAAACACCTTACGAAAATTGCTTCTCCTGAAAACCTGTTTACAATTTGTGATCTCTCGAATTCTAATGATGCTAGAATTGCGAAAGTTGGAGTGTTGGTACCTGGTAAATGCTTGATTATTTCCTGTGTATCTTGACCCTTTACCCCAATTCATGTACAAGTGGTAGCACAAACATTGTTTGCCATTTCATCCCTGGTTGTGATCGTAACACAGGGTCGAAATGACGAACGTAAAGGCTCTGTATTTATGCTTATTTCATTGGCAGAATACCATATTTTATCAACATAACATTGTTTCTTACACATAACCCTGTAAAGATGCAGGTTATTAATGTTTCATATCTATTTCAGAGAAATTTTTTAATAAGAGTCGTAGCTAACTAGCCATAGAGGTGCGCTCTCATAAGAGAAAACAGATCATCTTTCAGATGATAAGAAATAGACGAAATGTTAATAACATGCATCTATACAGGGTTAATTGTAATTAAGAACATTATTTAGATCAAAATATTATGTTCTGCTAAGGCAATAAGCTGAAATACAGAGCCTCTACAGTCTACACTCGCCATGATACGATCACATCCCGGGGTGGAGATGGCAAAGGATGTTTGTGCTCCCGTATGTAGCCTACATGAAGTGGAGTCAAGAGTCGAGATAAACAGGAAATGAACACACATACACCAACTACCAACACCCCAAGTTACGCTATTCTAGCATCAACAGAATTCTAGTAATCACAAATTGAAAAACATGGGGTATCAAGAAAATGAATTTTCATCGGTTTTTTTTTCATAGGGTCTCAATCAATTTTTTTTTAAAATACTTAGAAACATGCTCAAGCTTTGATACTTAGTTGGTTATTAGACAACATTATAGGCTTCCATATGGTATATAGCTCAGCTTTGTCCATGCCCTTTTCCCCACTTTTTGGCGGTTCAGCATCTCCACCCCGGCATGTCGCTCGCCATCTCCGTCCCAGAAGACGCTAATCACAAATTGGACAAAAAACAGGGTGTCAGGAAAATGAATTTTTGTAGGGCGTTTTTCCATCGGGTCTGTATCAAATTTTTTAAAATACAGTGAACTCTCTAAGTATATAACGGACACCTCGGGGGGAGCCTCAGAAATTTTTCGTTCGTTATAAGGAGATTTCCGGTTTATAGAGATCCCTATATAACGGACATTTATCCCTATACACCGGAGCATTCCGTTGTATAGAGATTCGTCCGGAAGCCAACATACCTATGTATGACCCAAAATGACAATGTTTAAGAGTGATTCCTGAGTGCAGTAACTACCTATCATAAATTACAGTACGGTACATACAGTGCTGAACATACATGAACGCAATAATGAATTGCCTATGTACAGTATTTACTGTACTATAAAAGTAGAGTCAACTGGGGCAAATCGTGCGCATCGAAAACCCGCAAACGATGTGTCAGAGGGGAATGACAAAAATATAGAAAGAAAGCCCACATCCTTCTAGTATTAACCCTAGAAATATGATTGGGATCCATCAAAGGTAAGTAGGTATGATTAAAAAAATCGTACTTTGAAGTGGTCAAAATATGAGCATTTGAAAATTCATTTTCGATCTTGAAGAAAAATGATCAATTTGCTCTAACTGCTTTATTTATAGCAGCCCATTTCTGAAAATTGGTATGTATCATGTTGAACCCTTCCTCTACTAGTGTTTAGTGTTTGGTCCAGCTTTTCAATGGTTTATAAATGCGCACAATTTGCCCCAGATTATTTTACAACCTGGGGCAAAACGTGCGCGCCCTACAGACTACCAGGTGATATATCAGTGTTGGTAAAGTAGGTTTTCTATAGGTTTCAGGGGTGCTCTTGACAATGGTGTACACTAGAAAAATTGGTATGTAAGTAGAACTCACGTAGAGATCTTTAAATGGCATTTTACGTATCCACAAAACCGTTTTTTATATTTTTAATGAGCCAAAAGGTGCGCACCGGCCCTCAAAATTTGCAAGCGTGCTTCTAATAGACTGTAAAGATGACAAAAAAAAAGCATTTAACTGAATTCCAAAAGATGAATTTGTACAGAGGTGCGCACGATTTGCCCCATTTAAAAAATTTCAGGCTAGGCAAACCGTGCGCAACGCCAACAAAGCAAACAATTGTTCATTGAATCATGTTAAGTACCGTTTCTAAGGTTAAAAATTATGCTATTTACGATGATAACATCATCACCTACAATGATTAGGTATTTTGCAAGCTACGACCATGCCCTTGCAATTGTGGAGAATTTACAGATGGGCAGGAAAATGGTGGCTTTTATTTTATCCAGTTTTTACTTTTTGCTACCACATACGGCTTTGGCCGTTATAGGGTAGAGGTGTTAGTCTGCGATCAATTTTTGCAAGAAAAAAATTTCCGCGCCTCATAGTTCCCATAAAAAATGACGATAACTCAGCATTGTTATATATCAAAAGAAAGGGCATGAATTGAACTTTCATTTGAAAGTAAGTACATTATTCTACGATAAATAGTTTTTTCGTTATAATGGTTATAGTGCGCTGATCGGACACTTTGGGCGACCCAGTAACTCCGATCAACATTGACCGCCAATGATTCGTTGATATTAAAAATAGAAAACATTGAGATTAATGAACAAAGCTATAGGAGCTGCTAGATGAACTTGTTTTCTAACATCTGAGTGATTTCCACATTGATCTGACTTGAATACATGGAGTTATGGCTTGTCCCGTAACACTAACGAGACCCCCCAAAAATAGTACAAAAGTCAACTTTTGGAATACCATACAGTATTTATGGTTTGTAAAATGAAAGTCTGTGTATTGCACCTTCTTTGGGCAACAAAATAAAAATTTTAGAAACATATATCGACCTCCAGTTTAACTTTTTTACATATATACAAGACCGTTTTTTCCGATCACCTTTTAACTCCGATCACATAAATTTTGTGAAAAAACGTGTTTGAGCAAGAACCATGCACTTAACCCTTTACGCCCGACTGTGACGAATT
>LQNS02278097.1:19221245-19237665 GCA_001587735.2 Parhyale hawaiensis
TAACAGCGGGTCAAGCACGCTACCCTGAGGGACGCCAGACTCCACCGCGACTGAGGCACTCAAAACGCCGTCAACAGACACACTCTGCGTTCGCTCAGAAACAAAATAACGAATGAATGACGAAACCCTACCACCCACACCAAACGACTCAAGCTTATATAATAGACCCCTGTGGTTGACCCTGTCAAACGCCGTTGTAAAGACCAACTGTACAAGGCGTGCTTCAGACCAACAATGCAGCGCAGACTGTAAATGGTGTGGCACCGACAACAAGGTGTCACAACAGCCTAAACCAGTTCTGTACGCAAAC
Organism: Parhyale hawaiensis; assembly: GCA_001587735.2. Classification (NCBI taxonomy): domain Eukaryota; kingdom Metazoa; phylum Arthropoda; class Malacostraca; order Amphipoda; family Hyalidae; genus Parhyale; species Parhyale hawaiensis. The sequence continues at coordinate 19,221,556 of LQNS02278097.1, forward strand.
TGACTAGCAGGCAGCAAACCCATAACCTCAGCATAAAGACCAAGCTTACAAGCGACCAATTTTTCGAACACTTTCGACGAAATGTGCGTCAGCGTAATGGGCCGGTAATTGGAGACATGGGGCGACACTGTACCCTTGCGAAAGGGAGTAAGATTCCCAGTACGCCAAACACGGAGAAAATTTCCTAACCGTATCAGGCGCCGGAAGATCACTGCTAGCTTAGGCGCAAAAACGCCAGCAAGCTGCTTATAAAACAGGAAACATGCCCACCGGGCAGGTAGATAAAAAAAACTCATATACATATGTGCGTATTTACAGGGTGTCTACCAGGTAATGAAAATTAAATGGGCAAGGTAATGAAAAGTGCACAAATGACCCAGTCTGGTAATGAAAAATGCAATTGCTTCTGTATGTGTCCGGCAAAATGCACGATTTGTCCTGTGAGGGGAAATGTGGCATTTTAGTGGCTAGTTTGTTGAGTGCGCCTTAGATATCCACTTTTTTCTATTGCTTGAGTTCAAATGAAGAGGTGGCAATGTGTATGAGACACAACCTAAACAGGGCCGTAGCCAGACTTCGAGTGAAGGGGGTTATAGAATGTTAATAATAATATGTCTATAAATATCGAGCTGTGTAAAATACCTAATGTCATTATGAGTCAGACTTCTTGTAGTATGCAAGTATTATTCCATCTTACTTTGCAGCAAAACTCAAAAATACAGAAAAATAGTTTTCAACACTTATGACTAAGTCAGGAGCCAAGGAGATTACAGAAACCTAACCCCCCCCCCCCGTCCTTGGCTACGGCACTGCTAAAATTGATTATCACTTTTTAATTGTGCCACATTTTTCCTTAAAACTTTGAGTGTTTCTTCTATATGGCATTAGAATCAGTGATTATAATCACTTTCATGAAAAATTTCCAGAAAAAAGTCATGTCCAAGAGTTCAGTTTTAAGGATAGAAATAAGTATAAGATACTTTTGATTATCTGCATTTGTAAGAAAATTATCAAACATTTAGTTTTTGCAGGTATTCCCTTTAGACTGCAATACTGCAACAGGCATGTTCTGCATTGAACTAATAAGAGTTTTAGGAGTTTCAATAGCATTCTAATCTTTTATGCAAGATCTTAGGGATTCTTTATCTACAAATTGACGTCCATTAGGGTAAATTCGCCGTGACCAATTTCCCCATAAATGTTCTACTGGATTCAAGTCCGGATACATAGCAGGCCAGTCCGAAACTTGAATGTTCATATCTAAACAGTCTTTCGTTAGCTTTGAGGTGTGGATGGCTGCATTTGCTTTGCTAAAGAGTTCATTATTGCCATGTACATCATGCAGAAATGGAGCAAGACTTTCTTCTAACACACTAATGTATCGAACGGAGTTTATTCTACCTGCCATCACTACTAACTTGGCTTTCCCTGAGCCAGAAAAGGCTTCTCAGATCATAACTCATCCTCCGCCAAATATTTTTTTTTTCTTTCTAACAATTGCTCTTCTTTTTTCACGTCGTGCCAGTAGTACTGAGATCCGCCAGGCCCTTCCAAATGAAACTTCTTTTTGTTGGAAAAGATCACATTGTCACAATTTTTCTCCGTCCGTGTAACTTTTACCTTCACTCATTGTTGACAACACGCAATCTCTTGTGCTGACCTGTCAAAACAGGAGCCATTTTTCTGTTTCGATAGCTACATGAAATTTGGGGAGTCGTGCAACAGTCGACGAACTCGTCTTGAAATGATCGGTAGGTGTTGAGATTGTTGCAGTTCTCTTCAGCAGGGCTGACCCTGAGATGCCTCCCGAAAAAGTCGACGCCTGGCATCATTGATAATTTTTAGTGATCGGTCTTACTGATTCTTTAGTCTCATATGATTGAGGGTCCTTCAGAAAGTTGCTCAAAACAGTGTGGGAAATGAATATTTGTTCTGCAATGGAGCTAATGGATTTTCCGTCTTGATTGTAAGCAGAAATTTTACCTTTCACGATATCAGCAAGGGAAAATGCCGTGGCATTGTGTAGAGGCGGTATTTACCACTTAATCACTCTTTACACGTGTTCTGGTGAATCGTGACGGCAATTAGGGTTTTTACGAATTGAACGTGAGCTTATTCTTTCAAAAGTAGCTTATACTTACTGTATATCCACCCTTAAAACTGTACTTTTAGTCATAACTTTTTTTAATGAAATATATCATGAAACTAATTTCAGTATGCACACTGATTCTCATGCAATATAGAAGCAACACTCAAATTTCCATGAAAGAAATGTGGCATAATTAGAATGTTATTAGCATTTTCAAGGCGTGTCTTATACTTATTGCCACCACTTTGTTTGAAAACTAGAAATTGGCTTAATTGACGGTTAATTGCTGTATGATAATAAAGGCCGGAGGCCTATTTTGTGAAGTTTAATGGCAGTAACCCAGTTTGCTGCTAAAGTTAAGTAGGTTGGGTGTAACTATTGAGTGGTTGGAGGTCACAGATAGCGGCTGGATTGTTTACTTTTATAGACGGTTGTGGTTTTGTACCTATATTATAACCTTTATTCATTGAACTATACTGTCACTGTGTTGCTGCTGGTATATATTAGCTAGATTAAACAGAATTTGCAGGTACTTTTGAAAACTTTTAAAGTTAGATATCGTACATTTCTTTAAGACAAAGGTAATGAAATTTAATGTTGGTCAGTAATGAAAGGTAATAAAATGTGATGAAATGGACTTTCAAATTCTGGTAGAGACCCTGATATATAAAAAAAAACACACTTAAAAGCCTTTTAATACATTCGAGAGCCATAGAACACCTATTTCAAGCCTAGAACTACATCATCCACTGACAGTACACGCTCCACTAAGCTCGGAAGGAGGTGACAGTTGAGTGAGCGAAACATTATGACATACTAGGCCCAATTCTCACAGCACAACGTCTCTTCTCTTCAATGAAGTACAATACAGCGTGAAAAAGTTCAACTGAGCGAAAATCAATGGGACTTCCTGCTATCATCCAGGAAGGGCTAAGAAGCTTCTTTTGCGGGGGCGGGAAAGTCTTCTACCGAAGAAAGTCTTTCGAGATATCCATTCGGTATCGGTAGAAGATTCGGTATTTTGATAGATGAAAATACCGCCGGTACTACCGAAAAACCGAATTTCATCCAGTAATCCCAGCTCTGTTGATTGCCAGAAGTATAACTTTAAAGTTATGAACGGGTATTAATGGAATGTGCACCAATTGTTAGAAATGTTGAAAGACACTAATGAACAAATTTTAATGATTATCTGTTTGTCCGTTTGCATGTTTGACTAATTTTTGTCTGTTTGTCAGTACATAATTTATGGACAGATCTTCAAGAAAATTGTAGAACTTTTATTACTGTCAAAAAGCGTATATGACTAGATTTTTTTGGAGGTCATAAAGAGGAAATCTTACTTTCACAACCAATTTGAAACTTTTGTTAACGTTGCTCTGCTTGGCGGAGGTAGATATGTACTCTCAGAGTGCTCTGGTATATATGTATATATATGAATTTCCTGAAATATATGTTGACAGCCAGGTGTATTCATATAGGAGTTTTTATTGGAAGCCTTCTGTGTTTATTATTTAACCCCAGGCTTTCAAGCTTTAAGCATGGGCCGTCTTCAGGGGAACGAAACTATAAATTCCATCAGCAAAACTAAGTTGCCATGCATATAAAAGTTGTATCTTAGCTACCAATAAAGAAAAAACTAAAGTGTATCGCAAAACATTAAAATTTATATTGTAAAAAAGAAGAAAGTTCAATTTTAGTAAGAATTTTAGAACACGGTAGTAAGCTTCAGAAAATTGAACATGTCTATTGAATGAATTTGGATTGCAATGTGAGTGAAATGCTTCTATGAGTCGTCTCGAAGTTGAGTTTGATTCACTGCATAATAATTTTGGAGACTCGATTGCCATTTCATGATTATACGATTTTACATGATTATTAACTAAGGATGCCTAAATGTTTCACAGTTTTACTTGATATCATTATCATGTTCTTTGACTTTCTGAAACTTACGTATTTCTCTAATGTATACGGCATCACATTATTTACAATTATTTACAACATTACTTCTTTCTTATTGCGGTGGAGCCGACGGGGCGGTGGCCCCGGGCATTCAAAGGAAAAGGTTATCCAAAGGGCGAGGAAAGGAAAATATAGAGGGAAAAGGACACCCATAGGGCCAGGAAAATTGAAGAGAATGAGCAGCATCCAAAAGGGCCAGGAACACAAAATCTATGTAGAAGAAGAAAGGCATCATACGGGCAGGAAACAGAAAATATAGCGGTGGTAACTGATTTTTGAGTGTTTTTGTACGGGGTTGATTATGCTACTCATAGCTTCCTGCGATGGCATGTTCATTCATCCCAGAGAATTTCATACCCATCTTCATCTATAGGTATGGTATGTGTAGAGCACCTACGTTTTGTAAATATCTCGTTTGTGAAAAAGACCAATTCGGTCAATTTTTACTTTAGTTCAGCAGGAGCTTTTCGAATTTGAATGTTATATATTAATAAAAAGACACATTTAAAGACGTTTTTCACGAATGAAATTTTGCGCGCAAAAGCTTAGTTTTCGAGATATTGGACTTTGAAATTCCCATTGTTTTCCTATGGGATAAAATACCCGACGATCCCAGGTGAACCCAAACTCACCTAAATTGACCCAGCCCAGGGCAGTACAGGCGAGGCCAGACTAGGTCAGGCGAGGCCAGACTAGGTCAGGTGAGGCCAGACTAGGTCAGGCGAGGCCAGACTAGGTCAGGCGAGGCCAGACTAGGTCAGGCGAGACCCGACTAGGTCAGGCGAGACCCGACTAGGTCAGGCGAGGCCAAGCTCGGTCAGGCGAGGCCAAGCTCGGTCAGGCGAGGCCAAGCTCGGTCAGGCGAGGCCAAGCTCGGTCAGGCTTGGTCAGGCTAGGTTAGGCTAAAAAACCTATTTACAAGGTTTTCTGTTGCACTGTGACATAGCCGGGTATTTTCTCCCATAGGAAAACAATGTGAACTTCAATGTCCATTATCTCTAGAACTAAGCTTTTGCGTGCAAAATGTCATTCATGAAAAATTTCTTAAAATGTATCTTTTTACCTATATATAACATCCAAATGTTGAAAAGGCTCCTGCTGAACTAAAGTAAAAATTGACCAAAAAGTTCTTATAAAATCTCAAATAATTTGCAAAGGATGAAAATTTTTGTAAAGCCTGCGCTACTCTTACGAGCCCACACCAAGTAAAAAGTCGTACAGTTGATTGGTGACACTGCAACGAAAGATAATCTGTTTCGCAAATCGATTTCACCTAGAAAACAAACTGTTGGGGTGACGCAGATAAGAAAAACATTCATTAGCTTAGGACTTCGGTAAAACTTGAGATTAATTTCAATTAGCTTCAAGTCATTTTTGCATTTTAAGTTCAATTATTGTCATCCACCGTTCATTGACCAACAAGTTCCTTGTATCAAGCGCATTCATCTTCTGGTTTAAGATTTTTTTTTCGTTTAAATTAGGAAATATTTTGTTGAAGGTTTTAATCCATTCACTGTAATACCTATCGGGCATTTCAAGCGATGTCGTCTATGGTTAAAGCCAAGCGAAAAAACTCGATCTGATCTTCATTTGTGATGGAATGGCTCAACGTGAACGCACGAGGATAATCCAAAACATTATGGCAAAACTAAGGAAACAACAAAGAATGAATTCAAAACATAAGTTAACATCGACTATATGGCAACTCATGCTTAGCTTTAAGGGTAGGTAGATGGGCTTCATTTTCTCAGTGTTAAGGTTTCGAAAAGTTTGCCACTGTTGCACTTTTCACTGGTTCAAAAAAAAAAAAACATGTCGAACTGCACCGGACGGAGGCACAACGAAGAAGAAGGGATCTTCGCCCACGTGTCGCCTCGTCGTTTTTCGGAGCTTTCAGTGTTGCCGTCAGGCAGGCATGAGAATTGGCCATTTGAAATAGTTACATTGAATTTTATAATTAACATTACTTTACTTCAAATAAGCTCTCAGATTCTAACCTTTTTGCGACAACATAGGTCGTTCGATGGGGGCTCCTGCACCACCCACAGTAGCCTAGCCCGCTTAACCGCATGGAAGGATCTTTCGAGTCGCCTGTTGGGCGCCCTGCTCCACCTAACGAGGCCATGCTCTACCGTGAATCACCCGTTAGGATCCTCTGAACCTGGACCGCATGGTCAAGTTCTCGGATTTCACCGCTGTCCTTCTTCAGCGCTACCTGAGAAGGCTTCCTGAACCATCCACTCCGGTGTTAGTGTTAATAAACGCTCTTCAGCCACCTGAGAGGGCTCCTTTAGCTTCTCGAAGGGATCCTGTGAGTCACCCGAAGGGACTTCCTTGACCCTCGAGTTGGCCATCTGAGTATCCCGAAGGGGCCACCTTGGCTTCTTGAATGACATTGAACGAACGACCCAGTGAGGATTCTTTTGGGCCTAGAAGGTGTACCTCGTGTCACTCAGTGGGACTTGCTCGACTCCTTGAAAGATCTTCCATGAGTCTTATCCTGGGGTCTCTTTGGCTCCTTGAAAGCTCACTCTGAGTCATCCGACTGGGATTTCTTAGCCCCTTGATCTGGTCCTTGAATCCCTCGGTGAGGCCTTCTTGAAGAGGCCCCATGCCCCAGAAGGGCCCTATTAACGAGTCAATGAGAGTCAGGACTTTGTCAGGACGGAGGCACCGGCTTGATATTAAATTCTGATATCCAGAGAATGCTGACATTTGATGATCCATGAATACCCATAGAATAAAAACTGCTGCTTAGGTTATCAACGGCCAATCATTGAGTGTTTGTGTAAGCATCCGTAGGTGCATAAGCTAATTAGACACTGTCGCTTCCATCCAGATGGGACTGCCCAATCGGTTGACGTGCAAAAGGTACCTAATGCCAAACCATGCACGTTCAAGTAGCCACAGGTTTGAGGGTTCCTCTTTAAATAACCTACATCAGACCTAAAATATCTGAAAATCCGTATGGTCACTGTAGTCTATATGATACCTAAACTATAGGTGAACACATTCGTTTGTATGACAGTTGCGATATAACGGTAAATGTACAGTCTACTTGACCGCGCATCTCAACTGGGAAGCCCACAGTCGCTGGTTCGTGATGCAGATATATGTATCTCAACTGGTCCCACAGGAATGTGCTCCTGCAGTCGACCGCATAGTGTAGAGCTATGGCGCCAGCGATGAAGGCTCCAATACGACCCCTCGATCATCCCGTTTCTGATTAGGGCCAGTGCCCCTGCAATAGCTTCCACGCACGCAGTGTCGCTGACTCACCAAGCCAAGTGCAATAATCTGGAACCTCCGTATTCAGCAGGAACGCTGGCAGAAACACTCTAGCATTGCGCAGTAAGCATTTATCAATATGCTTATTGCTTAACTTACGCCAAATTTGGCATACTTAACGTATAACAATACATACAGACGCCCACACAGGCCTTTCGATAGAGGCGCACGACTTCCAAAGGGCTCCTACGCCACCTACGTGGTCTTGATGGCACGGAGAGGCCTCCTAAGCCACTTAGGGAGCCCCCTAGGCCCAGGGGCGCTCGAACGAACTGAGGGCGACAGGGGCAGGATTGGGTCAAAGGGGCACTTTTAGGGTAAGAGGGGCACTTATGAGGTATGAAATTCCTTGCTACTTTTTAAATGCTGTACCAAAGCAATGCAATGCATTTATTATTTAAATTTATGTTTTCATTGCATTTAAAATTAACATATCTATGTTCAAGTTTTAGTAGTTTAGGTTTCTAGAACCTAAGTTTGTAGCCAAGTGTTTGTTGCCTAACTGGTTCTTGATGTAATGCCATACATTCTCTATTGGATTCAAGTCTGGTGAGAGGACAGGCCAATCAAAGCATGCAACATGATGGCTTTCGAGAAATCTCGTGACAGCGTGACAGTGGCCGCCGTGTTGACTAGAGCATTGTTCTGTAATAAGCTGGAATTCTCTGGAAAATTATCAACATAATGTAGAACAAAATATTTAGTCGACATGACCGAACAAGCTACATCGCTCGTTTGAACGAACCAGAAGCCAAGGATCATACGCACTCACTGCTCTCCATACCATGTATCATTGAAACTGTTCACCTGGGTTAAAAATTTTCACCTATCCATCATCGAAAATTATCTGTCAGCCATCACTACCTAGCCTATTGCACTTGCTTTCATTCTTAAATGCCTCTATTCACCAATAAGACGCGTCACCAATCTCGTGCCCTTTGACGAACTTCAAACGACTCTTTGGTTTGCATCTTGCAATGCAGGCAGCCTGTCTACCGAAGTTCTTTAAATTTATTTTTGACTGTAGAAACAGCTGACACTTTACCACGAGGTCACAATGTTTTTGAATCTTAGGAACAGTTTTAAATTTGTTTCTAATTGTTCGGATTTTCAAGACACGACATTTGCTGTAGGAGGATCCCCTTCGACGGCTGATTTTGTGATATTAGGGTATACATCAAACACTGCAAGTGTTGAAGTGTGCAATTATTTTTGCACAGTCAATCGAACAGTTTTCTCAACACATTTGAGTTTTCTGCCGGTTTATTTCTTGATTGGTTAATCTAGTATCATCGCGTCGTGCAAGTTTCTAGAGATCACTGAAAGAAAGACGTGGCAGTTTAAAAAATAAGGATTAAGTTATATTAAAGATAAAGTGGACTACAACGGAACAACTGTTAGCACGAGTAAAGATGCCTTATTATTTGAAACGTGGCGGAATAGACTGCATTATTGACTGTGCAATTCTAAAGTGTGAAGTATTTTGTTGCCTTGTACGTTTTTTATAATGCGTTTTAAAGAAGCATCTGCTGACGAATTATCGAAATTTGAAAATTATGTACAAAACTTGGAAATCAACACGACGATGAATCGATTGCTATATACTTTTGTATGGTGAATAACCGAAAATCTAGCGTAATTTAAAACTTGCTGAAACTATTGCCATGCGGCATTTCTACCTGGCGCCACTGTACATGAATATGAAAACAATCACATTTGCCCATCTCCAAAATGTTGCTTTCATTTGTCAGTGGCTGAGATGAAGCTGATGAACTCCTTTGCCACTGCGTGGGTGTTGACGCCATCCATTCTGCTCTTGTATACCGTGGCAAACATAGCATTTTTGAGTTGGTGGACAGGGATGTCCTTAGACAGGACATGTTGCGAGTATTATTAAGTAGAGAGTCCGACTTGGAAGGTATACAGACGTTAGTGGCTCTGGACCTTTTCCTCTGTGGAAAATGCGAATTAAGTGCATTGTTTTTTTAAGAATCCATTCTGCCACCTCTCGCCCCCTCCATTCCTACTGAAAGGGCAGGTAGGGAGCAATTGCTCTCCCCCTCTGTATGATCTTGCTTGTTCTACAAGCAAGAATAGGTTCAAAGAATTTGGGCCGGGAAGCTGTATATCGCAGGTCGCTAACCAATGATGACGATGAATAATCGAAAGTGTTTGCAGTTCGCCAAATGGCAAAGGATCGTGACGTCTTGCTGGCGAATACCGCTCTTTAGCGACGAAAGCAAGTACAAGAGGCTAGGCAGTGAAGGCAGGTATTTTGCTCGACGAAGCAAAGGTGGAAAATTTCATCCAAGGGGTACAGTTTCAACGCTACAAGGTGGAGTTTCTGTCATGGTTTGGGAAGCAATCAGCGCTCACGGTGCAGGGCCTCTGGTTCGTGTAAACGGCCCATTTAATTAGCCTGGACATGTTTGAAATTTTGTTCCCATTATGATGATAATTCGTCAGTGAATTCCATTTTAATGCAGGACAATTGGAATTGAGAAATTCTCCAATTCTCCAAAACACACAATCAGGAGATTCCTACAGAGCCAACACGTTGCATGTTTAGAGTGGCCCGCCCAATTGCCAGACTTGGATCCAATGGAGAATATGATATTAAAACGCTAGCCAGGTATTCAAAGAAAATGTTCGCAATCTTGATAATAACTGAAACGTGGTACGCCCTTTCACTAGAGTTCGGTAGGAAACTAATCAGGAAGATGCCAGAAGGATTGCGTGCTGTGAAATAACAGAAGGGTTACCCTGCTAATTAGTTCCAGCTGTACATGGTTGATGTTTTCTTCAAAATGTTGATTAAAAATTTATTCCAAGAACTTCGTTCAATTATGCGGACTTTCTACTCTGATGTATTTTTTTTACTGACGAAAAGATATGGTTAGTTTATTTGGTATTTCATAAAACGGTATAGTAATTAAAAGAGGAAATGTTGATTAATCGTTTGCTATGTAGCTTATTACGGTCAAAAGCTTAAAAATCAGTATAACTTAGCATCAAGTGAAAGTATCGCCGATTTGGAGTTTTCTTGCGCCACTCCATGTAATAGCACTAGTTGTAATTATCAGATTATATGTGTTTTAGCTCCAGAAAAGAGCACATGCAGGCCCCTCTTCTTACCGGCAGGGCCGGGAGGGAAATTGCCCCTTCTGCTCTCCCGAAGCACGCCTGCATGATGAAAGAAAACTTGATACAAGCGTCATGCTAGATTCTGCATTCGAAGATGTGCTGGGTCTCTAGTTTGCGTACGCTCGTGTGTCCAGCACAAACTTTATATCTAAATGAGAGAATGTCCAAGCTTGTTACCTATTTGTTGCAAATCACTAGCTACTACATTCGTAGAAAAATGCCAAAGTTTCCTCGTTACCCGGATTTATTTGACAACTGATAATACAGAGGAATCAGTTTAGCTACAGAAGCAAAAATAGTGGAATAAATTGGGAATAAGTTTATAGAAATAAGTAAGTTCCTAATGATACTTCAAGTATGTCGATATAGCGTTGTGTGCACGCTCTTTTTGTAGACTGTTGAAATTATTTGGTTTCTACACCTTTCCATCTTTAGAAAATAGAGATTAAATACATATTTTCCGCCAGAAAAAGGGCACATGCTGCCCCTCTTACTAAGGGCACATGCTGCCCCCTATTGTCCCCTACTAAGGGGCACATGCTGCCCCCTTGTTGCCCTCCTACTAGGGGCATATGCTGCCCCCCTGTCGCCCCCTTGCTGAAAGGGCAGGAGGAGCCGTCACCCCTCCGGTTCCGGCGCCCTTGCCTAGGCCATCCAATGAAGCGCTGAGCCGCTCCGTGAGCCCTCCTCGTCACTCGAAGGAACTTTCTACGAATCACCCATTGCGGTTGCCTTACTCGAGACTAAATGGATAGATCCCCCGATTCATTCGGCACCGTCTTCACCCAAGGGTTGTCTGCAAGGACCTTCTCAGACATCAACCCGGGTGTTGCCCTCTCGGCAGTCCGAATGGGCCCGTCAGCCACCCGGTGTGGCCCCTTGGAGGGGCCTCCTGAGTTACCCAGTGGAGCTACCCTTTAGCACCTAGGAGGGATCCCCTGAGTCGCTCGGTGAGGCCCCGTTGTCTCCGTGGAAGAGTTCCTCTAAGCCCCCCAGTGAGGCATCCTGGAATGGACTCCCCGAGTTTTTCAGTGGGACCTCCTCGGCCTCCATTGTGGTTCCCTTTAAGGGGCCCGAAATGTATTACTAGTGGTGGTTCGATTCTCGGAATAATGTGGCATAGAGACGAACAATACGAAGGAGACTTTATTGAAGACTACAGAGTACAAATAGCGTAACAAAGAAGTAAAATGTGGTCTGCTTCTTCAAATCAGCTTGCAGTAAAACGGAACTTCTAAAATCATAAAATGTGACAACATATATTACAGGGCCCTTGAGCCACATACTCACACAGTGGAGCCGTCTCGAAGGGGACCCGAGTCACCCGGCGGGGCCTACTGGCTCCTTAAAAGGTTCCCAAAGTTACCCAGTGGGCTATCCTTGAACCACTTGATAGCGCCCACTGAGTCACCTGACGGGCCCCTTATTAGCCATTTGAAAGAGCCCCCTTGGGTCACCGGCACCCGTCCGTTGAGGCCACCATGATGGAGGCCCAATTAGTCACCCGATGGAGCTCCTTAGGCCTCTTGAAAGGGATCTCCGTGTTATTCAGTGAGATTCCCTTGACCCCTGAAGAGACTTCCAGTGTGGTCTCCATTATCAGTTTGAGAGGCAACTGAGTCATCCGATTGGGCTCTTGGCCCCTTGAAAGGGCTCCCAAAGTTACCCCGAGGGCCCTCCTCAGTCGCTCAGTGGTGATCCCTTGGCCTCTTGAGTCACCCGGTGGGGTCCTCATTAGTTCCTTGCAGAGGCTCTTGAAGTCACCCACCCGACGGGGTGCGGTGCGACAAGTTAGACTTCATGATTTGTTTTTTCAAGAAGTAACGAAATTTTACAATTATGGGCAAACATTTCGCCATCATTGTTAGGTGGTAAGAAAGGCGCAAAACATTGATTTTTGGCCAAAGATAATAGTTCAAATATTACAAATAACTCAAAAAATAAAATGCATAAGGGAACCACTTCAGAGTGCAGAAAGGGACCACAGAAGCATGCAGCCCACACCACCTGGCCAACACCCCTTGATGAAATCCAAAATAAATGCGCCTATGGGCCTATCTAGTTAAGGCAACGTTACCTAGGGACTCCCCTGGTGGCGCTACTTTCCTTACAACAGTTTGGCTAACCTAACCCTATGGCCTATCCCTTGCTCCCAGTAAGGAGTTTGCTCGTGTAACGGCACCATGTGTTCGAGGAATTTTTTACTCTAGTTTCCATCCGTTGTGCGAGGAACTGTATTCGCCCGTGTAAGTGCAGGGAGGCTTCTCAGTGTAGTGCTTTTCCCCGTACGCATCTCGCTACTTACTGACTTGTGTTTCCCCGCACGCTGCACAAGTGTTCCAACGTACTGTTATGTCCTTGTCAGCACAGCTGCGTGTCCATCAAATGATTTTAAAAACTTAGAGCCGTCTTGACAAGCGTACCCACACTCCAGATATACTACGACGAATTTTATTCTCATAACTTATTCTCAAAAACTCCAGGATTGATTTTGGTAATTGGTGTCAAAAAAATTCTATCATTATTATTCCATTTCCACAAATAATGTGATCTAACAGGAAGAAATAAGGGACACACAGGATGTCGATGGAAACGGGGAACCCATACACGAAATTATTTCCACACAGGATCAACGCGCATGGGAACAGCAAGTCGGGAAAGAAGAGGAGGAAAAACAGAAGAAAGTACAGTAAAATCAGTAAGAATATGAAATCGTGTCATGGTTAATAAATACCTTATTGCCATTAAGCACCCATTAGGGCCTGCCAAGGAGCTTCCATAGAGGAGCAAGAGGAGGGAGCCCTGCAGCCCATTCACAGATTCGCCAGCGAGTCAACCAGCTGTGAGGCGCGTTCATGAATCTCATTGGTGGGAGTGATGGGGAACAGCGAGTTTTACGGAGGAGCAGCAGACAAACAGAATTACTGATATGCGATTGGTGCATAGGCGACTGGCTGAAGCCATAAGAGACTCTTTACTGATATGCGATTGGTGCATCCGACGACTGGCTGCAGCCATAAGCGACTCATAAGCTTCACGGATGAGGCTCCTTGCTCCCTTCTCTCTAAAAAAAAGTTCCTTGGGGCCTGCCTACACGTAAGTTTTTTTAAACGTGTTCATTCATTACTCGTCCGAATGCGTTGCTGTACCACAGAAACAGAGGAAAAGGGCACCGTTTTCTGAGTTTTTCCCTTCAATTTTTTTAAGAGATGTGGCCGCAACTTGCCTAATGACGCTTGCCGAGGAAACTGATTTAGCGACTAAGATTGTGATAACTTTTTGCGGCGTTCATTCAGTTGTGTTCACAGCAACGCGTCAAAACATTCGGATGATTGGATGAGTGAACACGTTGAAACGACTGACAAGTAATCAGACCTTATATGGTTTTCTATCAAAAATTACTTGACAGATTTTCATCACTTAGATATCAAAACCCTTGTAATTTTTAGCTGTACTTGCACATGCTGTCAACTTCACCCTAGGCAATTTTTCCTTCTTATCTACACTGGCATTGCGTACAAATTTGGTCCTTGTTCTGGATCGGTACGCATCAGAAGTTTGATATTTTGTTATCAATACTTGGTAGAATACAACATTCTAAGACTACTTTATTATTGGCCATTTTTGTCGGAAGTGTAGTTTTAGAGATATTTGACTTTGAAATTCTCATTTTTTCTCATCTAATAGTTAAGAAACAGGAGCACGAACGTTCAAAAAGAGCACCAGCAATAGGGATAATTAAAGTAAGTTATTCGGTAGTAACTAACTTAACCTGGGTTTGGTATAAAATGCCGGTAACTAACGGTAAATTGCTGCGAATCACGATTCAACCTCTAAAACGCGGTTTCTTCACGGGGAAAAATAGAACTTCAAAAACAGATATTGCTAAAACTACACTTCGGGCAAAAAAAAATGGCTATGAATAAAATAGTTTTAGAATGTCGCGTTCTTCCCAGCAATGAAAACAAAATATTAAACTTCTGATGCGTACCGGTCCTTTACATTGACCAAATATGCTTACGATAACGTATCTATCGCGCATGACCAGTAGCGCCTGTAGTAACTTTGTGGTAAACTCAGTTGTGTTCAAGAGGTCTCATAAAAACATTCGAATTATAATTAAAGCTGACTGAACTCGTTCATTTGACTGTCGCGCGGAAGCGCTATAAGGAAGCAAAAACTTATCCCTAATTTCAGTAAAACGAATCACAATAATGAGGAAATTCTTTCTTAAATATGAACACACAGTGAACGAAAACTGCATGCTTCCGAACGCCATAACTACTGCTACAATCGTACAGGAATTAGAAAGGCCTGAAACCATACTACTCGATTGGGGTGTATTGCGTTGTACACTATAACAGGGATGTATACGAAACTTAAAAAAGCCTTGGATTTGAAATGAGCCTTGAATTTTGGACATGGCTTTGAATTTTAAGAAAATGAAAACATTTTCATTGGAATGAAAATATTTAAAATTTCCTAACATTCAAGGCTATGTCCAAAATTCAAGCATACTTCGAGGTATTCAAGGTTCTTTTCAAATTCAAGGATTTTTCAAGGTTTTCAAAGTTCGTAGACACTCTGGTATATTTACCTTACACATTTTAATTTTCTTACAATTCAAAGCTAGCTAGGCCTATGTCCAAAATCCAAGGCTTTTTCAAGGTTCGTATACACCCTGTTTAAGTACATATTAATATCAGGGAGGGATATTGCCATCGTAAAGCACGAACGTTTTCAGCTCATGAACTATCAACGTTTCTCGTAGCCAAGGAGCTGAAACGTTCATTTTTTACCGTACATAACTTGATACCTTGATAATTCTCCGGACGAGGTCCAGGTGGTGTTACTCCCATCACCCATCTTGCACAGAGATGATACTTCATTCCGTGACCATTGAGAGATCTATACAGTTTTTTAAACAACTGTGGTTTTTAAGGTTAGCTGTCTCAGCCATAATATTTATAGTACAAACACTTAAAATATTGGTCAGATGTCGGTGGTTGCTCAGGGAGGAAAGTTCGCGCAGAGCAAACACTGGAAAGCAACTCTCTCAATAGAACAAAACATAAGCTCTTCGTTAGACAAAGTTCCCTGTTTGTCCAGTGATGAGATTAATTCTTTAGTCATCGAGCAGCTCTCGTATGTCCAGAAGCAGGTTTCCACTTCTAAAATCTTTTGTTTCTATTCGCCGTACACAAACTGTTCGAATGTTTTGTTTTGTTCTTGCAAAGTTTGAAAACATAATTGTCTGTGGGCCGAAAGAATTGTTACAATGTCAGGCGTCATATTAGCAAGCTTTTAGTATGTACATGCACTCTCCGTGCCGACTTGTTTACGAAGCAGAGATTCACATAGCATAGCGATATTTGATCCGATGAATAGCAATTACGTAACTTTGGTACTGTCTAATTATTCACACCTGAAATAATTAACATATACTATCGCCTAGGTAATGATTCTTTAGGCCAACGTCCTGAATAATTTCTTACTTCATTAAAACATTAAATTATTATTATTGTTATTAAATCACACCAGACTGGCGACGCAGGAACGGAGAAACTCCATGAGGTTAACAAACCCCCACGCAACCAGCCCAGCGGGTGGAGAAAACAAAAGAATAG
>LQNS02278097.1:19255752-19276693 GCA_001587735.2 Parhyale hawaiensis
GTTTTACGTGCTATTTTGCTACTAATAAGAACTATTTTGCTGGAAATACCTGCAATAAAGACTTTTTTTAAGTGCTATTTTGACTAGATTTTTAGCGCTATTTTGACCACTTTTTTAGGACTGGAAATCCGGGCTCTAATTATAAGCTACAATTTATTACAAGGGAAATAATCCCAGCTACAGCAGTTCACATTCTGATTGGATTGTGCCAGTTTTCATGCTACAGTACAACTTATAATGTCGATGCCACACGCTAGTCAAAAGAACGAGTACCGTCATCTTTTCAAAAGAATATGTTAATATGCCCTTTTAAATATAAATAGCATACACTTGCAACAATTCTGAATTACAATTCCCTCAAGATATAATGATATGTCCGAAGTAACTAACATCAATTGCGGAGTAAACTGTTGAACTGACGGTAAACAGTTTTACACCATTTCGAGGGCTTAGAGCCAGAACTGGCTATGTCCGAAATCCAACTTAAGAGAAAAATGCATTTTAAACTTTGACCTTTACTGAAAAATCAGGAAATCGGTTTCTTGTTTCGTGCTTCGCCTACATGTTGACGTATTGGTTAATGAAATGTGTGCTCTTTTGGGAATGCAAAATAGTCTCTCCGTTTGGGCGGAACAGCCGAAATTGCACATAACCACTTCTGTCTCCAAAGACATTGGTTGTGTCACTTCTTTCACTGAGCATACATAGAACGAAATAAGTTATTTTATGCTTGTATGCATGCATAACTATAACATTTTTAAGAATGAATAAGATCTCATTTCATAACATTTTACTTCATTTCATTTGGCATACCTACATTGCACATAATTGTAGTTTTAGTTGCACAAACACATTCAATGCTCTTTTGGATCCATTGACACAATCGCTTGCAGCAATGAATTTGTGAGGAAGCTCCTGAAAATTCAGACTTGAATAGTTGTTGACCTTTCAATATGGTTACAAAATAAAATAAAAAGATCCGCGTTCTCATGCAATAGGATAGCATTAACCTGTGTGTGTGTAGCGGTTCTTCCACATGACGTTCAGTCAGAATCGTCGTCGCTCACAGAAATCACCAACGGAGGGTTCTGGCAGGCGATTTTTGGCGCGTTTGGATGTTGGGAGATCTGCAATCCATTCATGCACCTCTGTTGGTATAACACGCTTGTTACTCAGCTTCAGGAGGTCTCCTTTCTTGGCTGTAGTGACTGCAACCTGTTATTGTATGCCTTTACAAGATAACGGGGCAACTGAGCAGGTCGACTACGCCCAAAGATTCTGATCTCTTTGAAATTGACTGTAAAGTTGTATCTATAGTAGATAACCCCCGGTTCCTCCTTCCTTTACTGGATACTTTTCACGAGTAGCCAGTTGACGAAATTCAGTCCACGTCTCGACGCTTGTTCTTCATCATCACTTGGGGCAGTTTTTGGAAATCGAGGAAGTCTTCATGATAGAAGTTGATCACCTTGTAAGGATTGCAACGACGAACCCGACGGAAGACATGGACCCAGTCAAGCATTGTGTGGATATTTGGGTACTTTTTTCACTCTCGATAGCTGCGTGCATTAAAACACATTCCATGTGGAATAACCACTCTCGCGAATATTGTGCGTGAGGACACGCAGCGGTGTGTTTTGAACAGCATACAAAAGCAGCTCTGCCACCTTCTGGTTACGATTTTGGCTACCGCATGTATCGGAAAACAGTGATGCCTGGGTAACCGTATAGGGGAGAGGGGTAGCCTTGCTGGCGAATCCACTCGAAGAGACACGTTCCAACTTCATTACTGCCACGACGCCCTTCAACTTCACAACATAATAGCAATATATATATATATATATATAACTGGGTTGAGCAACACAGATTGTAAACACAGTGTTTGCGGCTATAGTGCACCAACGATGCTGAACTGGTAGGGATTTGCAACACAGTTTGCAAGTCGAAGGTAGCAGAAACAAAGTTCTTATTCTTGGATGCCCTTTCCTTGTCCACTGCTTTAGCCGTGTGAGCTTCTTCCTTTCATCTGAGGTGTGCTTCGTACTCATAGATGAAGTAAACCTAATGAGCTTGTCAATATGTATATTTTTTTATGCAATTGTTTCATTAAATTATCGTAGCCTTTCTTGGAATATACGTGATGCTACACGCACCTTGATCAGACACAGTGTTGCGGATCAAAACTTGATATTTCTTCAACTTTAAATGAAATGGGTAAGCTAGGTATGTCAAACAACTATACTGCAGAAGAAAACATTTTAGCTAGAGAGACAATTAACATAAAAGATGTAAAGGTATGTGAGGATATGTCCCTTTTCTAAGCAAGACTTCCGAGCCAAATCTGGCTATGTCCCAGATAGCCACTTCTGGCACGAGATGAAATTCTTCAGATAGACATAACCAGAACGAAGTGTTTTAGTTCCCTACCTTAATGAAGAAATATGACAGAAAAACTCGTGACACTAAAAATATACCTCATAAGCACTCACTTGGTGAGTAAAACTCAATTTCACCAAAAATGGACGTAGCCAGTTCTGGCTCTAAGCCCTCGATTTGTTGGCAATATCAAAGCTGTGCTTAGAAAAGGTCAACATAACTTTCGGACGAAAATATGACGATACTCGTTCTTTTGACTAGCGAGTGTCATCGCCATATAAGTATCATTCTTAAAACTAATGCAAGGGCCAAGATTTACCATTATATTCTGGCTTTCAACCAGTGGGCAGTCAGTTTGAACCCAATAGAAACCATTGAAGCAGCACATTTCTGGATAATGTGTATTCTTGTTTCGCAGTTTTCATCTCGTATATGATAGACAATCATAAAAATTTAGAGCTTAAAATGACATTACAGTTTGAAATACGGTGCTTATTTTATACGGTATGACCGTGTTTTCACTTCACCGGGTTCGAATACTTCGTGCTGTCCTTGCAAATGCAACTGTGGGTCAACCAATAGTTTTGATAAAATGTTTACCGTCATATGCGCTGGCTTGGCAGGTATCAGTAGTGCAGCGTCTTAAATCTTTTTATTTTTTAGTGAACGTTGTCTCAGAAAGCGGTGGCAGTGACCCAGGGCTCCCACTGCTTGGGATTTTTCCCAAGATCTTGGGATTTCAACGATGAGCTTGGGATCTTGGGAATTTTCTTCCAAACTTGTCGAAATCTTGGGATATTTACACCGTACAAAAATATACGTGCATTTTTTTCTTATCGTGAGCCTTTAAAACCTCAGCGGACTTTGACGCTTCATCACAGTAAAAATTAAGGCACGACCGCATTACATCTGGCTACGGAATGTGATGCCAGTAGCTCACTCGATGTGTTTACGTTCAGCCAAGGTTTGGCTCACCCGCTCAAGCATCCAGCAGGACTATGAGTGGTTGCTCTATGCAGCAAAAACATTACATGACCGGATCAAAATATCAACATTTTTCAGCATGATGAGTGCTGTTAACATAGAATCATGCAAATACTCTATAAAATTTGATAATAAGTACGTAAAAACAATTTTGGGGGAGAAGCCACTGAGCAGCTCTTGCTTCGTTCATCGTACAGTTCTCGTTTTGTCGCGTTACCTCTTCGTAGGGCTACAAGCAGGTAACAGTAACACTTCGCGCGCCAGTTGTTCAATTGATATCGCCGTATTGTGTGCTGCGGCAGTGCTGGCAGCCTGGCACTAAGCGCTGTGGTAAACATATTTTGCAGTGAAATGAATCCATCTTCATTTGCCCTTTATAATAAAATCGCCTCCGAAAAAGAAAACTAAGTCTAACTGATCGAGAATTTGCAGACTGGCTTGAACAGGACAAGACAAATGATACAAAGTGGCCATTATAGTAAGGGCTGCAAATGCACATTGACAAAAAAATGTGAACCAGTCGGCACTACTGTATCACAAAGAATCGACAAACCATAAAACAAACTTTCAAAGCGCTCAATCATCTGTGGATATCACTCAGTTTCTTGATAAAAAGCAACCCGGACGCTCAGAACAAGTAGCAAAGAGTGAATTGATTATTGTTGGATTCTTCGCCTAACATAATATACGTTCTTCTCATGCCAACTACTTTGGCATCATGAGTAAAATAGCCTTCCCTGACAGTGAGATCGCTAACTGTAGGTCTGTAGCAATGAAACAAACTAAATTTGCTCATGTTATTTGAAATGAAATTGCATTTTAGGAAAAGTTATTCCTAAATGGTATTTGTTAGAAGCAGAAATTTTTAGTAACTCGAATTTTGAGAGTAGTGGTACGTTATTTTGACACTGATAAAGAAGACATAGGCTAGTTGATGCGCTGCTGGATAGCTGGAGAAAGAGGTCAACAACACTGTCGCTGTATTTGTAGACATTGATGAAAAGGAAATTGATGAATAAAACAACGTCAGTATCATATTTCTTCGGTATTTTGTAATTATAGTAGACCTTGGGATTTTTTCTTTGATCTTGGGAAATTTTGGGGCAGGATCTTTGGAATTTCTGAAAACCTCAGTGGGAGCACTGAGCTGCGGTGCTCGTTATTGTTCTTTGCGCAGGCACAGCAACACATTCGAACGCTGTGAAGTGAAAACAGGACGAAAGACTATCGGGTGCAGCCGTGCGAAATATACCATTTACGAAACAGCTGTCTGTCTTGAGCATTAATATTTATTACAGCAAGTGCATTGATGAGAATTACTCTTATAAATAGCTAGTAAATGAAGGTAATTACTCGCAGTCTGTGCTTATAATTGTTGAAGTCTCTGTTTAGCTTATACCAGACGGTGATCATTTTCAGAAATACCAAAAGGCATTGAGTGCAGCATTATAAACTATGAATACACTGAAGCACTGAATTAGTTCACTATGTCGTCTGATGAAATACCTGTAAGCTGAGGGTTGTAGGTGCACCGAACACATTGCTATTATCACGAATCCAACTCCAATAGAGTGAAAAGCTCTAAATTATACAATATTGTTATCTTTATTAATGATTTTATTGCTATTTTAGTTAAACAGCTGTTAACTTAGTGGCATATACGACTGCTCCGACCAATTTTAAAATTAGGAGTATATTTAAGATTAAATCTAGCTAAGTGAATGTTCTAAATATTTTAAGCATTCGGTCACAGGTGCACGTAAGCGGTGTTACGGCAACAGCTGTGCGCCACGTTCACGTAACGATGAGTTGAGCAGGTGCCCCCTGAGTCGTCTTTGCTCGAGAGAGATCAGACCCAGTTCTTTTAGGCAACATTCATACGACTTATTTCGCAGCTGAGGTATCAATTTCGTTGATTTGCGTTGGAGTCTTTCCATTTGATCGATATCTTTACACAAATGTGGCGACCAGAATTGAACAGTAAATTCTAAGTGTGGGCGCACTAACTCCTTGTATGTACAAGGGAACGATGTTATCCTTGGACTTGTATTCAAAATTTCTGGTGATGAATCCCAGTACTCTGCTTGTCATTTTCATACTCTTGTCAAAAGGCGTGGCACTCTGTGGCATCAGGGAGTCTGGGAATACAGTATCTCTATACCTCATAGAGTAGACGAGTGATCTCCTATTATAACTTAGTTTTCTATGCGCACCACCAATGAAAACGAATTGAAACCCAATTAAAAGACTTCTTGTCATTAAAACTCCATCAACTTAGTAGCAGATTCGGTCCTAAATGACTACAGTACATTTCTGTAAGACAAAAGATGTTTACGTTCTCTAGTTGTGATTCATGTTACCCTCGCCGAGAGCGTCAGCAAGCTCAGGACGCGAAAAAATGTCTCCCGAGAAGGCGACTGTGATTTCTAGAAGACCAACTGCGGTCTGTGGTGGGCGGACTTACCTACTTCTCAGGCCAATAGCCAACGATATACGGAGTATTGGGCAAGAGATTGAGCCAAGAGGGAGTCTCATGTTTCAGGGAAACGCTCCGTATGGTCAAAACCTTATAATAGGTGGGCTACAATTTAGGGAACTCACACTTTATTGTATGATTACATACATAAGGCAGTCTGAGTCGGAGAACGTTTGCAGTCTCCGATTCTTGCTGTTCTAAATTTAAACTCTACTACTGTTAACCTTAAAGAGTTACCTGCGTAAGTGACGTCATGGCCTCACCTGCCACGACTATTTGTTTCTCCGCATAAGGCCGGCTGCTCACTAGCAACTTTCGTTGCCGCTACCAGCTTAGAGGCAACTCAACTGCTCCGTTCACATAGCTACGATGCGGCTTCAGCTTGCGCAAAGTTTTAATTGTGTCTAAAATTTTCAAATATTTCAGTGGCGACTGCAACTTTTACACTGTAGCGAACGGCAATGTTGAACTTTCAACTACCGCTCCTAATTCTGTGCGGTTTAAGGCCACAAAGATCGATATTTTAAGAATTACAGTACAATGTTCATAGACGTCATGCTGAAGTCACGGCCACGTCTACGCAGTCGGATTAGTTGAGTTTCTTCTAGTGCTGCTACCGGCAACGAAAGTTGTTAGTGGGCAGCCGGCTTAAGAATTTTTTCAGCTTGTCTATACTCTTGTGTCTACCTCTGCCCCTGTGATTCCGAAATATAGATGATGGAAAATTGGAAAATTGCACAGAGTCGTCCAGGAAGCATTTCAGTAAAATCTTAGGAAGATCTGTTTGGAACGAAACCCGATACACACGAAACCAAAAACGATACACAAAAAATACATCTACATAACAAGTGCAGAGCCATTTAAGCGTCGAAGGCTGAATTTTGGCCTGCATATGAAACGTGCCTCATCTTTAGTGGCTCTTATAGTTCAATGTCATACTCCAAGAGCACGTCAGACTTGCACTAAACCCGTGCTACTGACGGTACCTCCAAAGTAAAGTGAAGTAATTACAAGAAATTCTTGATCAGTGTGGTTGACCGGGACCACACATATAGAGATGCCCTGCATGGGTTTATGTAAGAAAATGTACAGTATAACTTATCTTAGGGCGAGTTGAAGTCGAGTTCACATGTCCCTCATCGTGACGCGTTCAATCACGAATATGAACACAAGCATGTGCGTCAACTTTTTCTGTCTCTGTCCACATGTAGAAGTGTCCATTCAAATGAATGACGCCGGGCATTCAGTTATGATATAGTTTCTTTACATTTTCTCTTATATTTTGCTCCGATTTGAAGTCACATTCGTATCCCATTATCTTATAGCCTTATTTTGATAAGAACAGCCTATTTCCAAAATACTGACCGATAGAAGAGAAATCAGCACAGTAATCAGTTGGGCCTCCAAATCAAAGATGGTGTCCGTGTCCTCACAACATTTGCAGGTATTGTAGTTTTCTTTTCTTAAACGGGAGTATATGCAGTGATTCTGATCATTAAAGTGACGATAAAGAAAACATTTTTGTCAGCTTGTTCATGATTTGAGAATGCCATAGAGGATAAATTCAGCATTCATAGGTTCTGTTTACTAAGCTTAAAGAACGCAGCGTGTTCAAAAAGGGACATGCTTAATTGATCCTTCAGTCTACGTACAGTAGTTCAGTCTACCGCGTTTGCTGCAGCTGCTTCTACAAAATCAACGTGTCGCGTCCACCAGTTTCAGTGCATGCGTTACGATGACGGACGTGTGAACACGGCCTAAGATGTGAATGGGAAAGAGCACTGCAGGAAGGTTACACGCATGGCTGAACTACGTTACGTTGTTGGATACACGTGTCTTGTTTACAAAATGGCTTCCAGATATTTTTTTTTTTTCAAAACAATGATAGAATAACGGATAGTAAGAACAAAAGTTACGCCGTGTGCGGTCGAGCGACATCTTCGGTAGTTTCGACGGGACAATATTATGGATACATCCGACTTGCCTCGACATGTTAATGCACACGCAGGAGCGAAATGAGGTGCTTCCTTTTGCAATATTTTAGAGTACAATTATTACAAGTTGCATAAAAACAGAAAGGGTAAATATTAATTTAGTAAGTTTTATTGGTTGTTTACACACCGTTTTATTTATTTTTATTCACTGTGCACAGTGCTCAGAGATTGAAAAATTTGTATGATCTTGATTGTGTTTTCTGCTGGCGCACATCATTGTCCCCTGAAGCCAAATTCATAACTTTTAACATCGCAGTTGCAATAATTGCCAGCACTTAAAGCAAAGTTAAAAAATCAAGGTGGCGTTACGTGCGTGGTAGTGAATAGATAAGAGGGAAAATTGAACGGCAAGTTGCTTTGAATTGCCCGAAGCTACGAAAAAATATTGTCATGGATCCATACTGCTGAATGCGCCTTTCGAGCAACTTTATCGCTAAGTCTTATGAAGCATTTGTTGACGAAATGTCACTCCTCTGCATTGGGCGTTACAGACACACAAAACGAGATATCCATACTCAACGAGATGAAAAAAAAAGAAATATGTAACTGGAGCAACACTGATCGAAAGAATTTTATATCGAGAGTTTCCTGCATTTCTCTCCGGGAGGAAGTTTTGATCCAGACAAAAGTACCAGTCAATTTCTTTATTTGAATAAAAAAAAAAAACTGGCTCATTATTGCTCGGCAAAAAAGCGAAAACGTTCCAAGCGGCTAGTCCGAAAGTTTGGTCTGCAAACTAGCTGTTGTTAACTTTTCGAACCAACAAAGTATTATAATTTTTAATGATTGCCAGAAGAAAGGAAATAATTCTGTCATATTCGCTCACATGGATCACGACAATCTGTTCTCCTCTGGCTACCGAAAACAATACAACTCCCCAGGAGCAGTTTTGGGTTGTCTCAAGCGCAATTGGTCTGCATCTACTGCCTGAGATTCGATCTAAAATGGAAAAACTACCGCTCAGGTTTGAAGCTTCGAACAAATTGAAGCTAAGCTGAATAAATTTTTTCAAGTGAAGTGAGAAAATTGAGCACCCTCAGGCTTAACGTGCATCGAATACCCACCTTTGAGCCTTCCAACGACCATTTGTTTACGTTTCACACAGTTCTTTTCCTACGAAAAGTGCTCTCATTAACTGGAGCATTGGAAGGTTAATGGCGATGCAAGCAGAACATAGTAAGAGTTACGCCACCACAGCAGCCCACACTTAGTCTTGTGTCGGTGTTGGCCCACTAATATCCTTTGCTTGCTTTAGTCTCTTGCCCGCTGTAACAGTATTGGAGTCCCAATGGAACACGCTTTTCACTTATCTACACGTGCATACATAGCCTACATGTACAGCAATGGTCCAGAGTTCTGTTTATCTTTGCATTATCCAGCCTATTGAGCCGTGCATTGTGTCGGTAATTTCAGTAACACGGCAGTGAGGCACTGCATGGGATGAACAGACTCGACCGTTCTTTCAACTCGGCCTGCAGGTGTTCTATATAGCGTGAATCGATGGCCGTATCAGAAGTGGTCGCGTACGTGGTACAGTCAGTGGTCACTGCTGGAGTGTTGCTAGACGTACGTGGGGTGCGGTGTGGTGCAGCAGCGAAGTACATGTACCTACTGTTCTTGAGTAGTGTTGTGGAGGTATTGTTAATAAGATTTTGTTCGCAGCACTCAGTGATTTTGCCTTGTTCAGTGGGGGTAGTTTGTTTCTTATATCTAATAGAGAAGTGCATATGCAGCGGTGCATTTAAACTAATGAATTCCGAGGATTGTGGTGCTTGATTAGGGATCTGTGAAGTAACTTATACACTTACAACAACATTTTGCAAATTCCTGTTGATATTTATTTTGGTGTTTATGTTCTCTTGAGTCTGCTGAGCTCTATACTTTGGATAACGTTCTTTTACGAAGTTCAGTTTTTTTAGTTACCTATACATATATCAAGATAACGCAGCTGAGTAAATTTGCCATTCTATTTAAAGTGAGATATACACGAAAATAGTTATACCAGTTGTATACTACTAAAAACTTGTGTCAAATATCAAAATGAATAATTTTATTTTATTGCGAATGCTGCTTACACTGCTGGGTTTTGTCAGTCACGTTCTATCTATAGGTAATCACATGTCGTTTCTTGAATTTTAACTCTTCAATCTATAGAACGCCCACTGTAAACTTTAAGGGTAGCTTTAATTAATGCCACATGAGGGCAGCGCAAGTTTTTTCTTGGAGCGCAAAGCGTAATTTTTTCCATCAAGGCTGAAAAGCGCATGAGCGTAAAATTTTCAAAAAAGCCTGCGCAAGCTCAAAATTCTCGCCCATAAAACTTGAATCGTAAGCCAAGTCTGTATACTTGACAAAAAAATTATGCTAAATTTATATAATGTGCACAGTGCCGTCCAAAACTAAGGGACAAATTTTCAAAACTGCATAACATTTTTCTAACTATGCCAGGTACTTCTTCTGCACACTATTAGCCAGTAAAATGTTCATCATTGTGTTAAAATTTGAAACATGTATCATGGATAATAAAAAAGTTATGAACGAAGAGCCTTCCTTTCGAAATTTATAACGTCCAAAACTAAGGGACAAACAGGAAATAAAAGTGCATTTACTTCATTATTTTGCTAGAAATATTAAGCAAAATGGTGGTGAACAATCAATATTTGGTAAATAGTCCCTTGCTTTCGATTACAGCTGCACATCGTCGACTACATGACCAATAGACACTCTGACAATCTTCAACAGTAATTTTCGCCCATTCCCCTTGGAGTTCCATCCAAAGATCTTCCGTATTGACACGATTTCTTGCCATAACTTTAACCCGTAGTGTATTCTAAAGATTCTCGATTGGATTCAGGTCAGGACTTTGAGGTGGCCAATCCATAACATCGAGATCTTGCTGCTCAAGGTAACTCATGACTGTGTCTGCCCTGTGGCAGGGGGCATTGTATTGCATGAAGATAGGGATGGGACACCTGAGTTTACATTACAGATATTACATTCCAACAGATATTTATGCACCTGAGCATTCACACGGGTTTGCAAATGAACGAGAGGCTATGACCCTTGACTAGAGAACATACCGAATCAATTACTCTCCTGCCGCCAAACTTCACAGTCTTCTTAGTACGCTTTACGCTTAATTTCTTACCTTCACGTCTTCTAAAAAAGTTTTTACCGTCATTACCAAACAAACTGAACTTGGTTTCATCACTGACAAACACTCTAGCTCAATTTTCATGGGACCAGTTAACATGCTTGCTTGCAGACTCTAATCTTTTTTTCTTGTTCTTGACACTCACAAGCGGTTTCTTCTGTGGGCTCAACGTCTATGTAGGTATTCATATCTACATGAAAGTTGAAGCAAACTAATATAATATTTTAATGAACAACATAGTATGTTTGTATATTTATATGTTTTTGTATTTACCTCCTCCCTCCTCGAAGAATTATTTATGTTTTTGTCGCAGTCTGTCACTATGATAACTAATAAAGTTATGGTGAGACGTTCATGAAATTTTCAGGGATTGTTAGGTATGTATGTGAGGTGCTATTCCATCCAACCGTTTGATTGTCTGTTTGCTGTCACTTTGTGCTTGGCTACATTATTCAAAAGGTTATGAACGGATCGTCGTGAAATTTGCAAGAACTGCGGGCAGCGTTACAAGAAACAGATGACCCAGTATTTGTGATATCTGTTGGTCTGTGTTTTTGTTTGTCTCATTGTTTGCCTTTCTGTTTCTCACAACATAACTAATATTTTCTTATGGAAATCAATCTGCAAAAATTAGACCAGGTTGAAGGTGGTCACAGTGGTATATCCTATGCTTAAAATTAAATTCACTGCTCGCTCTGCCAACGTTGAAATCCCAACACTGAGAATATATACCGCTCATCCTAGCACTCTCCTGGAGTCTGATTTTACGTTCTCCCTGCATCGAAATTTTACTTATTCATTGTTCAAGATGGGCAAATACAATAAATAGTGAAGAATAGGGAAACCAATTTTTTAGGGTGCAGTATAATTGCAGTTATCTTTTCCAAACCAACTTGCTTGCTTCCATGCTTTAATGAAAGTTTTTCGTTTGAGCATAAAAAATTCGATCTACTTTAGCGGTATTATGGCGTGTATCATACAACGTAAGGGGTGGAAATTTCAACACGATGCTGGACTGCATGCTGATAAAAGCCCTATTTTTCGCATATCATTTCAGGGAGGTTGCAACTTCATTCCAGATCCCTTCAACGTGTCGATTACAATTCAAGTTGTAAGCGCCAAAAATTTAAAAATTTTGATTTGTCCTTTCGCTGACTCACTACATATGCGGAGTGTAACCGCAAAAGTGCAATTTTGCCCAAAGATTTCATATGGAACGCGGTCTTCCTCATTTACGCTTCAGTTTGTGCTTTTGACTACCTCTGTATAATACTCTTTCTACTTTAACGTCAATGATGATTACGTAAAGAATCGGCCTGTTACTCATGTATCAATTGCATGTTGAAAGTCCGTGAGAAAAACTGAGTCAGTAGTGTATCTCAAGGTCGCACAACAGGGAAAAGTGTCCTTTGGTGACCCGTGAATGAAATATGTTTACAACCTACCTTAAAACATATTACTTCTGCTTAGGAAATATGGCCTTTTACGTCTGTGGGTCACTGCATTTGTCCTATTTTAAGATTTTTTCAAATCTGCTACTTAGAGTAGCATTGACATTCATATTACGCAGCAGTAAGGTACCAGCAATGGTGCAGCCGCTTGATTAAGCATTGCAGAAAATTTTCAAATTCCCGGGAGTCCAATTATGTCTGTAAGTCTGCCTTTGGATTATTATATAAATTCCTAATTTACTGCTTTTGAAACTAATTCCATATATAATAAGACTACACCGGTGAGGACAACAACAAGTTTAGCATTTGAATATCGGTTAACAGCTCATTCTTCTGTTGCTACCGGCGTCCTATGTGGCTCTAGCTACTGCAGAAATCATCGTTTGGCAACCATGTGTAGCCACCCCTATAGAAGAACTAGTATTTTAGCTACGTGGTAGTGGCGCTGGCCCTGCATGATAGGATCAATTCCCATATTGCAAGGTACTGTATGTTGGTCCAATGTTTAGCAACAGCTTCCATTTTAAAACCAAGTTACCGCCTGAAAACCGTGTGAGGTCTGCCTGGCGTATAAGGGATTGTGAACTGTGCCATGCTTGGCATTTCTTCTGTAATTGTGCATATATTCATAATTATATGGATATTTACCACTACAACCAATTTGAGTTGGCAAGCTTCAGCCAACCTAAAAGTTAACGTATCATTGTCATATATAGACAAACTCTATTCGTTCCCCCAACATTAGTTCGATTTTAGGAACACTACTGAGGTCACGACCATCTATGATGATCTCGATCAAGCCGTCTTCCAGGCAGCGGTAGCCGCACGCTCGATATGAATGTTTTACCCTGTCGTCACCTTAGAGACGGCGAGACGCTGCTAGCTGACTGTGCAGATGGTTGTAACTCCATGGCTGACCTGCCATTATAAATACCTTCAAGAAAATGCACTCACGTGCTATTAAGAACGTGCTTGTTTGATTTCCATAAGTTGAATTTTAGACCTAGCGGGATGAAGTCCCGACTACACAGGTGCGATGCTCGATACACATGCAGGACAGGTGAGGCCAAGCCACACAGGTGACATCCAGGAAACACTGGTGAGGTCCCAGGCCTTACAGATGAAGCCTAGACAAACCCTACTACCTACATGGTCATGTACGGTAGTATAAAGTAGATTGTTGCGTATCGAAACCATTGTTTTGTAAAACAGCATTTTCTAACGTAAAAAAAATCACCTTGAAGCAGAGCTGTCCAATAGCACTAGGCCACAGTTATTCAGATTTATCGCTCAGACTTGACATCAAAAGAGCCTTCGTCTTTGATTAGTTCAGTGATCTGTTGAGACGCAGGCTCCGCACCAAAAGTCAGTTTATGGCATCCAGTTGTAACGCTTGCCATTAGAAGCAAACTAGCGGGTGCAGAAGATAATAGGATCTGTAATCGGTGCCGAGAACTGAAGCTGCCTTGGTGTTGACAAGGAGCTTCAATAGGGAGGAGGGAGCCCTGCGGCCCGTAGTTAGATTCGCCAGCGAGTCAACCAGATCAGGTGTGGCTGTGAGGCGTTCATGAATCTCATTGGTGGAAGTGACACGGGAGCAGCGAGTTTAACGTGGAAGCAGCAGCATACAAGCTGATGCGCTGATATGCGATTGGTGCATACGGCGACTGGCTGCAACCACACCCGACTTTGGCGCTTCACGAACGAGGCTCCTGGCTCTCTTCTCTCTATTAAAGCTCCTTGGGTGTTGACTAGTAAACTGGGGCCGTAACCACCGCTTCCTGTTAACCCATTAACTGCAGCAGGCGTATCTTGAGTACCGTATCGGAAACGGATATTTCCATCATTCACAGTGTATGGGCTAATTACTGTGGTTGACAACATATAAGGAGTTTTGATAAGAAGGAGGTAGCAACGGCTGCCGAGATCTGAAGCTGATTTTTCCGGCATGGCTGAAGTCTGGCTGACGTGATGATTGGCTGCAGGAACGGCTGGAAGCCTCTTATCGATGAGAAGAGATGAGGGAGAGCTTGTGATTGGTAGGAAGGGAGAAGCTCTGAAGAACAAAGAACTTCCTTGGCCAGAATAGCAAAATGCTTGGCTGTGCTCCCTGCTTTCATCAAACAACCTTGGTTAACAAGCTATGGGGAGACACGCAGAGTAAGTGCTTCATAAATGATGCTTTAAACAACGCTTCTCATGCGAAAAATCTACGTTTTAACTTGTCCTTTAATTACGGTTAGCACGTACAGTGGAGGCCATACTACTCGAACGAACTGAAGCCTCAACAAATAGTTACGGGAAGCAAAAATTAGAGTCTTAAGCGTTTTTAGAAGTAGAGAGTTAGCATTTGATTGAAATTCTTCATGTATGCAACTGTGCATTAACACTATCTGCAAGGTACTTCTTCCAGATCAACTGAGCCGAACGTGGCTTTGCAACAGCTATTACTATAAGTATGTACAACGCATTTGATAAAAACTGACTGTATTTTTCCTGATGCTTCGTACGTGCACTGCCTGCGGATTTTCCCAGTGGCTTTCCTTGTAATCTGGTCTTAAAAAAAAAAAAATTGACTCTCACCACACTTCCTTGATGAATGATCCATTAATCGTTACCCTTGACGGTCCCTATACGCCAGCCACAAACATATACAATACAAAATGTAGAATTTCATGTACGATACTGCCAAGAAAAGAGGCAGCTACAATGTATCTATTAATTATGGTTGGGAATTGCTTGAAAATTTACAGGTGTTAAGTATAGAAGTTTATGCTGTGTATTCTAACGCGATGCGCGGTATCCACAGGAGATAGTAAATGATTTATTATCAATATACATATGTATATTACTGGGTATCGGCCAATATCCAGGTGCCTCCCTGAATTATCAAAATGGCAAATACTTCTATTACTGTCGTGTAGTAAAAATTCACAAGCTCGCAAGTGGAAAGTGAGTACTTCATGGAATGTTATGAAAGATTCTTTGAATGAGCACATACCTAGTCTTCAGTTGGTATATATGTCAAAACCTAATTGTGTATCTTTGGTATAGGAGTTTCTTCGTGTTGGTCGAGAATATCTTTAGCGGACTACATAGGTGGCTGTGGGGAGAGGGGGGGTGCAGGAATTCCTAAAACAAGAGGTCCACGATTGCTATTCAGGAATTGAGAATCTGTCATTCCGGAATATTTCCTTAGGTTTGAATAAAACTGCCGCGATTCCTCGATGTGTAAGCGTAAGTGAAGTTTTTGCCGAAGAAATAAAGTATATTAAACATTTTACCCCATTTGTATGAAATACCTGTCTAGTCTCAACTCTTTAGTAAATTACCTACCTTTTAACCTGTGCAACATTAGCTAAGCACTAGAGGAAAAGCATTGATTTGTCAATATCATGTAAAGTTTATATATTAACAAAGTGCATGGTTTGGTGAACAAATATGTCTCGCGGGAAAAATACAGAGGAAACGCTGAACACATTAAAAGCTGTCCCTCTACTAATTTTCCGTTAATTCAATAGTCATGATGATAACTTTAACCTAAGCTCAAATGTCTTACTTTAGATAATACCATCTGTTACACTTGCCGATACAGAGATGTGACATGTGCATAGCGGAAAACTGCCAACCAACATTGGGTAAGGGTTCTGACTGCAATTTGACCTACCTTCCAACAATAATATGGCTATTTTTAGTTCAGCTACTATTGGTTAACGTGACCAGTTAGTAAGTATTACGTTGCTTTCTGAAGTTAGTTTCTCGTGGAATCGAAGACATAAATGAAAAAAGAATTGTTTCCTTCTCAAAAATTTGGTTCGCGGCTTAAATGCAACAGAACTCCGTGATTGCCATCTCGCAATTGATTGAAATGAATAAAAATTTTGCGATAGACCTTAGAGAGTCCGGACAGTCGCAGACTATCATTCCGAAACGCCCAACACTGGTTGACGATCATTACAAGTGTAAGATGCAACGGGATTACGGTGAACCAGCTGATTTGTATTATTATTATTACCTCCGCCAAGTAGGTTATGTTTTCGTCGTGTATGTCTGCCTGTCTCTTTGTCTGTCTGTCACCAAGATAACTCAAAAAGTTATGAACCGATTTCAACGAAATTTACAGAGATTGTTAAGTATGTTATGAGAAACAGATGATTAACTTTTCGTGAAGATATGTCGATGGGTTTGTTTGTTTGTTTGTCTGCCTCATTTTTCTCGATGCTAAAACTCAAAAAGTTATGGATGGATTTTTATGAAATAAACATGAGCTGTTAAGTATGTGACAAAGCGTAAATGACCAAATTTTGGCAATGATCGTTTGTCGTTCGTTCGCTTGTCACTGTTTTTAATTTTATGCTTATTAGCACAATAACTCAAAAAAATTATGAATGGATCTTTATGAAATTTATAGGGGTTGTTAGTAATATTAAAAGACACAAATGATTAAATTTTGGTGCAGATCGGTTTGTTCGTTTGTATGTTTGACTCATGTTTGTCATAACGTTTTTTAGCAGTATAACTCAAAAAATTATGAACGGATCTTCAAGAAAATTGCACAAGCCGTTATTACTATGAAAAGGCACAAATGATTAGATTTTGGAGTTTATACAAAGAAAATTATGGTTTCAGAGCCATTTTCAATTTTTTACTACCGTTGCCTCGCGTGGAGGAGGTATGTGCTCTCAGAGTGCTCCAGTTGTTATTATTATTATTATTAAATCTTGACGTCCGGTCCACCACGGGCAAGTAGTTAAGCATTATGCAACACCGGGTAATCCGTAACGCCACCAAGGAAAAACCAACAGAAAATCATTAACAGCTGACTTAAATGCCTGCACGCAGATGCCGGAAATGAATTCCAAGCCGAAACGGACCGGGCCCGGAAATGACTGAACATATGACTTCGGCACCTAACACACTCCAAAGTGAAGGAGTGCGCATCAACAGCAGCAGGTGTAAATCTCTTAAAGACCTTGAGGGTAGCGAAAGAATAGTACAACTAATGTTTCTCATAGTTGTACACCTTTTAAAACATACAGAGTCCCGCCACATCTCTCCTATGGGCAGATTCTCTTGATCAGTTTCGCCACTCAGCCTGCTGGATGAAATAACTAGCCGCTCTAGAAGAAGCAAGAGACTGTCAGCAGCCGAAGACCAGACCGGTGGCGAATACTCTAACACACCCAGCAAAAAAGCATAAAAGCATGTATGGATTAGATCTTTGTCACCAAATACAGAATTTAGTTTCGCAGGAGCCGCATCATAGTGGGAGCACATGACACGCTTCACCTAATATTCGGCTCCAACGTATAAGCTTCTCATCAAAGACAACACCGAAAATATCCATGAAGCTAGACCCGTGCAACAAACTATCAACAAGCTTCAGAGGTGGTATTGCGGTAAAAATGTCCGAGACCGACTGACAATCATAGGTTAAGTGTGACTGGCATTCAGCTGCATGCTCCAGGCAAGAATGAGTTTCTGCAAATCTCAGGTGTAACCTTTGAAGGGCCTGAAACTGATCCGGCATGTAGAGGCCAGCGCAGCGGCCTAAAATTTAGAATGAGTTAAGCCTCGAAATCTTCATTTCAGGGCCCGATTGAACACTCCTTTAATCAGCCTAACAATTCCACACATGTGCGAGAACACTTATGGAAAGTTGAAGTCGCAGCTAACCAGTGCCCCACACGCGCAATTATGGCTCATAGGACCTGAACCCTATTTCAAGACGAATCAGAAGTGGCAGTTAACACGGGTAAAAAGGAAAGCAGTTATGGCTTTCATTGAGTTTCTGGAAGCAAACTGATTACAGCATTACCAGCCATAGAGGTAAACCATGTAAAACGAAATGACGGGCATATGCGCTGTGTGCATGTATGGTACTTATTAATGAGCCCCATTCGATGCTCTTATGTGACGCTCAGCTATAAGACCTGTACAGTAACAATCAGGAAGCAAAGAATGCAGCGGGAGGACTCAATAGGACTAAAATAAAACTTAGCTGTGACCGCACGTTGCAAATTTACATCACATCGACGAGTCGAAGTATTTGAGTGTGGGACCTCAGACCTTCGTAGGTTATTTTCCTCAACATATCACCGCATTTTTTATTTATTTCATTTAATCTCCTGCTCATGACTGGTCAGCTACTTGAGCTGCAACATACTGTAAAATATTGTCGTCACGTACAGAAAGTTCGAGCAATAGGTTAACTGTTACTGTGGTTTCTCTCGCGTACAGAATTGGCTATAATGGGGCTTATATTTGTTGGAAAGGAATATATATGTTCTGTGAAGAGCACTGTGAACTGGATATGAAGTGTAAATAAGGCTTCAATTAAGAAAAAGAAGTTTAATTGAGTCGGCGAAAATGAACAAATTCGGCGCTGGCGCTGTGAAAGTTTCCACCAGCATGCACTGCAATTTCCTACTAATAACTGAGAAATTATTGTATATTCTCTTTATTTATTTATACGCTAGAGATGAATTTCGTAATTTAAGACGATTTTTCTGATTAAATAAGTTAAAATACTCTTAGGCTGTTCAGCCCTAGATTCGTCGATGATGCCGTCACTGTTTGATGCCAATTTCCCGTGAGTCCTCCCGTTACGCTCTTTGCATCCTGGTAACAACTGCGCCTGAATTTACTTCCGTCGTTCGTTCGCCTCTGACTAGCACTGCACTGAGCGAAATTGCGTTCATTCATCACTTACCATCATCGTCACTAAGTAATAATATGTATTCAGAAGTACGAACAAAGACCTAAGTGGATTTATCTGCCCTTCTGTTTAATAGTCTGCCTGTTTACCTGTCCATATCTTGACACGGTTGAAGATAACAGAGAAGCAAGAATTGGGTGGGCCAGATTGGAGTTTGTGACCATCCCGGTATGCTCTGTTGAAAACCGATTGCTGAAAAACTTATGCTAGGTTGTAGATGATGACAAAATAGGGATTCCTCAGAATTCACTGCATTTACTGCTTCATTAAATTAGAGTCCACGCCAAGTTAGCGTCGAAATATCTCTTGACGCTCACGGGTCTTTATTTTTACTTTCTCATCACATCGTTGAGTCAGCAAAGATTAAACTTAGCAGATGTTCTAAGCAGCAAAGGGTGCAATTTTTATTCTAGTTAAGTTAAGTTTCTTCATTGGTAATTTATTTTTCGAAAGAGCGATAGCATATATGGCGTATTAGCGATACGTTGAAGCAGAGGTATTTCAATTCTTGAGTGATATTTGACTGCCTGAATAGTCCTTGCATCCTAACGAACGGAGGGAAGGATTAGACAGCTCAGCAAACTGAAATCGAGCCATTTAATTCCTTCCTCTTTATAACTAGCAGTACCATAGCATCCTTCATAACTAAAGCAACAAAAGCATGATTATGAAAACTCATTGAGAATTCTTCGTAGTTCATGTTGACATGCAGCCATTACACCAATTTAATGTAATTACTGCTATAGAGTCTCCACGAGTAAAAAAGTGATAGCAAAGAATTCATCACGATATTTTTCCACCCTTTCATTAATACAACCGTCAACTTTAAGGAGCATAGAAATGAGCGGGTCTCGGCCTCACACCTGCTGCATGAGTAGCGAAACCCTTCTTTTTTTTCTGATATGAAAAAAACATTACTTGCTTTTTGTAGGAAGGCAATCATCACTAGAAATACCCATTTCAACACGATCATAAATACCCCAGGATATCATACAGGTCGTAATTTTCCACTCAGCCAAAAGCTGTTTTGCCAACGATTGAAACCAAATTGGAAAATAAGTCATGCAACGAAATTATCTGTGGCGTAATACTAAGAGTCAGGACCGATGTGAGTACTAAGGGCTTCTTCTGATGTCATCAGTGGTTTGATGTCAATGTTGGCAATGTAGAAAATGCATTCAAGTATAAGGCTGCCGTATACTTTTGCTATCGTCTGCAACGTAACTTAAATTTCGCTTAAAGGTATGTTTGCTACAAGCTTGACAGAAAATGAACAGCTAAATAAATAAATTAGTATAAATACAC
Organism: Parhyale hawaiensis; assembly: GCA_001587735.2. Classification (NCBI taxonomy): domain Eukaryota; kingdom Metazoa; phylum Arthropoda; class Malacostraca; order Amphipoda; family Hyalidae; genus Parhyale; species Parhyale hawaiensis. Next base: position 19,276,211 of record LQNS02278097.1, read on the forward strand.
ATCGGTCTTTACTATATTGCAGATACTAAAAATATAACTCTAGCCAGTTATAATTTTTGCGTCATTCGGTGAGCTCAGACTGTTTATACGCAATTTCCCAGTGGCTTAGCTAGGGTTGGGGCGGGGGTCAAGCTGAGACTGGATTATAACAAGACTAACGAGATATGAAATATGTTAGCGATCAAATAATGGAAATAGCAAGGTCAGGCTTTCCGCCTCATACCGCGCAACTTGGGTCAGGCCGCCGCGGGTATACACTTCATTTTCTGGACCGCAGAGAAGCAGTGTTGAAAAAAAAGTGGACCAAAGAGTGGCGCATCGCCATTTTCTTGCACCTTTTGCGTTTCTCGTTTGACGGACGAAACGAAGACGTCCAAATACGGCTGCCACTCATTGGGCTATTTCACCAGCTCTTGGAAATTTTGTTTGAGACCATTTTGCGTTGCAGGCGCAAAATTGTTACTAGGGGTGCACAATAATTAT
>LQNS02278097.1:19290241-19301101 GCA_001587735.2 Parhyale hawaiensis
TGATGGTGAGCTCTGAGCTGGAACCACTTGACCTTAGCCTTTCTAGTTTTGACGTACCTCTTGCACCTACCTATTACAGCAGAACTTCTGAGACACCTCATCCAGAACATGAACTAAGTACCTATGGACTGGGCCAAAGATACAGCATCCCCAACAAAACAACATGAACCAGTTACAACAGAAACCTGCTCAGATTCAAAAGAAAATACAACATCAATTATTATCAGTGGATCTGAAAATAGCTATGTGTGTGATGAAGAAAATGCGAACAGTAGTGCATCACAGAGAGTAAACTCTCTCTCTTTGGAAGCACAAATTTCAGGATTTAGTGACAGCCATGTGAGCTTGTTCATCTCAGCTACGGAGGGCGATGGGAAGCACCCAACACTTTCTGGGGCAGAGGGATCTGCAGCTCAGGTAGCTCATACTATCCAAACTGCCCATGAAAGTGTGACCACAGATACTGTACATTTGAGAAGTCTCTACCAAAAAATGAAGATTGTCAATTGAAAATGAAAATGGTTCTACAATAAATCCATTGACTCAACTACTGTATTTCTAAGAAACTCACCAGAGATAGCAGTGACAACAAAATCAAAGCAAAAAGCCCCTTCAGCTGAAACAAAAAATTGCTCCACTAATGATACAACTACTCACTGGTTACTACTGATACACCTCGTGCGCCGGCCAACCTTCAACCCGCAAGTAAGGTTGGAGCAGCAAGAAGCCTGATCAGAACAGTATTATCCTAACAGGAATTTTACATAGATCTATTCTGAGACAATCCAGGAAGGCCTGTTATAAGTCTATATTTTAGCTAAAGGTCAGGGGTACGGCAACACACTAAGGATGGTTACCAGGTACCCTCAAGGCCAAGACGCGACTTACAGTCACTACCAAGCCAATGTTGAAACTCCTGGATTGTCTAAAGGAAAGATCACGAGGTACAAGAGAATAAATTAGTTCAGATCAGGATCCTTCGCACCAGCAACTCAGGGGAGGCCATGAAAACCCTATGTCGGTGCTACCGACAGAAGGTGTTCTGTCGGAGCGAGCCACTGAGAATGGATAGTGTTGCAACGAATTTTTTTCAGTGGCTCGCGAAGACAGAACACCTCTGGAGGATCTATTTGACCCAAAGCCTCTTCAGTTTCTTGGCCTAAGGGTGAAGTTAAGGGTTGGTGCGCTCGTCGTGCCAGAATGAGGAGTGCTGCTGCTGGGACCCTGAGGTACCAGGGGGCGGAGCTTAAAAAAAAAAAATAGAACACCAAAAACTGTCTATAAGGAGGGTTACGCCTCAAAACAGTTCTTAACTACCATTTAGACGCCCCAGAGTTGGGCGCTGACGCGGGTCTGGTGCTACCGACAGAAGGTGTTCTGTCTTCGCGAGCCACTGAGAAAAATTCATTGCAACACTCTACCCATTTGGGTTTGTTAAATGAACGTCTGCGTATTGCACCTTCCTTGGGCAACAAAATAAAAATTTTAAAAACATATTTCGAGCTCCAGTTTCTTTGTTTTTGAGATAGGTATTTACAAGACCGTTTTTCCAATCACCTTTTAACTCCGGTCACATAAATTTTATGAAAAAACATGTTTGAACAAGAACCATGCACTTAAAAGTCAAATCCGTGACTTGTTCATGCATGAAAACATATAAGCATGGCCTAGGATGTTATATTTTTGCCGGAGTTTGATTGTTTGTTAGCTGCATAACTCAATAAGTTAGGGTAGCACCCCCGATGAGGACGTACGTTTCGCATGTTTTTTCTATGGTGTTACGATTCGTGGCACGCACAGGTATCACTGTGGTGCATATGCCATTTAAACCAGAACATACCTGTTTTGTTGAATGTTCCAGGCAAACATTATGAAACTCATCTAGTTTAGGTGAATTGGTCAACAACAAAACATACATCACTGCAAAATGGTTGATATTAATTTAAGTGAAGCGGAAAAGAGATACATCATCGATGGAGTAAAGGTAAGCCTCATATCTAGTAATTTCTATATTACCGTATCCAGAATTATTCATAAAACTTATATATTAGAATTTCTTCTGCTTTTGTTAGCTATTAGATACTATACCATTAGTTTCTACTGTATTAGTATTAGGGTACTGCATAACCTAGACATTAAACTATTATTCTCATAGATATTAATGTGTTGAGCATGAATTTAAAGGTTATGGCTGTTGGAAATCCTTAGTTATTGAGATATAATATGGTTAGGTAAGGCTCGCTGGGATACTTACCGTAATTGCAGCACAGTCAAACATTGCATTTTTCTATTACCATATAGCTACCTAGCTGTTTTGACTGAAAGCTTATATTTTCACACAATTTTCTCGATTTAATCTACCAGAACCTATGTTTATCTATTCTAACATACTTACCATAACTTATTCATTCAATACTAATAACTAATGCATTAAACAATGGTTTACAATTACAATATAGCTAGTTGAAATGTAGCTACTTGAGTGCAATACGATGCTAAATTTAACATCACTACCGTTATTTCAAAAACAAATTTCTGAGGGCGCTAACATATTAGTTTCTGTTCAGGGCATCAATACTGTAGCCTATGTAGCTACCAGAAGAATACTTATATTATTAGTGTGAGCAGGATAATGGTAAAAATACTGGAAATTCTGGAATAATAATTTTTTATATTTTTCAGATTGTGCTAATGCATTCATATTTTTCTTTACATTTCTGAACATTTCTAGTTATTATTTTTTGCTAAAAATTTGAGCAGATATCCTGTGTAGAGCACTGTTTGGGACATGGACTGTAGAGTATGCTGAAAGCATCACCAAAAATTGTCACCTTTTCTCTGGTGTGTTGCCATAAATAGTGGCATGAGGCGTCATCAGCTCATGTAGCCAAACTCTACCTATTGGAAATCACCAAAATCTTGCAAGTTCATCGCCAATAATATTTAAATCTTCTGTGTTCTGTACTGAGTCTGGAAAGGAGAAAATTCAGATATTGTTGGACAATTGAGCAATGTTCTTCCATGGCTTTTGTGACCTTCCAGTATTTGTGATGCATTTGCATTTTTTCTTGATATTCCTGGCAATGATTTGTTCAAAATGAACTTATTGTAGTAGGTATCTACCTACTAGTCTATTAATGTAGGTAACTCATCAAATGATATGAGATCCATAATGTTAGTAGCTAATACACTATCCAGTTTGGGCTGACTTCATTCCCAAAGTTTCACAAGATGTGCTGATTTTGTTACCAGCTTGATCACTGAAGTTGGTAAAGAGGAGCCTTCAGTTTCGTTCATGCCAAAATTTTGCCATTTTGCTTACCAGAATGCAGCCTTCCCTACGCCTGCCAACTCAATTCTGCCCTTGGAATGAACACATTTTGCATTTGGTGGTCAATGTGAATTATTCAATTCTACCAGTTACGTGGCAGCTATACGTAGCTATATCAATGGCTTTTGCTGAGCATTCGGTAGTCACTAATTGACTGTTCAGCTACTGCGTAACTTTAGTGCCTCACTAGACGACCCGTGACCCGTTGCGTTGCCATCACGATCGTCTTCGCTTTGGCAATAAAAGCAGGTGTTATTTAGCTGNATAGACCACCCGCTATTCGGCCCTCCTCTTCTGCCCATCAAGGAGCGGCCCGTTCGGTTCATTATCAACAGATTCTTTGCTTCTCTAACGAATATTCAACACCCAGGTTGTAAGCAAAGTCAAATTGTTGTATGTAACGTAGCTATTTCCCTTGTATTGCCCATGGAACCGCTGAATTGATCATGCCTGTTCTTGATGCCCAGCTCAGTTCAACTTCTGTATTACAGATACAATCGAATTAAAGAGCTAATCCATGCCCCAGGATAGGCCAGAGGCCCCCCCAGAGTACCATCGAATTTATTCCCTATCTAAAAGTGAAGAAACTGAGTCAAACAAGATCACAAGATCACAAATAAACAAGCGAGACGCAAGCAAGACCGGTTCACAGACTTTTAGTATAATATAGATAGAGAGAAAACTTTTTTCCATTGACTTACCAAAGTCCTATGCCAACTATTAGGTAGGGGTCAGTTTATTGTAGGTATATGATGAAGTATTTCTGGACTTGATAATTTGAAAATGGGCTGTGAGCCTTGATTGAGCACCCAGTAGCTAGTCCATGATGTTTGTCAACTCTTGCAACTGGGATTGCCAGTGTTGGAAACCTGAATAGCTTAAAAAGGCAATAATGATGGTGAAAACTGCAGGTAAACCTCCAATCCAGTATGAAGATTTTTAAGAAGTATTAACAATACATGCCATACCTATTTATAAAGTGTACTGATCTCTTGCTTTCTGCAGCTTGGGATTCGTGTTGATGGCCGAGGACCTATGGACTACCGAGAGCTGGAACTAGAAACTGGTGTATTGGATACTGCAAATGGATCTGCTCGTGTAAAGTTACACAGAACTGATGTCTTGGTCACAGTTAAAATGGAGCTAGAGCCTCCAGCTCCTGGTCGGCCAAATCATGGAAAGCTCTTCTTCTTTGTAAATTGGTATGGCCATTGTGTCACAATTGGGTGTCGTTTTCATGTATGCCGTACCTACCTATTTTATCTGGCCAACTTTTATCTTATAGCTAGCTGTATCTCATGGATTGAAACTTTTTCTACAGCCTTTCATGTAGCTAGTTTCTCTTTTGCCCCCCTCATGGGTAGGTACGGTATGATATATTCTGACGGGCCCTTTCCCGGTCAGAATGTATGTAGCTAGCTATATGGGCCTTACAAATCCAGGGGCAAACCTGAGTAGCTGCCTTTTCCACAGATGTTGCTGCTGGCCGCAGATCCTGTTGACATGGTTTTGTTAAGTTGTCAAGTTAGGTTCTCTATATTTCCTTTTCTGTTCCGCGAGGTGGGCTGTCCATCAAGATAGTCAACTTAGTCTGTGGAACTCCTCTACTCTTTCTCGTATGGAAGGCCACAAAAGGGACCGTCCACTCGAGTGTCATTTTCTGTTCTTTGTGCCATTCTTTCCTGCCCATAGTAGAGCACATAGCCGACTCAAGACAAATAATGTGTCATTGAACACTTGGTCGTCCGTGGTGGGTTTGCCTCACGGCGGCCATACCTGTACCGAGCTTCACTGTTTGGATCACACTTTATTGTGGGTGCGGTAGTTAGCGTGGAGTTAATAATAATAGTAATTCTCTTTTGCCCATATTTATTTCATCTTGTGCATTCAAAATCTCCTTGACATTTTGTTAAAGATATGCGACTCGTTTATCTGTGTTTTTGTAAATTGTAGAACTTTCCAACTATAGGGCTCAAAACAGTTCTCTAGTCTAAAGCAGCCAAAGAAACCATAGCCAAGAAATCTTATGACTCTTCCATTTCTTCATGAATAACTCGTTCACATTCCTGCCAAATATTTCCGAAAACGTAGGTTTGCATAATATTTGGAAGCTGCTCCTGATTGTTAGATTTATATAACTACATCAGTATATTGCTCAATTGAATATTAAATGGCTCTTGTATTTCCTATTTCTCACTAATTTCACTTGTTGTTGTTGTTGCTGCGGACTAACAACATTTTGCCAAGCAGTTTTTCGCTTTCATACAAGTTATGCTTGTTTCTTAGTTCTGCGAATGCTGCACCGGAATTTGAGGGTCGAGGAGGCGAGCAACTTGCCAGTCGACTGAGTGGTGTTCTTGAGCGTTTGTACAGTGACGCTCATGCCTTCAACACAGCTGGACTTGTCGTTGTACCCGGCAAATATGTAAAAGCTTTTTATGTTGATGTTGAGGTGAGATAACATTTGATGTAAATGATGCGTTTGTGACTGTCTAAAGAACTGCAGGTTAATTATGAATTACTCAAGTTGAAGCTTGAATAGATATTTGTTGATTTCACATGTATTTGGGATGAATACTCAGCAAGTAAAATAGGCTTGGTAGGTATTGTCTGCAAAGCTAAGTCCATAGATGGCCATTACATATGTATAACTTTTTATGGTGCTATAAAGTAATGATATTTCTTAAAACTGTAATAGACACTCTTACTAAAATATCATGATTAATCGAGTTGCAGTTGGAAAATATACAAAGTAGCTACGTACCTACTAACGATTCCCCTTTTAATTTAATCCCAACACCTGAAGCTCTTCAGATACAGCCTTGTCTCACCCAACTGACGTTTTACATATTCGCTACCTAATTCAGATAACATAGCCTAATCCGGCAACATCTACTCTATGTACTATTGCAGGTTTTGGAATGTGGTGGCAATTTGTTTGATGTTGTCTCGCTGGGAGTTAAGTCTGCCCTGTATGCCACCCGCACTCCACGTATCACAATCACCGGCGAAGATGGAGGAGAGCTCGAATTTGCTCTGTCTGATAATCCCCACGATGTTGACAGACTGGATGTTGTGAATGCACCTGTGCTTATCACTCACTTGAGGGTGAGTGTTTGGTACCACAACTTAATATGTTTAGGTAACTACTCGTTGGTAAATAAGTAGCACTCCGACGACGTGATTACTTATGGTAGCTACTAACCCTTGACGACATTGGTACTAATTGTCAGATGATCGTACTTACACTAAATTGCACTGGACTGAAATTACTAGATACACAGGTGTTTTAACGCCTCTTAACTTATATTGGACTAACTGACGTAGTGTGTTTAATGAGACTTAAGTCACATAGAAACTGACCAGATGTGTATTTTAAATTTAATAGGCGGCAGTAGACGAACTAACAGGCCTATTCCCACAGAGACACCGGGACTTACGTCCTAGCTCTCTATGAGCTATTGCCATTGTTAGCTTGATATAGATGACAGAGTAAAGAAGAAGAAGAAGAAAAAGGAATATCTCAGCCACGAGTCTTATCATAAATGCACGCAAGCGCAATTTATATCCACTGATCTGCGGAGCTCAAGAGTGAGTTACTCCTGGTGGAGGACGTGTTCATAGTTGTGCAGGATGTCTTTCCCAATGTTTGTCAAGTCAATTTTTAAACGCGTTGACCCTCTCCGCACCGACAACGTTGGAGGGGAGTCTGATATTGTATTGGATTAACTGACCAAATAGAAAGGGTGTACAAATGAGACTAAATTAAATTTGGACTAAACTGACCAGATGTAAGGTGGTTCTAAACAATGCTAAATTATACTGAAGCTAAGTACTAGGGTCTAAACCAGGGTTGGAATTTAAAAATCAACAACCCCCCCCCCCCCCAAAAAAAAAAAATAAATAAATAAACCCAGCCGGTAGTGTTTTTTTTATGAAGCATTTTTTGAGCAAATAAAAGCTGGATAGCAGTGAATAACAGTTTAAATATACTCAAAACTACCCTACTAAATCCTATAGTTATGTGGCGTTATACTTGTACGCTTCAAAAATATGTTAATACGCCCTCTGTCAAATGTACTGAAGGGCCACATTATCTCAAAAATGCCAAAAAAAAAAAAAAAAAAGATATAACTTCGAAGTTCAAACTAATCAGTGAAATGCATTTATTAGTTAAAACCACAACTAACAAAGCATATTATTGGTGGACACCGTGATTGACTCATTAGTAACCTAGGTAGGCCTAATTATTACGGTATATTGCAAGTTTGCCATCTGAAGCTTCAAGNAAAAAATATAACTTCGAAGTTGAAACTAATCAGTGAAATGCATTTATTAGTTAAAACCACAACTAACAAAGCATATTATTGGTGGACACCGTGATTGACTCATTAGTAACCTAGGTAGGCCTAATTATTACGGTATATTGCAAGTTTGACATCTGAAGCTTCAAGAAATGCAATTGTTGTCTAAGTCCAAATTAGGCTACACAGATTGATGTGTTAGTGGGCCTTGCAGTAGTGAACACAATGGTTACATCTGTATTGAGTTATTTTTAGTAATAATTGCAGCCCCAATGTTAATTATAAAATGATTTAGTGTTGTGTATCTAAAGTTTTAAATCAGCTCAAGGAATCTTTGAGATAATGTCAGATTTCATGTGGACAGTCAAGTCGTTGGTAGTTTATACCCTAAACAATATAGTAAGAACTTATTTGGCTCTTTCTTACTCATAAATATTTACTGTCCAGTGCCCACAACCCTCAAGAGTTTTTTGTACAATCTATTGGTTAGCAAAGTAGTTCATGATTACATTTCTTTGTACAGTCGACTCGAACTACATACTGCTCTTCCTATTTATTATTACTATTATTATTGTCTTGAGGTGGCATTATTTCAAATATTGAAGGAAACGAATAGAAGCACAATTNTACAATCTATTCGTTAGCAAAGTAGTTCATGATTACATTTCTTTGTACAGTCGACTCGAACTACATACTGCTCTTCCTATTTATTATTACTATTATTATTGTCTTGAGGTGGCATTATTTCAAATATTGAAGGAAACGAATAGACGCACAATTAGAAATTTTGTTACCCACGACGCGTTTCGCCGAGGTACCTCGGCGAAACGCGTCGTGGGTAACAAAATTTCTAATTGCGCTTCTATTCATTTCCTTCAATACTATTATTATAATATTCCTAGTTTTATCACCATACCTTCGTCATATAACGTGATTCAAACTCTGAGACTTAGTTTAGAATGTCGCATCAACACACGAATGCCTAATATCTCAGCATTTCGGCCGGAAGTGGGTAGGGCCCTCTAGAATTTACCCCTGAGGGCAGTGCTGCTCATGCCAACTTTGCTTAAGGTTGTCGGTTGATTTTTTTGGCTTTCTTGAGCTTGCTTCTCAAGAGTCTAAATGGCATAATTTATTGGTTTGCAAAGTAGGTAGCTACTTCATGATAAGCTATATTTTTTTTAACGGAAGACGAATTACTGCTCATTTTTACTTCGTCTAAGGTAGCAGGATGTGTTTTTTGACTTACTTGCGCTCGCTGGTCAGGAGTCTAAATGGCATAGCTAATGTTTTGCCCTACTCTTTGATAACATTTCCGCAAACATGACTGGGCTTGCCAAGCGGTGCACTGCCCAAAAAATGTCTTTACACCATAGCAAATACTGATTGCATAGATTCAAGTTTTTTTTTTTATTTCTGAGCAAGGTAGGTTCTTGTGAAGTACATTTAAAGCAAATGTTTAACTATTTAAATTCAGTCATAGGCAATGAGACTATAGTCCCAAGAATGTGAAGCGTTATGCCATTCACCCTCGTGTACAGCAGGCTTTAACTGCTCAATGTAATTTTTTGAGGAAAAATTGGTTTTGTGACAGTTTTGGCTGCCCAAGAATGTGAAGACTTTAGGAAAGGCTGTATCATATAGGCAACTACAATGAGTCCATTTTTGTGGCAAATTTGGCTGCCCAATAGCTAATGAAATGACTGCATGAAAGGCTGTCTTTGCAACTACTTTTTAATATTATTGTAACCACATAATTAGGTACCAAAATCTTTACAAACGAAACTTGCAATAGTATAGCGTTAAAGATGAACTGTAAGTATTCCCTCTAAATATTGTGGTTGATTAATCACGCTTGGAAGTGCCGAAAGTGTCAACCATTGTACCATGTAGAGGGTACCTATTACACAAGATGAGGTAGCAGTAATTTTAAGAGTAGAGTAAACAAGAACGCCTTGTAGGAAGAATCCTTACTTAGTGGGGAGGTTGAAAGTTGTGAGTCAGCAGTTTTGGTATTTTTCACATCAAGGTCAACTCACCTGACTACCTACAAGAGATTGTTGTGATAGTTCAATTCCTTCTAACAATTATTGGGTAGAAAGATATGCATACAGTTATACACTTAGGCTATGCAAACAAATATAGCTAGCTACACTTAGGACGACAACATTACCTAACATCTCTCTCACTTCACTCACTCGTGACAGTCGCCTTTCTCATTTTGTATGTGGGTGATAAATAGTCTAACTGAATTCCTTGACAAGCAAAACATAACTGATTTGGTTTTCAAAATATTTATGAACATAAATCAGTGCCTACGTATTAAAGTGTAAAGTGAATTTAGTTTGTTACTGAGACAAGACTTGCTGTGGGGTCGCAAGTAAAATGCACTAACTATAGAGGCTGAAATGCAATAGCAATAGCTATCTGGAGCTGCAGGATATTTGCCACCTACTATGCTTGTCAAGTCAGTGAGGCAGCCTAATTAGCAAAGATATGATTTGCAGAGTCAGAAATATTGACATTTTGCTCATGTTGACTCGCCATAGAATTCACTGAAGTTTTAACTACTACCTTTTATTATTTTTACAAAGTAGTCATATTGGCTACATCTATCAACTCTCTAGGTTTAAACCTGACAGCTTCAACTAACACCATGTAGCTATATGGCAAATGGCTTCCATTGTCTGCATGTATTATTCTGAAAATTTTGCCAGAGTTTTAGCTCCCTGCTAAATGTTTCAACTTGTTATTGATATTTTGCACTTAGTTTGTGTTTTGCATCAGGCTAGACAAAGAAATATGAAGAAAACTGGTCAATATGAATGATGAACTCTACCGTTCATTAACATTTATTAGTCAGTTATTACCTGTCCCCCATTTGAGGTAGCCTTCTAATATTTTATATCATAAATTGTTAACCATTATTTGATTATCAATGAGTTGTTGGAGGAATAAGCTCTTTCGAAACAGTTCAATCGGTGGAGAACGATGAAAAAAGCATTTTTGTCTTTGGAAACGTTCCCCCCCCTCCCAAAAAAAAAAAAAATAATAATAAAACCCAATAATCCGACTACCCAGTTTTTTAAACCCTTGGTTTTTCCCAGCCCTGGTCTAAACTAAACGATACTAAATTATATGAGAAGTAAATGATGTGATATCAGGAGCGTCAAACTGACATTAAATAGGACGTGCATTTCCTGGGCAGATATCGGAAGGTGTGAC
>LQNS02278097.1:19320066-19333858 GCA_001587735.2 Parhyale hawaiensis
CAATGTTGACGTTGGCAGGAAGAGCAGACGTGTTGAAGGAAGGAGGACCCTAGTTCCCAGCTTCGAGTATCGAGCTTCGAGGACCGAAACCTAGATTCCCAGAGGCTTCGTCGACAGGAAGACCTGAAGTGTTGAGGGACGGTAGACACTAGTTCCCGAGCATCGGACCCGAAACTAGATTCCCAGAGGCTTCGTCGACAGGAAGACCTGAAGCGTTGAGGGACGGTAGACACTAGTTCCCGAAACTAGATTTTCTTGATACGTTGTCCTGTCGATGTGCAGAGATGTTCGACCCAGCTAAGGGCATACAGGTGAGAAGAGGCTAACACTAGCACAGGAAGAGAAGCGTTGGGCTGGAAATGAAGAGCTACTCTGGAGGAGATGTTGCCTGTGCTGAGATCCAAGACGATTTGAGGTACTGTGTCTCCGGTCGCTCGAAGGAACCTAGCCCCTCCCAGAGGGGCGGAGGTGGGAGTGATGAGGTCACATAAGTTTCCAGAAACCCCTTGAGAGGGAAACCCGCTAGATGCGGCCACTCAAATTTTTCTTTGTCTGTTCTTTCACCACAACCTTCCTCGTCTCTGGGGAAATGAAACAAAGAGAAGACATATTACTGAAAGATCCAAGAAGGGCTATCGCAGGCTAACACAATTTTGAAATGGAGTAAGGGAAAAAGAAACTACGAAAAATATGTAACTGGAGACATAGCTAATTCACATGTTATTCTAACTCAGACTACGGACCTGTTGCTTTGCAGGAGGAGAAGAAGAAGAAGCTGACACTTCAGTAGGAGGTTTTACCGCGTCACTGCCGCCACTGACGGGCGTCACTACGTGCGTGTGTTGCCAGAAAGGGTCCACGTGAGGCACTTTGGCTTTTTCTGCTTGGCACTTGACGTTGCTCTACAAAACAATGTTTTAACCCATGTTTCAGTACATTATGAAGGGCTGAAGAATTTGACAATAAAATGTTACTTTTTAATAAGCTACGTATGCTAAAAATGATTCACCTACTATGGTTTTCACTGGCCGTGTTTTACACTATTTTTCGCTAATAATACGTAAACGAATTCTCCGATCACTGTGGTATGTAAGTACAAAACCTTTTACAACCCTACCTAATTTATGGCCCACATAGCATAATGCTATACGTGTATACAGAGGAGTTTACTCTTGTATATTTGACCTATATTGAGCTGAAGCCTGGAAGTCCCGTCTAAACGTTCGAATGACGTTCCAGTGTTGCCAGGTTGTTATGGCGAAATATCTGTAGACCGGAGCCGAAATATCGGTATTTTGCCGGAAATATCTGTAGATCTTAATACTGTCACTAATGTGTCTTGTCTGTCATTTGTCTATAAATTATATTACAGACCGTTTCAAATTCTGAGAGTGATACGGCCTACGACAAACTATACCCATCGATCAATTATAGGTTGTAGAAAATACCGATCTACGGTAGCCACATCCAATAAACCCTGAGAACAGTGGCGTAACGCTGTATATAATACTCTATTAGGAAGCCAGCACATTTAAAACTTGCTCATTTATTGATTTTTCTGGCAAAATATTATGACATTGGAGCATAATTTTTTTTTATGTGAAGGTTGATGAGAAGGTATTGGGAGCAATTGTCCCAGATCCACTGCCACGATAGTAGGTACCAAAACTGCGAAAAACTGGCAAGGAGTACACCACAATCGACTGAATTTTCGCCTATCAGTTAAGACTATACACGATATCGGGTAGGAAGGGATACAATCGGCTACATTGGCAACACGAGAACTCATTGATAAGTTGTTGAGAGAAATAAATGAACGGACTTCACAAAGAAGAATAGGCACAATGACAGAGGTGGTTATAGGAATTTTTGAAATTTCATGCATTCAGAGCAATTCACTACAAATATCTGTCGCTAGAACTTGGGCAGTTGAAAAAAAAAAATCTGAACATCCGTAGGTCAGTATCAAAATCCGTATATTTACAAATTTTAATGCCAAAAAAATCGATAAATGAGCGATTTTTAAATGGGACGGCTTCCTATCAGACAATTATATAAAGAGTTACGCCGCTGTTCTGAGTGTTTGTCGGATGTGGCTACCGTAGATTGGTATTTTCTACAACCTATAATTGATCGATGGGTTTAGTTTGTCGTAGGCCGTATCATTCACAGAATTTGAAACAGTCTGTAATATAATTTATAGACAAATGACAGACAAGACACATTAGTGACAGTATTAAGATCTACAGATATTTCTGGCAAAATACCGATATTTCGGCTCCGGTCTACAGATATTTCACCATAACCTGGCAACACTGGAACGTCATTCGAACGTTTAGACGGGACTTCCAGGCTTCAGCTTAATATAGGCCTATTATACAAGAGTAAGCTCCTCTGTGTACACATATAGCAATATGCTGTGTTAGCGATAAATTAGGTAGGGTTGAAAAAGGTTTGTGCTTGAATACCATAGTGATCCAACAATTCGTTTGCGAATTATTAGCGAAAAACAGTGTAACACGGCCAGTGAAAACCATAGTAAACTGAACGTATGTTAAATACGAGTATCACTGCAATAGATGACGTCTTTCTGTTACAAAAATATCCACGTCTGTCTATTCTGAGTAACAATGAGGTCAATATAGCTACATCAAGTTAGAGTTTTCAGTCACTTTGTGAACGACATGCCCAAAAGCCCAACCGAGACTAAAGTATTCTAACGAGTCTCCCCGATGAAGTAACTAACTAGCTATCCAGGACATGGGAGGAACGAGCTGCATCAATGATGAAATGGTTCAATGTTTAGCAGAACTACGGCAGCAATAAAAAAGGGCTCTGGGTGCTTACGGGATTATCCATGTCGTACCCATAGCCAACATCCAGAGTAATAAGTGAGCCAGAGAAACGAATTAACAATTAAGCTATAGCTATAAATTCTATAATACATAGAGAAGAAATTCATACACACATGCACGTAGCTATTACAACAGTTACCGGGAATCTGCCACGCAGATCACTTGAGAATACTGCCAGAGAGTGTTCGCCCTATCTATGGGGTTGGTCTTTCAAGAGAGCACACGTCTCAATATTTCATCACAATTACCAAAGGGAAGCACAAGAAGCACTGTTGAAAAATACCTCCATCACTACGGCGAGAAATTCTCTAGCGGCGGACAGGAATGGTAGAATGGCGTGTCTGGGCATTTTGAGTGCAGTGTGGCTCTGTGAGGCGGATGGCATGGCAGCGACTCGCTCCACTGCCTCCGATATTCGTCGCAGCACTGGGCCCACCCACTTCTCCCACACCATCACGCACACGCCTGGGGAAAGTCAGTACAGTGTAAGTCATAGCTATACTAAAACGTTGTGAAAGTGTTAGTCTATGTACAGCGCAGTACTCATATATTGACGCCTGACAGCGGATGTACCATGCCTCTCGAAGCAGAGATTAATCAATCGGGCGCCTGGAACCCTTTATTGCATCCATCAGACACCGTCATCCATACAGTATGACAGAATCTGACGTCAAATGCAACTATTTATATATTAGCATCTTTAGCATCGTTCCGTGCGTATGTATCTACGCGGAATGCAAGGCAGTACCGTAAACATTCCTGTACTCATATACAAGCTGAAACTGGTGCAGTCCTAAAGGGCTCAAGACCAAAAGACGCACCAGATTAGAAATAGAGCAGTTGGGTAGGGCTCAACCGACCCTTTGAGTTCCTCTTCTCTCATCAAGCACCTTCAGTAATTCTTTGTGATATGAATAAACTGCAAGAGCATTTTATTATTATAGAAGATGTAACCAGAAAACTCACCGTGCCTGACGTGGCAATTAGGTATGAGAGCAGCAACGGTAGCAGCGGTGGTGAGCACGGCAGGGTCGTGTGTGTTCTGTAACCAGGCGGCAGCGCTCTCCCACGCCACATAGGCAGCCAGGCTGGCCGCGCTCAGACTTTCCGGGAACACGATGCTCACTTCCACCACATGCTCTGGAAAGGAAGCATTTATGGTTCTTTTTGTAATATCCTATTTTTTGTGCATCAGGCTTGGAATCTTCTAAATGTGCCTATGGGAGTACACCTGCAACTTTAGTGTTCAATTGGTTACTGGGGTCCAGGTCTGGAATTTAATAGATTAAAAACAATTTAATATTTATTGCAAACAGGTAAACAATAACCAACACTCTCTACAGTACAATGGATGACCCCCCCCCCCGACTTACCATAAACTGCGACCAGGTCTATGTGGGCATCTTCTGGAAAGTCTGATTCCAGCAAATTCAAATGAGTGCCTTCCGGCATATCCTCTTCAATTTCTTTAGCTTCTTCTACATAATCCTGTTGGAAAGACCATGTACAAGATAAGCTCATGGATCTGAAGCAATAGTAATACACAGAAGTTAAGTAACAATATTTTGAAGCAGAGGGCATTGTAAGTTTTCATAGCTGCATTTATACCTACTTTTTTATTATAATTTGGTAACTTCCCTACCACGTATTTTTCATTGTGTAAATAGAAACGGTTTGCTAATTGATGCTCCACACTGTTATTACTCCTACCCAATAACAAACGGGTGTTCTTGACGATAAACAACAAACAGTTTCTAAATATGAACAATTTCGATCATGTTACGTGGGCTTATACGCATGTTATGGAAAAAAATAAAAGAAAAAACTTAAGAAAAATGCAGAAAAAAACTACAGGGAAAAAATATTTACAGTTCCAATGGGCAGAGCAGATTATGTACATCAATTTTTAATAAGCGCACGTAAAAAGGTATGAGGCACTCACTGGATCAAGTTTCTTGTAGTGCTGTATGTGTCCCTCTATCGAGGTGATGAGACTCGATAGGGCTTCTCTCGATAGCCCTGTCCTCACTAGCCACTGAGCTACAACCTCTGCAACTGCTCCTGTAGTACACGAAGAATTAACTTTTCAGGGCTGATGCTGATCAACTGAAGAAATAGTAAAGGACTAGCACGGAGAGGCACCTACCACAGCCGCTATGAATCCGACCCAAACTAATTACACTCAATTGCGTATTTATAAAATCGTACAAGGCAGTCTCTAAGAAGTCAAAACATCGGGTATACGGTACAGATTAGAGGAAATAAGTATAACTTCACAATACATATAAGATTAGAGGAGTTTCTATCCTCATTACCTATGGCTATATACCGTACTACACAGCACCTCCAGTGTACCAGTAATGCTGGGGACACACTAGTCATTTAAACAGACAACTTGATGCAAGGATGCGAGACTCGGACGTCACTTTATTATTATTATATTAGTATTGTCCCGCTACTTCTGATACTTAGACAATCAATAGCGATCTAAGATGATTTACTCGGCTTACAGCCGGAACCACAACGTTGTGCTCAGGTGGCAAGAGATGAAGGACGAAAAGAGCAAAAGATAGAAAAAAGAAACGCCCGTGCGGACGGTCCCTCCTTCTGTGGCCCTCCACATGGGCGAGGTAAGAGCCCCGCAGAAAAAGTCGGTCACCTCGATCGGCGGCCCACCTCGCGGGACAAGGGAGGAAATATAGAGAACTTACCTAACTCTACAAAACTAACCTTCTCAGCAGGAACTGCGGCCAGATGCTACATCCCCTGCGGAGAAGGCACTCGGGACCCTTGGATGCGTGATGCCTAAGCATATTGTGGCAGGGAAAGGGTCCGCCACAATATGCCCCTGAGGGCCTCGGACGCCACTTATGCCACGGCATCTATGCTACAGATTTTAAATCTATACCAATAAGACACGCGAGCTGCTCATCCTAGCAACCAGTTCGGCGTAGAAACGCATATGTGGTCCGGGCATAAGAGGTGTCCCAGGAAAAGACAGTTGTTGCTTGTTAATTCACGCACACATTCCTGTGAAAAACTATGAAGCCACAGTCAATGAAACAATTTAATGCATCAGAAACCCGTACATGTCCGAAAATATTAGCTAGCTCTATAAATCATACATGTCAGGGTATACAGTTTAATTTTGAAATTAGATCAATAAGAAATATTACATTGCGCTTTGAGCAAATCAACCTAAGTTAGACGCCCACCTTCCTCAAACCTCCCCATGAAGAAAAAGAACAAGCAGTAGGTAAAGGCATGCCCCCACACCTAGGCTCACTCTCGATTTAGTGTTCCACGCTGGAGGTTGGGCTCCTCTCAGCCTGCGCAGCTGCCATTGTGTTGAGGCGTTGTTGTGTGACCTGCATCGAGCCTTGTGAACGGTATTATGTGTAAGTTAGCCATTTACAGGTAGTGCAGTGAAGCTTGTATGGCCGTTCTTCTGTGCACGCCATTGCTCGACACTGGGGGCCCCGCTGACGAGGCTCAGCCCTCGTGATTTAGGCCCACTGCTCACATTTTTTAATATATTCGTCCGCAATAAACAGAAAGTTTTGCCTGGGTTTTGCTTCTGCCGCTTGCATTTAGATATAAAATATCCGATAGGGATAACCTAGGCTAGACTAGCGGCCAAACAGTTGGCTGGAGTACCCTTCTAGTAAGCATGTTAAATGTGCACAGATTTCGGCAGGGGATTAATACAGGTAAAGTCAACTGGGCGGGACAGTCTTTGGCGCACTGGATTGCAAGATTCCGGTCGTCGTAAATCATTAATGAGTAGTTCTGTCCTCGAGCCTGGATAGGTTTCTAGCTGCTATATTAAACTTACAGAAATTATCGGTTTATTTTGCATTAGTTTTGCAGTTGTGACCTTCACGAAGCAGAAACTTAGCGATCTGGTCCTTAGCCAGGCTAGGGTGCCATGACATCTGGTATGTTAGACAGTTGCCAACTGGCAGTGTGCTCTGGCATTTTATTTCACTATTGTGACCGGGCTTTAGACCCGGTTTGGGCAGTGTGAACTCAGAGACTGGTGTCCGCATTCAGTGCTCCTCATTGCGAGTGCCAAACTTAGGATTAGCTTTCGAAAGCTGTTGCATTTTAGTAGGCACCATAGTTAACGGATCTCTGACTTCGCCAGCATGGCTGGGGCGATTAGGTGCCTCTGGTAATATCTAACTTAATTTGCCATCTCGCTTCTCACTATTATTAATCATTAGCCAATAGAAAATTAGGTCGGGCGGTAACGGAAATCGAACTCGGCCCGCATTTCGATTTATTAGTACAATAACCTACAGTAAGACTACAACAAACAGAGTTGTCACTAGCGACCTAAATAGCAAACAAATACAGAGTAGTACGTATGTGGTAGCGCGCCAATAGGCCTTACCGCGAGCTACGCAGCTCCCCCTGAAACCTGTGACCCTTTGAAGTCCCACCAGTCTGGCCACCCCTTTTCCCTCCCCCGCGGTAGTGCTGCCTCACAAGGCGATAGGATAATACAAAAGGATAAGGAAAGAATGAGCTCGCGTGGTTCCTGGGAACCACTCTCTCACACGTGAACTCGAGGTCTGGCAGTTTGAGGGATAAAGCCGTTCAACTGGACCAGCTAGGTCGGACGAGTGTCTGAGCCAGCGAGTTCAAGAGGCAGAATACGCGAGATTGAGGAAAGGTCAAGGGGGAAATTCAGGATAGGAGTGAAGAGTACAGGCTAAGAGTGACCAAAGACTTGGTTGGGTGGTTGAGGATGCCTTGAGTGGCCAGATGGTGCATCACGGAGTCGGTGACAACGATTGCTGTTGTTTTGTTGCGCGCCCAACCTACACCCCTTCCATTTAAAAGAGAGCGCTGCCAGCCGCACATTAGAAATCATCAGAAGAACTTCATTGCTGGGTTCAATTAAATAGCTGTCTAAGTCACTCGTCGAGATTGCGATGTTCACAAAAGAGAGTGGACAGCCAAATGACACCGAAGTCACGATGCCACGACACAGTTTTAGTTACACACTTTGGCACTTCGATTCAGACTCGGACATACATGCTCCTAAGTCTATGTAGCTAAAATTCGTTTCACACACTTCTATAATAGCAAGCAAGAGCTACAGACTATAGCTACCTTACGATGTAGTCTATTCAAAAGCATTTAAAATCCTCCTAACGGTAAGGACGACTCAGGCCTAGCCATTGCAACATGGCGTTGCACTTAGCTTTATATGAAAAGTACCGTACGTAAATAAGTTCTGGAATTTATCTCATGGGTCACACTTACTACTTCAGCCAGTAATTGACAGCATTGCACTATCGTGTTCATGCATGGCATGATAATCCAGATGCATTATTACCAGTAATGATATTACTACGTACAAAAAATCAT
Organism: Parhyale hawaiensis; assembly: GCA_001587735.2. Taxonomy (NCBI): domain Eukaryota; kingdom Metazoa; phylum Arthropoda; class Malacostraca; order Amphipoda; family Hyalidae; genus Parhyale; species Parhyale hawaiensis. The sequence continues at coordinate 19,328,301 of LQNS02278097.1, forward strand.
AAAATTCGTATAAACAAGGCTCCAAATCAAGACTCACCCTTGCCTTTGTCAATCATCCTCTTGACCGAGACTTCACTAGTGGTAGAGCTGGGGTGGACTGAATAGTTTACAAGCCTCTCCACCGATAAAAGTCTTTGTAGTTGAGTAATTACTACAGCCCACTCGCTGCTTTCTCTAGAGCAGCCCTCCCACTCCTTCAATATACTGGGCTCTTCTAAGGTACCCGCCAACATTGCTTTCACGTCGTTCTGCATCTCTTCGAACAAATCGATGGAGGTAAGAGATGCATCCTCAGCGGCAGCAGAGCAGCTGGTCGCATCGGCATCACCTTCAGAATCAGCTGCAACAGATTCAGTCACAACCTCCCCGGATTCTGACTTGTCCTCATCAGCGCCACTGGACACGTCCATGGCCTCGTCAGTAGTGGCAGCGGCGGTGGCCGCCTCAAGACGACGTCTGCGCTTAACTCGCGCCTCTATTTTGGAGTTGATGAGCCGTGCAGCAAGTCCGGCGAGGAAGGCCGCCCTGATGTACGGCCACGACACTAGCTGGGCACGAACGCTGCTCCACCATCTGCTTCTCTCGTTTGCATCACACTCTATTGAACTTTCTGTTGAGTGCAGAAAGCAAAATCATTTCGTAAAATGAAATAGCTCTAAGTTGGAGTTTATCTTCAATTTGACAGCACATTAACCTATGTGGCTAAAACTCACTGAGAACCCAGCATTATAACATGGCCAAACTAATAGTAAGATCCTTGTTTAAGTAACTGAAGTACTAATGGAAATGGTAACAATATCCTAAACAAAAAGCCAGTCCCGTTTTGGATCAACTTAAGCTCCCTGCGCGACATAAAAAATAGCAAGCTCTGGGTGTCCACAACAAGCACCTGTCATAGAAGTAAAAGATGATAAAAGTGTGGCCATCTTGAGTGTTTCCATCATACGTTCGACAACCTCGTGTGCCGCATTGGGTGCTAAGGATGGAGGGTCACCCGGCAATGGCGCTGAGGCGGTCACACGGCCGCCCGAGGTACACGTATGGAGCTCATCCTCGTACGTGTTGTGCCAGTATAGCAATAGAAGCTTCAATAAGCCTTTGATGTGCACACCACTTGTAGAAAGGGCAGCATGAACGATGGCGACGCGAGACTTTGACCACTGCCAGCCAAATAAAAACCGACCTAGAAATAAACGAAAAGATAGGCATTATTACGTAACAATAATATATATACTGTCTTCATAACTTAAATTATTACATTATGGATTCTCCATAACTAAAAAGAATATTCTTTTTAACAGGGGTTCACCTGACCTCATCACCCTATCAACAACTGTACCTGTATCAGGAATGAAGAAGAGGATGCTCGGAAAGATCATTACCAGTGGCATTGGCATGAGATGTAAGTAAACACGCAGTATTAACGGCACAACAGTATGCCAACAAGCCTGATACAACACTCAAAGAGTAGGTTAATATATATGCAAATGACCAACAGTTCCTTAATCAGCGTAGCACAATGTACAGTACTTTGCAGGTGACGCTACGAGGCAGTTGGTCCCTTGCTACGAGGGAGAAGACGGGAGTTCCACAAGTCAACTTAAGTGAACCATCTATTGGTAGTAGTAGAAGAGGTTTTACTAGCGCTTCAGTGGCACAATGCCTATATCGCGCCGAACTATTCCTGTGGTTATCCACAGGCTCGTGCGCCGCCAGGGCGCGAACTACGTCTCATTTTACATTAATAGGAAGTATTGAGGAGCAACTAATATTAATTTTACATAAAGTATATGTATCTATTAGTTGAAGCCTCCTATGCCAAGTTGGGGTTTACAATAGAGTTGTGGAGTTCGATGGTCCCAAGTGCAACTCTGACTCCCTGGAACCACCTAGTGTCCGACACTACTACCCTTGGCGCACCATAACCTGCGACTCTGCGAAGCCCTGATCTCTCAGCTGCCTCTTCTCTTCCTTCTGATACTAAATAGGATCACTGTATCTCTCAGTATAAAGGATTTTCAGGTTCCACTTTCATGAGGAATAGATATTAGACGTCATGCTTACAAAATATAATCTAGATTAAGCTTAGCTACAGTAGCACAAACTTTCGAATCTTCGGTCTACTTTGTTTAGATGACGTCAGAAAATACGTCCTCGTAAAAAAGCAGTCACATTAATAACAATGGCAAAAGAAGGTGTTTGACATAAGTTCTAGGATGCTTACTCAGGGCAGCCTTTCTCTCTTGTGAGAGTTTTTCCTGCAGAGCGATGGCGACCGGTTCGTCCAACTGAGGCTGCTCAGAAGGCTTGCTCTCTAGACACGCAGGTCGAGCTAGCGTCCTGTCAAGATCTCGCTTAGCTTCACTGAAGGAAAAACAAGTGTCCGTTACTTCTAATGTATAATTCACGTTTTTAAGAAGTTTGTCAATTTTTGCAGAAGAACACAAAACGTAGAAAGCAACACTTGTCCAATGCCAAGATACTCATAAAAAATTACAGAATATAAAATGTGTAAGTGTAAGTACAATGAAACATAAAGTTTACGTATCCAAAAAACAACCGGACTCACACTTCTACAGTCCGAGCTGTTAGGTCCTTTAATCGCTGCTGAGCAGTGTTGAGGTGAGGTTGTTGTCCTTCTTTGACGGCCCCTAAATCAAAGCTGCGCATGAACCACGCAACATTCACACGGAACCTGGGGCCCTCTGAAGAATCAAACTTGACCTGCATTCACAATGGACCAGTTACTAATATAGAAGTAAGGAATACTATGTGCAATTCATCACTAGTACAACCACATTGGCTGCTTGTACGCCCAAACCACAACAAAATGCTATAGTACTTTCCCGAGATAATAAAGACTTAATTATTATAGTGGGTTGGGTAACTAGCGCCGTAGGCATCACGCCCGCCTCGCGCCGAAAACACAAGATCGGGATATTCTCAGTTTTTGCACTCTATCACTGGCCCAGCATAGTGCTGAGAACATATACTACCTCAGCAATCATAAATGAGATCTATCTGGGGTCATAGACCCCATCACTTTGACATCTCTGCTACTAATAAATGGTCGCGTAGCAACCGCGTTACTCTCCCATCCATCTCAATAAATCTCCGAATTTACAGTTTTTCGTACATTTCACATCGCTCCAAGTATCTCCTTATTCTTTTAACATTAAAATTGCCATGAGGGAGTTCGGAAAGTATTTCTACCATCATCGCATCTATGTCCCCTCCCCGGGGGTATGGGAAGTATCTCTTTCGGATTTCCGAATCGCTGGGGCATTCTGCAAGGAGATGGCGTACTGTCAGCGGCACCAGACAGTCATCACAATAGGGTTGAGAGCGGCGATCCATCAAGTACTGATGGGTCAGCCTGGTGTGACCAATGGGCAGGCGGCACAGTACCGCCTCCAAGCGGCGGTGGTATTTGAAAAGTCACCAGTCAGCCGCACGGATTGACAAGAAAGCATTACGAAGACAGTACACTATTGCAAGGTTCTTGGAAAAAGCAGGTAATATGAGTACCGGTTACGACAGTTAACATTTCCAAAAAGTTATACGCAGGGTCTACCCCAAAAACACAAAAACTGTTCGAAGTGTAGGCACTGCTATTACCACTACTGTGGTTCTAGTGTAAGCCACACAACTCTATGCGATCCAAAGATAGGAAGAAGGGACATGAAGTATGCCCGGCAAAACGAGCAACCCAAGCCTGGGTACAGTGGCCTACAGAAAGAAGAGGATGAGTAGCCATGTAAAACGAGCAACCCATGCCTGAGAACAGTAAAGGAAGAACAGGACGAGTAGCCACGTAAAACGAGTAACATGGCTGGGAACAGCAAAGAAAGAAAACGATGAGCAGCAGCGACAGATTATCATCGACGGAATGAAAAAGAAAGGCAGTAAATTGGGTACGCAACAAAATTCTCTCTAAGGCCTAACTCGCGCTAAAGTAACTTATGGTGCAATTTTCTACAACCTAGGATGGAGGAACGTTACTAACTCAACTCTATGACCGATGGTTCCAGTTTTGCTACTTGAGAGGATGGATGGGAGCTATTAAGGATAGCTTCGACGCCATCCAGCCAAAGCCTGGTCCAGCCAGTCTACAACCGAAGTACATACCCAGTCAATGTCCCACTAAACTGAAAAGTTGAGGCCCTTTTGGGACAGGAGAGGGCAAGAAGAACAAATGCGTACCTTAGTATTGGGACTCTCCTGTTGCTGCCGCTGCATGAGAGGACGAAGTTGAGTGTAGGGCATGGACAGGCGATGACTCAGTTCCTGTAAGAGAAAGAAGAGTTGCGGGCATTTCAAGAAGAAAACGAAGAGTTGCGGGCATTTCAAGTCGTGAAATGAACATAATATTGAGTTGGGATTCTGTAGTTATGAAATTTGACTAGAACTGTGTTGCTGTCACAAAAATATCTGCTGACAATATAAACAATTGGAATATAGTCTAATTCGATTCAAGCCTAGAGATCAGTTGGCACCAAGACATGGCATTTCATGGCCTTAAACACTTTTACTGAAGAATTTAAGGAGTAGATTCATACCAGTTTATTGTTTTTTTTTTTTATATTTCACACAAACAAAAATCACGTAAATAGAACATTTAGACAAAAAACACGTGACGTAACTAAACAACTCTTCTTCCTAACGATTGACCTATAGCTTAAATATGAAGTCCCTGTTCTAAGTGATTTTCATTTGCATGACAAATTTGAACCAGCACTGGAGAATAATCAAGCATTGCAACAACAAGTAACTGGCACTAAACATTACAAGAACCTGGAAACCTAGGTACCTACAGGAAGCACTTCAACCTGTGCCACGGCAAAACAACCAAGCTATTCAACATCATGCCCCATCTACGAACCTGCACAATGGAGTTCAAATCATCCCCATTCAATGTGGTGCTGAGCTCAACCTTCGGATGAAGAGCATACAGTGCGGTGTGTAGGCGCAGCAGCTGAGCCAGGCGTCTTAGCAGCGTCTGTACAGCCGGAGACTCACTGTCACTGGCACACGACAGGGGAGGCTCTGCGTCAGGATCTGGACTGCCTCGGGGGCTATTTTGTGGCGTCCCCTCTCTGCTTACACCTTGACACAAGGATATTCATTAAGCTATAGCCATTGCGAGTTGAGACTTACAGCTACGATAAACAGGAAGGCGAAGTAATATTTGGTTACAAGGTTTCCTTCATCTGATTATGTTGCAGGAAGCTTGACAAAAAGATTGACCGTAATCAGCAAAAAAGACAACTTGAGTGAAACTAGAACGCCTCGTGGCGTAAGACCATCATCCGCGGTAAGGGCAAATTCAACGAACTCGTTTTTGATGGGCAGGTAATCCTAGTTTTTTCATATGAATGTTTTGTTCAACTTGATTAGGGCAGAGTGACCCCCCTTCCTTGAGATTTGTTAATAATAACATAAGTAAAAATAAAGCGCCTCGTGGCATAAGATCATCTGCCGCGGTGGAGGAAAATTCAATGCCGTCATTTTTTATGGCCAGCTAAGCCTAGTTTTTTGGCATGGGTCACATCTAGGTC
>LQNS02278097.1:19351254-19367688 GCA_001587735.2 Parhyale hawaiensis
ACCTTTGGCAAGCTTGTGCATGGACAGCCTAAGGAGCGTAGTGAGGTGTGTGGTGTCGAGCGTAACCACAGCAGTGGGATACAGCAGCGCGAGGCACTCGCTCTCTGTGCGCACCTCTGCATCCAGCACAGCAATGCCAGGCTCATCAAAGTGTTTTTGCAGTAGCACAACACCACTCTGCAAGGGAGAGGACACCAATTTTGCATGAGGGGCCATTCCAATGGGTTAGATACAAGTTTTATACATTATTAGCATCAAGACTAATATGAAATAAAATAACTATAGGCAGTGAAAGACATATGATCCTATACTAGTTACGACTAAATACCCTTATAAACAATGCCAATCGTTGCTTAGTGAGCTTTGTTTGTCTCATTGAGTTACAGCATGTTTGACAAAAGGATTAATAGTGATAAGAAAATAAACTTCAGAATGCAAAGAAGCTTAAACGAAATAGCTATAGCAATACGCAGAAAAAGTTATTCTAACTGATGGAATGATTGATCAACGAACGACCCGATACTACCAATCACGGATGTAAGTTGATGACGACAAGCACTTAATTCATTAACCCCTTCAAGATGGTACCCATTCCCTGCTCTCAGCCTGCGCACAATAGTTCAGCACCAGCTTAATAATCGTTTTGCATGCTTGCAAGAGATTAACTGAACTACTAATGGCGTCGAGGCGCGAAAGTGCCATAACGATGTCATTAGAGGCTCAGACTTTTTTCTTACCTCGGCGGGGGGAAAATTATTAGAGTGCAAATATCCGTCATGTCGGAGCACAGTTTGTAACGGTATATTTTCTATTGAAACACCCACAGGTGGGTGCCATCAAATACCTAGGTACTAAAATTATGGCGATTTGAAGTCAGTAGTATGAAATGTCTTTCAATGCTTAGAGCAGCCTTTTCTGGATTGAGGATGCTTTTGGAGCACAAAATAGAAATATTTTCATATCCCACCTGTGTTAGCCATGCTACAGAACCTGTATCTGTACACACAAGGATGCTTGTAAAATCCGGAGCTCCAGCACTGCTTCTTTGTAACGAGCTGACTGGGAGGCACACTACACTGTTGATATTTCCTCTGCAAATTGATAAATGCATTAATAATGGGTGTCTTCTTAAGTAAATTTCCATATAAAAACATATATATTTCAACTGCTGATACATGCTATATACAAAAGTAGCTACCAGTAATCTTGTCATACAAAAACTATATGCAACACAATAAACTGTCAATTATTCTATCTCCTTAGAAAACAATACAAAAAATGCTTTTGAACCCAGTTTTATTACACGCATAGTGTCAATGGGGTTAAGCAACCACTCAAGTCGAGCTTGTTCAATTTGGGTGATTGGATAGAGAAATTCTCAGCTGCTTAGCTGCAACTTGTGAAGCACTACTACCCTAAACTTTAGATTTATTAGTTTAGATAAAGTTCTAGGCATAAATGCAAATTGATTAAACTTGACACAGCAAAATATTTAATCCTGCTTTGATTGAAATGCTATCAAAAGTAGCAAATCCAAAGCTCAGGATTAAAGTTCCAGACTAGTAGAAGCTTAACAGATCAGATATATAATTCAATCGAAGTATGTGAATCAATTAGCTATGCACTTAGTCATAGGCCTACCGATAGAGAATACAGTGAGGCTTGTAAACCGACTTACGGACAAGTCATGAGCTCGCCCCGCCAAGTTGGCCGCAGTACCAGCCTTTCTTCAGCATCTTCAGGTACCTCCCACACGCCTTGGAAAATTATAAATCCATCTCGTTAAAATGATACGGTATATGGTAGCTAGCCCTAAATCAAAATTTGTATAACATTCACTGCCATGAATTGATACAAATACCATATTGGGATGATAAGAATTGCTGCAGAAAATTTAGAAATGTATAATTTACTGAGAACTAAGGTACAAGTACTTAAACATAACTGAGCAGCTCTAAGTTTTTACTTGCACCAGTTAAAATACAGTATTGCGAAATTTAAGTGACTGCCGTTGCAATATCTACCAAATAACCAATGTTTTATTAGGGTTATTGAGCACTTTACACAATGAGCTGACAAAATATTATAAATATTAGGCTACAAACTTTATGAGCAATTACTCGCAAAGCGAGTTTTCAGGAGACAATGTTAGATCTTTGCAAACGGTAGGGTAAAATGCCCAAAGGAGACGCACTGGCACAATGGAGACGCACCTGCGGCTTCATTGGGCTGTGCGGCGGCTGGACGTTGTGAGAAATGTCCAATTATAAATCATTTTTGGTGGGTGTTTAGGAGACTCATCAAGGTTTTTTTTTTTTTGCAGGTATTGAACATATCTTCCAGCGTTTGGTCGCCGCGCCACAGCCTTCCTACTGCAAGTGCGTCTCTATTGGGCCATGTGCGTCTCCTTTGGGCCACTTACCATACTCTACCTGTGGCTTCCATTGCACACGGGTACAACTGGGTACCTATCTCGGTTGAAGTGTACTTGGCTTTACAAGTAAATATGATTCAGGAATTGCTCAGTAAGTGATATCTAAGAAAAAGCCTTCAACAGGTGAAAGCAAACTTACCAGTGAGAACACAGAGCTTCCTCTCATTAGCAACAGCAACAACATCACCAGTAGGGCTGACTGCAACTTTGCACAGGGAAAGCCAACTTGTATCATTGTTACTGCTCCCAGCTCCTGATCAACAGCAGCAACAAAAAACTATATAGCTATAGAGAGCATTTGCATTTTGCACACCAATGACACAAAAACATACCTACAGAGGTAGCAACTAACAAATATCAAATAAAGAACAAAAGCAATAGACTCCATGCAAGCATACGGTAATTGAAATTCAGTGCAAAAGCAATATGACAGCTTAGAGGAACATGTGTAAAGAAGCAACAGTGAATGAACACCACTTGCAAGACTTGAAGGATTTACGAACATAATATATAGCCAGCTTCTGAGAGCAAAAAAACGCAATAAATAAAGTGCAGTGCAAATAGAATCAAAGATTTAACCAGTAACAGGATTACAAACAGAGAGAGGCAACATGTCGCCATTGAGGAATATCCAACACTGGATTTTAAAAAATACTAGAGAAAGTGCAGCCCATTTGAGAAAAGAATGTAGGTATTGCAGTTGGCAAAGCTTTAATATCAGCATATGAAAGAGAATGGATAGAGTGTTGCAACGAATTTTTCTCAGTGGCTCGCGAAGACAGAACACCTTCTGTCGGTAGCACCAGACCCGCGACAGCGCCCAACTCTGGGGCGTCTAAATGGTAGTTTANGTAGATGTTAACACTAGCGCGAGTCGTTGAATACTGGGGAGTGCTGCTGCTGGGACCCTGAGGTACTAGGGGGCGGAGCCTAAGGGGCGGAGCCCGAAAAGAAAAAAAAAAAAAAAAGAGAAAAGATAGAACACCAAAAGCTGTCTATAAGGAGGGTAAGGCCTCAGAACGGTTCTAAACTACCATTTAGACGCCCCAGAGTTGGGCGCTGTCGCGGGTCTGGTGCTACCGACAGAAGGTGTTCTGTCGGAGCGAGCCACTGAGAAAAAATCCCAAACTAGGAGTTTATAAATAAATACTATGAATCACAGGCCTTCAGCTTCCAACTGAAATGAGAGAAGGAAACATGGAATAAAAAAGAAACACGAAAGAAAATATAAATTGCTATCAGACACTGTAGCATCAGTTGTATATAAAAAACAATGGAACATTTGGAGAGCAAGTAGCTAATAAAGTACGGATTTAGGATGGAGGTAAAATACACACAATGAAGCGTGTCAACCACTTTGGGCAAGGACTAGAACTACCAATCACAGCAGTTCAGCCAATGGCAACAACTAGCCAATAGTGCCAGGCGGCTAGACAAAGTTTTCAGTCACGATAAAATGGCTGACTGGTAACTGTATGCTCCCATATCAGTAGCTGCTAACTCAACAACCTCACACTTGCATAACACTCAGACAGAGAACTGATGAAAATTATAGCCTTCAATGTGAACGTAATGAAGCAGTGACGCACACTCCTTCTAGATTCATTTCAAGGGCTTTGCATTATCAGGACCTTAATATCAATTGGATGAATTTTGTTAATTATAATTAGTTCAAGCTTCAAAATTCAAGAATTTTGGTAACGAATTTACACTAGGGTAAAGAGTATAAAATATTTTGAATCATTTTCAAGTATATAATAAATCAATGTCCACTGGATGAAAATAAGCAAGCAGATTCCTACTGAAAAGGAGCTTTTGGTGGTATGTAGGTATCATATTTCTAATTATCATAGCACTGAAACAATAGCTTTGACTAAATGCAACTAATAAAAAAGAAACAGCTTTTCATGTCGGAAAAAATTATTCACACCTACACACCCAGTCACTGACAGTAGGTATCAAAGAAAAAACAGAAGACTGATAGGCCGTTAGACCCACTATAGCTTGATAACTTTTGCAAAGTTATCTTGAGCAACCGTGTTGTAATAGTCAAGCTACAGCACACACACACACACTAAATCTAGCAGCCTTGCACCATCACTTGGGTTTGGCTGGGCTTGAGATGTGATTTGCAGTTCTGTTGTAGAGCACTGATGGTGAACAGCGCAACTATACAGAAAACACACAAACAAAAATAACATTGTTGCGTCAGTCGGTGTAAGTTGAGACACTCGGCTAGACGGGGTGAGTTGAAACAAAATATAGATCTGGAAAAGATAAATAGGAGTGTGGTTATTTTATAGGCACATGACTTGGCTTTCAAGCCAAGTTCTGTGTGTATAAAAAAAGGCACTCCCATTTATTTATCCAGATCTTCTGTTTTTATTCAACTCACCTGGTCTGGCCGGGAGTCTTAATTCACCCCGATCAAAGCTACTTGCAACAGAAACCAAGGTTGGTCTGAGCAATTCATGTGAGAGCCACATGTAAGATTAAGAAACAGCTCATTATAGCTACCAGTACATTACTAGTACTATCAGAGTATGAACTGACAGCAGACATGGAAGGTAGAAGGACCAACTCGAGTCTATCAGGTCTAATGGATGTCAAACAGCAAATCCTAGTGCCTATGCTAGGGTTAAAACTTTTATCTTTCAACCTATCTGGAGGCTCTGACTCCATGCATCAACAATTCGAAATCTTCAACTCCTGGCAGCCCTGGTAGCTACCAATAACCATCCTGACTACCTACTTTATTGATAGATGTATAAGAAAGTACTGTATACATACAATTTAAGTCTCTGAGTAAGCCACTTGCCATCAACATAGGCCTAGAAGTAACTCACAGATTTCATGAAGTGTGATCTAAGTTGACCGCGAATTTACTTTTCATCAAGTCACAAAAACAGTCCCAAGATAGGTAGTTTATAGTAGGTACCTGCATTGAAATAAGTTATCTTTGTAAAACTTCTCAACTTTAATTTTTCAGTCTTGAACAGCTGACGAGAACTCAACCTCACTAGTCATGCAGACACATGCTAATACATCATTATGTTTAAGTTTGTTCATGGGTCATCAATGCATATACTGGATCTACTCATTTCATTTGCATAGTGGGGAACATCATGGCCCATAATTTTCAGTACAGTACTCTGTCTCAAAAAGTTTTTGTGACCTTTATATTTTACAAGGCCATTTAGAATTCATTGAGAGCTGAAGCAAGTCAAGCAACCCAGTTGCCCCAAGTGGTGATGTCACAACTCACAAACAAATATATACTAGCTAGCTAAGCAATACAGGTAGATTACATCTAAAGAAAACCCTTTAAATACAATCAGATACCTTGAGTACTAGCATGCAAAGCCTTGTGGTGGGGAGCAAAAGAATATTTATTAGAACTGTGATGATCCAGAGGATCCCAGCTACCCCAATCATCCTCCCAAGCAGAATCTGCAACAGATATCAATGCAAGAACACTCACACTACTTGCTACACAAAAGCCAATATCAGGCATAGGAGGGACTTAAACAAAATAGAATGGTAGCTACTTGTGGGTCATCTGTTGACAGTTTACTTTATGGTTGATGTAACTATTGGTGATCAGGTTTAAAATAGGTACAATAGTAGATGACACATTCATATTAGCTAATATATCAACAGTGATAACAGATAATCCACAAGCAAAAAAATACATAGCTAAAGTAAAGGATCACAATATCAAAAAATAGCTACTGCTAAGAGAGAAAATACAGTCAACATTGATATAGGTAGCTACTTATATGAAGAAAAATGAAATGCACAAATTTACCAAAAGCATTACCTAGCATATTTTTTCATTTCAATGAGTAATATTGCACTTGCACTACTAAATGTAACTTAGCTACAAAAATAAACAGGAATATATATAGTGTACCAGTACAAGAAAAAGAGGAAACAGAAACTCATGTAGCTAATCTATCATATACCTACCTAGTATCTAGCTATCAAACGTCCTACAAATTTTGGTTAGATACTCTGCCAGAACAAACGTAGCGAGAGAGCTATAGGTTTGAGCTACCACAGCATAGTGTGAAACAAATATTATACTAAGTCTCAATAGAATTTTCGGCTACCACACACACTGTTTCATGGTTTTAGTTTCTGGGCGGCCCAGACTTTCATTAGGGAATAGCACAGTTCATTTACTACAGATAGTTATGTCAAGCAATAGAGCCTGCAGCACCTGCAGTTGCAGCATAGGGTCGTCAGACAAAAATGTACCAGTCAATAGCGTCACTCCTTTTGCAGCAGGGCATCCTGGGTAATGCCAAGACAGAGGCATCTTGGGTAATTAATATGGCGTCGTGTGTGCGAGAGGTGAAGTATGTGTCGCGATTGTTTATTACATAAACATTGGTAAAACTGTTCAGTTGCAGTTTATTGTGCTTTTCATGTGTGTATATCATTCTACTTTATAACTTGTTGTAATGCAAAATTTTCTTGGTGAAAGAAAATTGTCTAATTTTGCCTTTTTAAACTCATGCGAATTATTGTATTACCGTACGCGCAAAGCATTCGCTTCCACTTAGGCAAACATTTTCAGATGATTTTCTCGATTCTTTTTATGGTGCTTGAAATCAAGGTGCAATACAATACATCAATTGTATGGTACATTATTTTCCTTTCCTTATGTAATTAAGTGTATGACCAGTAAGGGTGGTTCCAATTTGAGGTAATAAATGATAAACAATTGGTGGGAAAATCTGGAATAGTGCAGTACAGGGAGCCGCCACATGCGGCCTCATTTGTTTACACCAGCATAGTGATGTGGCAGTCACCTATTGGGTGAAATTGACGCCAGTCACGGCGGTCGCTGATGGCTGAGATGGTGTCACGGCGGTAGCTGACTGGCTAAGATTGAGTAAAAGGGTGTTCCCTTAGAGCTAACATAACTATCTGTAGTAAATGAACTGTAGGTATAGCTACTAGATAAGCAATAACTGGTTAATTTAATATATTTACTTATAACCCTAAGTGAAACCTTAACTATCACACTTATAAAAATAGCATCAAAAAGGAATAATTTCAACAAAGAGGTCTCCTCACTAACAGTGAGGTAGGTTAGATAGGGTATTCTGCGCCACAGAGGTTACCATACATTGAGTTTTACTGCCAATCACAGTGTCCCTCATGTAAATATAAACTTGCATTTTGAGTAGCTAAATAGTACCTATCAATGTAATATTCTAGCCTGAACCTGCACCCCCTCCCAAAACTGGGCCTGGAGCCAATTGTCCATCACTGTCTCCTACTTAACTTTGTCCCGTTTATAGTGAAATAAGGTGAAGATGAACACGGAATAAAATGGATCAAAATTAACTTCACTCTTAAATTGGCTGCTCTTGTGCAAACATTCAGGTGACAGACAAATGGTACGACTTGGTCTATCCAATAAGTATTTATCTTTTACTTTGTAATGAAACGTGGCAAAACAACAGACACATTAACACGTTGATCATGATTTGCGCCACACACGGTATACGGCTTACAAAATAAATTTTGATCATAAATCATAATTATTCTGATACAGAAATATGTCCTTTAAGAGACTTGATGAAATATAGAGGAAGATAATGATAGTGACATGTTTTAATGTCCTTACCTTCAATTTTGAATGTTCAAGTACCTAACAACTATTAACAGTGATATGAGTTGTCATAAAGGGCCATGATGAGCAGATCAATGATTGCCCAACACAGGTCTCAAAATTGCAGTCAACATCTTAAGACTGGAGTTTGGTTTGCACACCTTCATCTCATCTCAAGTTACAAAAAATTTAGCTTACTCAAGGTTTTCTTTAGCTAGTACGGTATAGTATTGATTAACGATTGAACGCAGTATTGCCAGGGTTCTGTTTAAGAAGTTTTAAACTAAAACATTCTACACAAACATTTAGGATAACACATCTAGTACCCATCCACTTGGCACTAAAAAACTTCCTGTGTGAAAACCAGTAGTGCTAGAAAACCTTACATAGACTGAAATTGTAGGCTAAGTAGTGCCGCACCATCCCTGAAAATGACAGACAAAACAAATAAAAATTGGTGGTGATTTTCATATTTTTTTCCACGTTTTTAGTAAAAAAAATGCGTAAACCACCAACATTTTTTTTGGTCATTTACAGAGATGGTGCGGCACTACTTTAGCCTACAGTTTGAGCCTATGTATGACTCTCTAGCACTGCTAGTTTTCACACAGGAAGTTTTTTAGGGCCAAGTAGTAGTAGAAGTACTAGCGCTTCAGTGGCACAATGCGTATATCGCGTCAAACTATTCCTGTGTTTAACCACAGGCTCGTGCACCGCTAGGGCGTGAAGAATGTCTCATTTTATATTAATAGGAAGGATTATGGAGGAAATTATCATTAATTTTACATAAAGTATATACATTTAGCACAGATGAGGATGATGTCATAGTTGGTGGTGGTAGGTATCTATCATGATGAGTTCATCACAGTTTATAACAAAGGTTACCTACATCTAATAAGGAAAGTCTTAAGGGCATCTCTGTTCAATTGGCCATAATGTCCCTCAGTCAGCATTCCCTGGAGTATGAAGTCAGCATCCTGCCCATAAAGGTCCGGATAACAGTCCCTCGCTCGTAGAAGGTAGGGCACTCCGCCATCAATTGTAAGACGGTGAGAGGTACGAGGCAATCGTCGCAATAGGGTTGCGGGAACCCCATTCACAAATAGTCTTGAGTCTCGTGTGCTCAATATGCAGGGGGCAAAGTAGAACTTCCATTCAGCGGTCGTCGCTATTTGACGAGTGCCACTATCGGACGATTTCTCTGATTTTTCATATTTATTAGTTCTCTGGGTCAGCCACTAGGACTGCCATAGTTTGCGCAGCTTTTGCTTGATTAGTGGGTAATAGTCTCAGCAGGGGACTGCACAGTTTGCCGTGGGTCATTCCATCAGCGTTACATGCCTCGACTCATCGGCGAGCTCATTGCCCGCGACATCAACAAGGCCAGGCACCCAACAGATACACACAGACTTTCCAGTCTGTTGTAATCAGGGTTGAGGAGTTGGATGGTTTAAGGTCCGACTCAGACTCCTGGCCCTCCAGAATTTCTGACTCCGACTCCTGGCCCTCCAGAATTTCCGACTCTGACTCCTGGCCCTCAAGAATTTCCGACTCTGACTCCGACTCCTGGCGCTCAAGATTTTCCGACTCCCAACTCCGATTAAGACTTCCGACTGGGGTGGGAGATTCGGTAGGTTTGGTGGCATCGGAAACTTCATCCTTAGTTCCGGCCGCCACCTTTTCGGAAACTTTCATCACCCTTTCAAGTGGTTCCACTCGATGGGCCACCATGGATCCTTTGCTATCCGTCTTATCCCGGAACTGCGCCGATCCTCCTCTGCCGCTTCGAAAAGTGGAACGCTTCCTCTCTCTCTCTCTTTCCCCCGCGATTCACGGGTGGAATCCGTCTCAATGGAACTGCAAGGTACAGCAGACGCCTTCTGCTTTTTAGGGACTTTATTCGAGTGACTGCGTTCAGGCGGGGAGTCACTCTGCAGTTATTGTGCCGAACTCGAAGTAGCTGCGCTGCTCGAACCCGCAGTCACAAGTGAATCCTTAGTAAATTTCTTGGCAGGTGAGCAAAATGATATCCTAGGTGGGGAGGAGGGAACGACAGGAGACGGTGGAGGAGGCACGTTAACCTGGGTTAACACTTGTGGTGAATAACCCTCGGTCTGCTTCGAAGCAGACTATTGGGTTGCGTTTTTTCCCGGCTCTCGTAGGCCAGCTCCTCGAATCGTCTCACTTTGTATTCCTCATGCGGCAGTCGCACCACCAGATGTCTCCACACGGCCAGCTGCGCGGGCGTAGGACATTCGAGAGACGACATAGCGCTTGGTGACTTCCCGTTTGACCTGATTGTAGTTTAGTCGGTCCTTCCCCTGTGTGGCAAGCACTTCCTGCTCCATCTTATAGTGTGAGCAGATTGTTGAGCTAGAAGGGTGTGCGTCGGCGCAATTAGCGCACTTAACAGGGCCCCCCGCATGGTAGCTCATGCGGTGCTTCAGCACAGTGGGCGCACACTCCTGTTCCCGCTCCATGACCGAATTTTTGGCATTCAAAGCAGCGTCGTGGCTTCGGGATATATTGTACATAGCACCTCGTCCATCCACCGTCCACTCGTTCAGGGAGATGGCACTCGTCAAAGGTCAGGATATATATCGGGGTATCTACTAGGACACCATTCTCGTGCTTCTGGATGCGATAGATACCTATCCTTGACACCATATGGCTCTCAGCGCCTCCAAAAACGTTCGGTAGTGTACTTAGTCTGTTTTCGTACCAGATGGTGCCTTTAGACTCGTTGAAGCTACCATGGGCGTTTGTTAGAAACGGGGTGCCGCCCAACAGCTCCATAGGCTCGGTGGCAGCTCCTTAGTGGCGGTTGCATACCTACACCAGCAGCTCACCACTTCTCAGCTCGTATTATTCGGTTTGCCACCAAGCTGGCGGCAGAGGTCATTGTATGCTCTCAAAAAGTCAATTTCGGCAACTGAGGATTCGTCTTTTGCTTTCACCACATAATACCTCTTAAACCGAGGACCGGGCAACCAGAAAGGGGGACCCCTGAGGGCCCGCCTCTAGATTAGGCTGATCACCCTAGGGATTAGTTAAAGCTAAACAAAGAAGGGGATCGGGCGCCGCTACACGTTTGTTCCACCTGTGTCTCAGCTGGCTAGAAAAAGAAAATAATCACCGCTGAGAGAAAGAAGAGAAATAGGTAGGTGTTTTGACGGTACCATCACGGGAAAGTGTGAAGCGACTTGAATACAATTGGGAAATTGTACTCCAGTTATCAAATCCTTGTCACAAGCACTAAGGTATCCCTTCACCAATGATAAACAAAACAATTATTTGATTGATAGTCTACCAGTAAACCCGTTGGTAAAACACATAAAAGGCGTGCTCAAAATCCTTTTAGAGCCAAGTGGACGGCTACTAACATGGTGGACGGGTACTACTAGACATGTTACCCTACAATGACGGAAAAAGCATCTTTCACAAAGATTCTTGTAATATTACACACTTAGAGAAAAAAACATGTAACTACCTATGATATCTAGTTGCTACAGAAAAAATATTTCGAGCCCACACATGCAGCCTGTGATGGAAGATCATGCAATGGATACGGTATGTAGGTATGGAAGAGGAGAAGCAGATTAGAAGAATGTATTATATACAGTACAGCTATATAGCTTACACAATTTCTATTCATGTCTTCCTTTTTGCAGTGAATTAGTCACTGGAATAGTCTTATTCGTATTTTAGGAGTTCATTCTGAACTTTTGATCCCAAATGGTAGCTACAACGTTTCCTTGAGAATGTCACTAACTACACTGTCGTTAACCTCATCTTTGTGTAGCTATGTCATGTGTGTAAGTGTAATGTTGAGGAGTTGAACTCCAAGCAACACCAGCCTGAGTCTGGCTAACAGCAGGCCTAGGAGTTGGGCCTGCAGCAACCCCAGTTTCCAGCATTTACTGAAACCCATTTGCACAATCTACTATGATTTGCATAACTTTGGACCTGACACCACCTTTAGAAAAACATGGGACTTGATGCAAATCCTACTCTTTAACTATGCTAAACACAGCGATAAGAATAAATATAGCAAGAGTTTGACTGAGCAAGCACAAGTAGCTACTACATATTCAAGTGTGCTATGGAATTGAACAGAACTTAAGCTATCTATGTATCTACAATCTACACGGGTAAAAGTAGCAATGATTAACTACGAAATACAACTCACTTCAAAGATATCCTACTGGTATAGGTATGATAGGTAGCTAACAATTAATTTATTATATATACTGTACCTAATTGTTATTATTGTTCTAGGTAGCTACCTAACAATAATATTATAGCTAGTTATATACATAAATGGTGTAGCCTATAATAAACCCTATCATTCCTACCGACAATAATGACAGCCATTAGCCAAGTAAAACTATGAAGTTTACTAGTCAAATATATATAACGTCATAATAATCTTCACTTTACTGTTCATTTCTTACTTGAAAATAGTGGTAGCTACAGTTTAAGATATCTAACTTGACTTAATCACAGAATGCGACCCAAGTGTTCAAGTTTCAGCCAAGCCCATGCCCAAGCTCATGGACCAGGTTTAGCTAAATTCAATTTATGAAGAATGACAAATGCAGAAAACAAATACCGGTACCTACAATAACAAAAACTACACCAATAATTGTGTATCTAGCATATACTAGCTAGCTATATAAGAAATAACTAGTTAAAAAACTATGCATCAACTAAATAGATGAAGACTCAAATCCCCAGAATGAACCAGCAGCTAACTCAAAATACAGGCTCCAACACTCCATCTCAAACAATGATATGTAAGAATATATTGTACTAGTACCATAAAGTGAGGTTACTTTGTCTGCCTAGGGTAACATTGTCCAGCTGGTTTCCCCAAATTGTAAAAAGTCAACAGTGCATGGGAGTTGCTACAGTGTAGGTAGTACATGAAGTGTGCTAGATAGAGGCTAATTCGCGCGTCTCTCCAGTTCATGCAAATTGGAAAAATGTGACTAGACAATACTACCACAGGCGGACAAAGTAACCCCAATTTACAGTACAGTATTGCTAAACACAACAACAAAGATAAAATGAGCATTCACTTTTTACTGGACAGTAGGTAAACAAGCAAGACTAAAAGATGATAAGTAGGTAGGAAGGTACTATAGCCAGTAGCTAAGTGTGGTCTATCACAGTACCCACTACTGTAGCAGCTCTAGTGACCGTTTTCACACTGTTACACATAATTATAATCTCAGTAGTTAAACAACAATGGTTATACACATGAACACTAAAAAGAGAGATTCAGATAAATAAAAATGAACAGAGGCAAACTCGAAATCACTTACCAGGCAGAGCATCAAACAGATGACCAGGTGCAGGGCTGGCTTGCTCAAATGCCAAAGTAGGGCACAGCCACTGCTGAACTTCAACACCCACATCAATGTGAGCAATTACACCCAAGCTGCAAGTCATTCTTCTACAGCAACTAGTAGCTACCTATCGCTAATAGCTACAGTATTGATTAGCATGAATTTCAAATTAACTCGGTTTATTGCAGCTATAGACTGTAAGAACCTAAAACTAAGTTACTCAGCATAGTTATAAATTTCTCCTCAAGAATTTACTCATTTGGTCTGAAAAAAATAATGTTAGCTAAATTAGACAGGGGCCAGTAGGTAGGCTTACCTACTAAATAGCTATGAGGCAAGGATCAGATGGCTATTCAGCAAAGACTGATGTTTCTAAAAAAAAAAAGAGAGCTATACAATTGGATTGTCATTAATCAATATTTCCTATGTCACTAAAACATTCCAAATACATTAGTTACCAAAACTACTAAAATTTGCTCCAATCTCATATAGGCTACCCTTTTGTCTACACTTGTGCTCTCCATTTTTAATGTCAGGCACATCAGCAAACTTTTACTAAGGTATGTACTCACCTTCCCTAAAACAATAATAGCTCATAGCTATGATAATATGATAATGAAGTTACTAAACTGCTTAACTGAAGTTGCTGTGAAAGTAAAATAGCTACCTAATATAAAGAAGAAAAAATTTTGAAGAAAATGATATTGGCCCTACAACAAATAGAGAACTGGTCACACACCTGGGGACTTGAATTCTCATCTGAAAAAACCAAACTGATACTTTTCACTAAATGTAGACCAGCTAACTTACCTCTTCTTGTATTTCAAGGCACACCGCTGGAGTACAGCAGAACTGCGTGCTTCCTCGGCATGACGCTGGACCGTCACCTTACCTGGCACCCGCACATCTCATCGCTTAAAGCAAAAACAGCCTCTGACCTGCGGTTACTGACCGTGGTGGCAGCGCGACGCTGGGGAGCCGATATGAACAAGCTTCGCTATCTATAGGCTACCAGTCTCTCCTGCTCCCAAAAATTGAATATGCTAGTTTTTTATAGCTACTCTCCCGCAGCGCCTTCACATCTAATACGCTTAGACCAAGTGCAATACACTGCAGTACGAATTATTTTGGGAGCCCTGAGGTGCACCCCAACAAATAAACTGGAAGCCGAAGCAGACCTTATGCCACTCAAAATAAGACGGCAACATTTGATGATGCTATATGGATCCCGTGCCTCGCCATCCATCGCGGGAGCTTATTCAGAAGTAGCTACTAGCTATCCTTTTGCAATATATGAACATCTTGGACTCCCTCTTTCGCTGACCGGACGAGTGAGCACAGAGGCGACAAGCATTGGAGTCTCCATCAAAGACACTCCTACCATATCAATGGTGTACCGATACAGCTCTTCAGGGATATCCACCCAGCAGACACTGGCAAACCAGCCCAAGGGAGCACTTCATGAAGCACAGTGGTGTCAGCTCTTCTCAGATATTATTCTTCACAAATACTGCGGACGCACACCAATTTACACTGATGGATCCCACCAGGATCGCGACGCCGCCAGTGCAGTTCACTGCTCACTATTCCAACTACAGGCACGACTGCCAAAGGGAACGTCATCATATACTGCGGAACTCTATGCCATCTACATAGCACAGATTCCTGGAGACTTTGTGTTGTTCACAGACTCCATTAGTAGCATCCATGCTTTACGTGGGAGCCGGGGCAAACATTATCTGCTTACTTGGATCAAACACGCAATCCTCATATCATAGTGTGGCACTTCTCACCAAGATCTTGGCGAGTAGTTTGCTGCCCTCGGAAACGCGGGTGGGCGCCTATGAGCGCCGCGACCTGTGGAACCTCATTTCATAGTGTGGCACTTCTCGCTAAGAACTTGGCGAGTAGTTTGCCGCCCTCGAAAATGCGGGTGGGCACCTATGAGCGCTGCGACCTGTGGAACCTCATTTCATAGTGTGGCACTTTTCGCCAAGATCTTGGCGAGTAGTTTGCCGCCCTCGGAAGTGCGGCACGCAATGACTGCCCTCCCACAGCAAAAACTAATCATAGAATGGATACCTTACCACGTTAGAATTCTTGGTAATGAAACTGCCGACAGCTTGGCCAAAGCAACGCTTAACCTTCCTATAACAGCAAATTTACCACCTAGCCTTCCGGAACTCAAAGTAGTTAATTATTCAGGATCATTACCTACGGCAGAGGCAAGAAGAATGGTCCGCAGAGCCACCATCCATAACATCATTCAAGCCAGAATTACAGCCGCCCCACTACGAGCAGCTACCTTGACGAGAGCAGGTTCCGTTTGCTAGAATGCATTTGGGAACTTGCCGCATCACCCATGACCACTACCGAACAGGATCTCCTCCACCTCAATGCAAAACCTGCAACAGCCGCCTAACCCTAGATCACCTTCTTTTATGGTATCCAAAGTACAAGAACAAACGCCAACCCATACAGAACGCCTGCAGAGCCCATTCCCTGCCTTTCACTGCAGCATCGCTGCTCAACCTACCTGTACCGCCTTCGGCAATTCTGCAGTAGCTACCTACCTGGCAGACATTGACATGCTGAAGCAGATCTAGCCAAGGGAAGCAAAGAGCAGAGTAAGGGCGCTAGTGCCCTGCATCGGCGATGCGCCTTACCTCAATCAATCAAATCAGTTAGCCTACAATGCTAGTTAGTTGAGACTGATCCATGCTTGGTGACAGAATTTCCACTTTACTGTTTTGCACTAGAACTTACGGTAGATGTTCATGCTTACCGTTCGCGAAGTTCTTTTCGTCTTATCTTAATCACTCTTCACCTTGCACTCCACACACAAAAATTGCTAGTTTGTTGTAGTGGGTCATATTCTTCTTCTTTCTTCTTCTTTAGCTGGATTAAAGGAAAATTGAAGCCAGCTGGCCTCAGTCTTTCCTGGAGCGCCAGAAGTGAAATCAAGGCAGATTCACTGTCTCACAGGTGATTCAATTTCTGAGTACTCTTCAGATATCTCAGAA
>LQNS02278097.1:19451997-19469787 GCA_001587735.2 Parhyale hawaiensis
CGGCACAAAAGACAGACGTCCCGAAGGCCTAACTAATGGCTAAGGTAACCTACACAAACCCTCTGGGGGCGCGACTCCCCATAACATAGGATGTGCGAACCCCAGAGCTTAGATTTATGATTGCTTAGGAAGTAGCTATATGTTCTCAGTACTATGCTGGGCCAGTAACGGAGGATAAAAACTGAGAATATCCCGATCTTGTGTTTTCGGCGCGATGGCTGCGGCGCTAGTAACCCAACCCACTATAATAATAATAATTTGGGTCAACTGAAGACGGTCTTTAGCATAAACTAGAACCGATTCAGCTTTACTAATCGCTCAAGGGGCATAGGATGGGTTAGGTTAGTTTAAGTTCGTCCCTGCTATGGGGCCAGGCAACCCCAGGGGCCCGTGTAGGTTACCTCAACCATTAGCTAGGCCTTCTGGACGTCTCTCTTTCGTGCCCACTTTATTTCCTTCCCGATTGCATACTCCTACTTGCTCATGATTTATTCTGTTCTTCCTCTTCTTTCCCGACATGCAGCTGCTGTTCCCATGCACGTTGATCCTGTGTGGGAAAACCTTCGTGCATGGTTCCCAGTTTCTTGACATTCTATATGTTCCTTGCTTTTTCCTCTGATATCGTCCTGCTCAGAAACGGAGGCTTGAACACCCTAACTATAACTGGAGTTTACCAGTGTACTGCTGTATTAGCTCGCATTAAAATCAATTTAGGCGTTAGAAAAAAAAAAAAGATTATTTTTGTTGTTCAAAATAGATTCATTGAAGTGCACAGTGCTAGAAGTTTTAACATATTCATGCCTCGTTTTGTAACGTCAGCGGATATGCTCGGGCTCAGAGAAGCGATTGAGTTTAATAACTTGAAAAAATGAAGAATACAAGCTTAAATTTTAAAGCAAACAAACAGCAGATTAGCTACTTCTAGTAGTAGTAGTAGTAGTAGTAAAGGTTTTACTAGCTTAGCTACTTCTATTCATGACGAAGTGTTCTCAGCTGTTATCATTAAGACAGGCTTGTTCGATGAACGGGAGTCGTGCCCTCGATTTGTAGATCAATGCCCAGACCAGGTCATGGGTGCCGTATTCTAAAAACTTTCCTTTATATGGAGTAGGTTTAAGGTTCCTTTCCACAACAAAGGCCATCTCACAGTGAAAGAAGGAAGGGGCATAAAAAAATCAACGTGGAAACCCATGCACGAGAGTGTTCCCAGCCAGGATGAATTTGTATAAGCACAGCAAATCGGGAAAGAATGGAAAAACATCATCAGCAGGAGATCGATTTGTCAGATTTGCTAGCGCAGTGATTCTAAACCGCATCGCGCCGAAGGTCGAATATTTTGTCTCAGCATTTCTGCCGGAAGATCTTTAGTGACAGCGTACTCGCACGAGCGCGTTCTGCGTCTGAAATTTGTGAGGTGCACCATTTCTGACAGGTAATAAAACGCGAGCATCTCTAACCGTACACGGGCTAGGCCAAACGAATTCGCTCAGCCACGCGGCACTCTGCAAGAAACGAAAAGTGAAGATAGAAAAAAGAAACACCCGGCGGTGGGTCCCTTCCGTGGACCCAACACGGGAGCAGATAGGAGTCCCAAAGTAGTAGTATAAAATTTTACTAGCGCATCAGGGACACAAATGTATTTGGCGCCGAACTACTCCCGTGGTTTAACAGACTCGTGCACCTCTAGGGCACGAAGTACGTCTCGTTTCAAAATATCTGATTTTTATCTCTGCTCTTCTGCAGGTGGGTCTCAAATTCTTAGTGGTCAGTGCGCTAATGAAAGGAACAAGGCGCAAGTTTTGCATCTCCAACCCTCGGGCACGGCTGAACGCTTTCGCTAAGCTACGCCGCGCAGGGGAAGGAAACAAGAAGGTAGAAGCCTAGTTGTAATAGGACGGCCACCTTGATTATTTTAATTATTATATTGATATTGCGACGATTACGTCGTTCCTCTCGGCGTCTTACATTTAACGGCCGAGTGCCCTACATTCTTCAACGAGCGGAGGGACTGTCATCCGGACCTTTATGGACAGGATGCTTACTCCATACTCCGGGGAATGCTGGCGGAGGGGCCTCGTGGTCAATTCAACGGAGACGCCCTTTAAGACTTTCCTTATAAGGTGTGTGTGACCTTTACAATAAACTGTGATTAACTCATCACGATAGATACCACCACCAACTATGACATAATCCTCTTTTTTTTTACTAAATACGTTCAAAATTAGTAATAGTTCCCTCATTAACATTTCTTTTAATATAAAATGAGACATACTTCGGGCCCTAGCGGCGCACGAGCCTATGGTTAAACACAGGAATAGTTCGGCGCGATATAGGCAGTGTGCCACTGAAGTGCTAGTATAACTTCTACTACTATTGGTATTGTGACGGCCACCTCGATGAGCGGCCCACCTCCCGAAACAGAAGGGGAAGTATTGAGTAACTAAACTCGTTAGCAAGTACTGCGGCAAGCTGCAACATACCCTGCGGAGAAGGCACTAGGGACCCTTGGGGTTGTGAGGCCCAAATATATTGAGGCAGGGAAAGGGCCCGCCAGAATATACCCCTGAGGGCCATCAACAGAACGCAATTGGAAGGAAGCAAAGTGAGCACGAAGAAACGATCTCCCGCGAAGGCCCAGGTATGGCTAAGCCCGCTAAGGTAACCTTCTCGGGCAAGAATTTTAAATGTACTAGGACAAATATACTTATGCAAATAAAATGGAGCTTTTATTTTTTCTTAGCTTTCTTATTTTTAGAGGGTTTTGTAGAGCCGTCTGGAGCGGGCTTCTTCTTAGCGCCTTTCTTTTTCTCTTTCGGAGGTTTTTCGGCGTTCTCTTCGGGTAGCTGCGCCACCTTCGCAATAGGCTTGAGCTTGGTCTTGGAGGCAGCAGAAGCTGTTTCAGTTCCGTCACTGTTACGTATGGACGGCACAGAATAGCCAGCAATTACCGGACGGACAAGTTTAGTTACGATGCGCTGATGCTGCACGTCACTGCTGTCTACTGACGCCTGGATGACTACCTCGTCAAATGGACGCAGGACAAGGTCACCACACTGGACATACAGTTCCTGCAACACACGTTACGAATAAATATATGGCAATTACCCGATAGCCGAACTAACTCTATTTCCGAACAAACAGTTATATTTGATAGGTGAAAATAATAATCCTATCAAATAATAACTGTTTGTTCGGAAATGGAGTTAGTTCGGCAATTGGGTAATTCCCCCAGTGGAAGTATTAAGTATTGTAAGAAGATTTAAGCCTCCCTAAATAAGTACTAAGCTTTTCTAAGAGAGGAAAAGGAAAGGACATATAGTATGCCGATAGAAAAACGGGGAACCCACGCACGAAGGTTTTCCCACGCAGGATCAACACGCATGGGAACAGCAAGTCGGGAAAGAAGAGGAAAAACAGACTGTTAACAGTAAGATCAGTAGGAGTATGAAAGTGGAAGGAAGCAAAGTGGACACGAAAGACAGATGTCCCGAAGGCCTAACTAATGGCTAAGGTAACCTACACAAACCCCCGGTGGGCGCTACTACCCATAACATAGGATGGGCGAACCTAACTAGCCTAACCCTATGACCTATGGCCCATCCTATGCCCCCGGAGGGGCCTAGTGGAAGTTCAAGTGATATTGGGACATCAGTCTATTATACAGCAACAATTTTTTTTCTACTTTTGTTGTTGTCGCATATTTCAAGATCTCCCAAAGCGCTACTGGACACTGATTTTTGACATGCAACTGGAAATTCGCTAGCCCGTCAGGTTTTATTTTTTTTTTTAGATAATCGTGCCAACATTTTCGTAGGAGTAGGACTATAGGACTCGATTGAAAATGCTCCCACTCCCAGTGGGCGTTCCACATGAATAGCACTGACGAAGTACAAGAAACGGGACGTGATTAGCCACTTGAAAATGGAACGTGATAGATAAAAACGGTTTTCAGTTTCGGAATCACAAAGTAGAAGTAGTTATTATACAATTGAAAATTTCAGACAAATTACTTGTTCCTCCAGTGTTACATGAAAATTAGAAACTTTAATTATACATAAACAGCATAGTAATGCTGCACAATTACGGAATTCGATTCGTGTTCCATAATGACGGGCAGAGCCGCAGAAGTAAAAGATAGAATATACTATGACTGGTAGCTATGTCAACCACTATTGCATCAGTCTCCTGTCTGGCGACCAGAGGAGAAAATGCCAATTGAGAATCAGTGCTGTAAAATACTGAAATTCATTTAAATTTCAGTTACTTCAGAAATAGGATTTAACGATACAGGCCCCTCACGTCACGCTTACCCGCTCATTGAACTCGAATTTGGGAAGTTCCTCCAAATCTTCATCTTCCTCCTTGAAGGCTATTCCCTGTAGCCTGAGTTCTTCCTTCTTGGCTCTGAGTGCCGCTCTTCTTTCTTTCACGTGGTAATCGAGGTAGAGCGTCATCTGCTGGCCAATTGCAGGAACCAGCACCTACGAGGAAACGAGGTGCAACACGGATACATATGTATCTTATAATAGGCTGAAATTTAATTTAATCGTCCTATGCACAGTCAACATGAGGGTAACATTTATCAACGGCAGTTGAAATTGTTTCCTATAACTAAAGGCTCCACTATAAAATTAGTATCCTTCAGAAATGAATAGTTCCACACTTACTTGGAGTGCGTTTTGATGAAGGAACAGTATATAGGCTTCATATTCCACTGTCTTGTTCTTTAAGGCGGACTGTAAGAGAGAATAAATAAAATGTCACACAATCTGGAGAATGATCTACAAAGAATGACTACGTTACATCATCGTCATGCGT
This sequence comes from Parhyale hawaiensis, assembly GCA_001587735.2. NCBI lineage: Eukaryota > Metazoa > Arthropoda > Malacostraca > Amphipoda > Hyalidae > Parhyale > Parhyale hawaiensis. The sequence goes on from LQNS02278097.1 coordinate 19,456,816, forward strand.
CTAAATGACTAAGGTCATTATGTAACTAAAGAAGCAACGGAACTGTAATGTCAACAAAGATTTTCAAAGACAATAGCATACGTCGCAGCTGTGCTAGCGATTGGTAAGCAGAACCACCGCATGCGGAAGAAAGTTGGGACACAAGAGGATGGTCAGACCCGATCCATACTTACTACAGCAGTAACAGCACCCGACGCTCGGCCAGCGTACTGCGCCATCTTATGACGGTAGTTGATGTGCTGGGCCAGCTCCGTCTGTTTCTTCACGTCTAACAGTTCAGGGTACGTGGTGTCTGCATCTATAATAACACCCAGCAACCGATGCACGATGATGTCGGCATATCTGATATGAAACAAATCAGAATCGGTGATTTCACACAATGCAGAGGAACGAGAACTGCGACAGTAGTATGCTACGTGAGCCGTGTAAGGCCAAAGGGTTATAATAATGATCATTATACCCACGACAGCATAATATTTCAACAAGTTGTCTTCGCAGTATGCATTTTACAACAATCTAGGTGTCTGCTTCATATAGGAGGAAAGTCGCGTGTGGCGAAATACATGCAAAAACTATGCATGTTTCACATATACAGAAAAATACGAATGCAATTAGAAGACAGACTGACCTTCTGATAGGCGACGTAAAGTGGGTGTAGGTCGGTGTGGCGAGACCGTAGTGATTATACTCTGGATATTCAAGTGTGCCGGAGCAGAAATACAGAGCCTGCATCATACACCGCGTCGTCATAATGCGCAGCATTGAGTTGAAGAACGGGTTACCCTCGCGGTCACACTGGTTCAGGGACTCAGCCAGGGCTTTGTTGCTGCTCACGTCCAGTTCTACAGACTATAAAATAGAAAATCCGTGAATTATCTTCATGATCAATGTAAAAGTTAATTACAGCCTACCTAACAACAGCGCAGGTGTTCCAGGAGAGAAAGGGACATATCGTGCGTCGATAGAAACGTGGAACCCAAGCACGAGGGTGTTCCCACGCAGGGTCAACGAGCATGAGAACTGACAGTTGGCAACGAGGAGGAATAAGAAAACAACTATCATCAGTAGAAGTATAAAAATTAACGCCAAGGAGGCAGAAAATACACGTCCTGAAGGTCTTGCTATGACCTACAAGTTCACGCTAGAGCGCTGCTTCCCATTACATAGGAAGGACGAACCAAACTAACCCAACCCTATAGCTCATTGTATCTTATGCCCCCGCGGGGAAACACGAATATGATGGTAGTGCCAAGGTTCAAGGTTAGTAAGAGAGTTTGCTAGCTGGAGCGCGGTAGGGTCAAGGAGTGGTTGAATTATGCTAAGGAAACACTCTGCACAAACGTTAAAAGATGGACAGTATCAAATAAGTTTTGGAGACAAATACGAAGCACAAAAGTGAAGAGTAAATGTTTATCGCCAAAGAACATGAATAAGATGGAGTATTAGTTTACGGTTCATCAGAGTAAATATCGACTATCAACAGAAGACAATATAAGTTCAACGTTAAATGACAATGCCAATAATACGAAAAGCAAGGTTACATAGTATTAGGTACCATATTTCTAGTGTCATAAGACTCTACTAGTGCTAAGACGCACCCTTCGATTAGCTGGATAGTTTTGCAAACTAAGACAACTTGATATTCAACTGTTTGTTCAGACACAGGACGATTTTGAAGGTATTTTGCAGGAAAAAATCTAATTCATGGCCAATGTATCCCTAGCTATGAAAATATCTGCAAAGAATCATACAGATCAGTTTTTTAGGTCTTTCTATAGCTAGTTATCAACCCAGGTCCCAGGACTACAGACCTGGCTCTTACACGCCAGTAACAATGGCTCGAAGTTGGAGGTGGGTGGTGCGGGGTGACGCCGGAGCATGGCGCAATCAGGGAAATTCTGCAAAGTGGTGTTGGCTGCCGTGACATTGGCGAGCAACATGAACTCTTCCACCATGCTCATGGTCTCCAGATGCTGCTTTGCAACGATGTCAACAACTGAGTCTGTGTCCGGGTCCACGTGAAACTTCACTTCCATGCTGGCCAGTACCAGGGCACTAAAACGAAATTGCGTATTGGTTAAATTATAGTAGGGATACAGCTCTGTTAGCTAAATTTTTTATAAAAAATAAAGGTACCTTGTGTGATATACCAATCTATGGGTGTTTTTAGATGTTTTTAAAACTCTATAGCCTAGTCTAAACTTTCCGGATCTAAGGAACAAAACAAACTAGGAAGTAAATATACCAATGTGCTCTGTTAGCTGAGAGCATTCTTGTTTTATACCATGGAGTCAACAGAAATGCTGCAGAACTTAGTTTTAAAACAGCTCTTTCTAGCCTCGGAGCATCTGAGAACTATACAGCACATATATTTGAATAGGTACTCACCCATCATCTATTCTTTTGGCTTTTAGTTTCTTGGCAATCTTGTTGAGGTCCCTGAGTGACTCCGTCAGGGTGTCAGTCATATTGGGGTCATCAATGCGCTGCTGCGCTTGCTCATAGCTGAGCTCTCCTCTGCTGGATATGATGCTCTTGCAGAACCTAATAATTCACACGAAAGTGGATGAGCTGATGTCTTGCCTTGAAACATATGAATACAAAGATGACCCTCCGCTGAAGTGAGTCCAGGAGATATTGTGAGGGCACAAGGTGTCAGTTGGCAAAATGAACTAGCTAATACCATAATAACTTAAAAGACGAAGAGAATGACAATGTCCACACGGGAGAGTAACCACACAAAGAAATGTCTAAAAAGTAAACATAACAGCGACTTCGTTTCTCATAACTTCAGTAATATTATAATAATTAAATTTTCCCGCCGTATCAGACACGAAGACAATATAACAGCGATAGATTTTCAAAGTCATATCTTCAGTATACAGTATTACCATTACTGTACGGTCTGCATCTCACCTGTGATCCACAATGGTACCATCTTCTGTGAGCTCCCAAATGACCGAGAAGGCAAATCGGTCAACGTTACCGCGAAGTGAACACAAGTTGCTGCTCAGCAAGTCTGGCACCATGTCAATCCGCCTGAGGGAGATAAGAAAATGAGAGTGTCTCATATAACGTAAAATGCGGCTGAAGTGATCTTCCCATCATCACTACAGCATAGCATCAAAGCAGTAAACCTCATCGAGCGCTTCCCACTGCTCATCAGCTCTCCTTCTTGAGACGTAGCCCGAAATGTCTGCTGCGCGGTCAACTAGCGACGACTTGAGCACGCGCGCTCCAGAAAATTGCTTGCGCTCTGTGGTGCACTAAACGGCCAGCATTTTCGCTCATCAACAGTTCCTTCTCGAGCTCGACTCCAGCTCGCAGTTCCATTCCGAGCTCTACTACCTGCTCGAGGTTCAGGTTCCACTACTACAGCACCGAAGAGGTCTGTTCAGCAACACTTCTCTCTGGAGGCCCTTCGGGGCCTCCCAATCTGTGCACCGTACGCTGCCTCCCAGTCCGCTGCATCTCGACTTGCTGCACTACTCAAGTTGTACATATACCTCAGCGGCTTGTACTCGCTGCGCCTCCGTCTCTGGCTGCTCACATCTGACTTCGCATGAGCTTCATAGTTTTGCCCTGCTACAGATGTACACCTTCACTTCGCACCGCGCCACTGGCATTCTCACGATGCTGTCCTTAGTGACGAAGCTGCGCAACGTTCAGATCCAGACTGGACATCGTCAACTGAGCCACGAAGATTCCACGGTTTTGTTATTTCTCTGCATTTGACTACTGCCGTAATTTGTCTCTAATATATTGAAGTTTTGCGGCAACTTTCATGCACCTTGCCATTCGCTCACCCCCCGTGAGTGCTTTCAAGAGCAGCTCACTACACGGTACGATGCGTAACAGTTGGCTGGTGGATAGGCCTATATTCAAAGTTGACAAAAATACCCATCCACGATAATAGTGAATCACAGAAAGGAAGAAACTAGGGGCATTCAGTCAAATGAGTACGAGAAACTGGTGGAGGAGGAACACCGGGCGTGGCAACAGAAAGTCGAGATTAGAAAGGAAGAACAGAATAACGACAGTTCGAAGAAGTAGAAACAAGAGGAAGGTTTAATTAATGAATAGAAAACATCTACTTTCTCTTTTTTTTGGTAACTGACTGCCCTACTTACACGCTGAGGTGCCTAGTTAGTTCTCACCTGTTTGTGAGATAAACCGAAGTGCTGCGGTGTTGGGCTTCTTTATCAAGTGCTGTGCCAGGTCGAATGAAGTGAGATACGTCCGCGATGTGAACTCCAACCTGAAAATTGCAACAAAGCAAACAATGGATAAACAGTTGCATCAAGAACACCCAGCACAGATATTTGTCTTATACATATATTTACTCACACTTACTCTGATTGCAAGGAAAACTCTGAACTACGCCGAAGCAAAAACATGAGTATGTGCTAAAGATTTTTAAGGATCACGCGTCTGTAGATAAGCTGGCGAAGCAAGTTCCGACTGCGGACGCATCGCAGTGGAGGTAGTATCGATATAACATATAGACGCTGTAGCTCAACAAATAAAGGTATTATTGTACTAAAAATTTTCAGAATACCTTTAATACTAAAACGCCATTCAGAGAGCGGGAAAAAAAATGAAGGAATACGATATTTGAGCTCAACGTGGAACCCAAGTAAGCCCGTGGGATTGAAGAAGATCCGGGGCTTAGACCAAATGAGAGTCGAGCGTTTAGCAGGTGCAAAAAAAAAAAAAAAAAGTGCATTTTCTCGAAAGATGCTGCCGTAGAATTTATATTCTGGCCACCTTACGCAGTCGCTGCCACTCTGTCGGACTTCAGTATCGCAGACTCGGGAGCATTCTTTTTTTTCTCATGCACCAAACTCAGATTCGGGCTCTTCAGGAAACATCCAGCCTAGGCTTGAGCCCAAGTAACCCGTCCTAACTCCAGTTAAGCCTTAGGTTATAAATGGGTTACTAAGTAGAAAACTGCAGAATGGCTGCATTAATGCAACGTAAGGAAATATACAATTTTGTAGGAAAAGTCTTACTTCGTAATTGCCGTTGTCAAGGCGGCGGCAGTGCAGGGCGTCATCAATGTCGGTGCAACCAATGGGATCCACAGAGCAGATATCAACGTGGCGCAGATCTACGCGCTCCTTCTCATCCTGTTTGAAGCAAGGGAATACAAATCGCGGAGAGATATTTAAATACTACATAGTGGCGATAAGAATAGCCATATATATCCATTCCTAGCGCATTGGATGCGCTTTTCCCTAGCTAGACATATTAACATGAATCAAGCAAGTATAGAAGCACTACCTGGAACGAAAAGTTCAAACCCCCTATTATAAAGTTCTAGAAATGATTGCCAGTCAGCAAAATATTTTACAAGCAAAGTTTATGAAATGACACACAGTATGTGAAGAAGTAAAAGGGAATCCAATCGAACCCAAGCATAAAGAGACGCCGCTTAGGGGACAGAGAGTATCCATCCAGTGTAGAGTACAGTCGTGGGAATTAGCAGATGTTCCACTAATATTGAAAGAACAATTTAGTTCTATAATAAAGAATCGGTAGATGGGTGGCCGCAGCATTCGTAACATAGACAAAGGAATGATTGATTACTACCATGCTACCAGTATTCAAACATATTTAAACGTTAACTAGCCCTCGGTACGTTGGTGGGACAAACTTCCCGGCAAGTCCTCTGCACATCTAGCAAGTACAGTAATCTCATGGGGTAAAACTAACGGGCCCCAACGAAATTGTAACTTTTTTACAGTAGAGCTAAAATCTGGGATCGATAGAGGTTTTCGAACACTACTCACAATCGTCACGAGTAGAAAAAACACAACCTGGGAAGTAAGTAAGCAAACAATAACTACAGCTGGAACAAGGGCAGTCTTCATACAAATTGTGGAATATTCTAGCGCCAGGCAAGCGCTACGCTAAATAGGAGCCTAGATAAAGGCATTGCAATAATACGGTACCTGCCTAGCGTTGAACCCAAATCCATGATTAACCAATCTACCAAGAACGACACAGTGCCGTAGTTGAAGGTGAGGGATAAAAATTGACGCACTACCAACCTTCTCGGTGATGACCCAGGGCATGGTGGGTAGGCACTTGAGAACAGCTTCAGAGAAGGCAGTGTGAGGACAGTCGTGTTCCAACAAAACTACCTCATTCTCAGTCTCACGATCGCCAATATCGCCCAATATTCTGACGAAATGTCCCTGCAATAAAATTTGCGAGACATGAAGGCAAATCTGCTATTATGTTTTTCATGCTTTACAGTCTGGAAGGTCTATGATATGAAGTTACAGTTCCATTGGACATCACGCCCTCCACGTAAATAAAATGTGTCGCTACATCCAGTGTATTTGGATATGAAGTACACACTAGTCAATAGCTATCAAGGAACTGGAGAAAGCCAAGAAAAATTCAGCTTATCATAACTATAAATTATTCTATATACTGAAAATATCAAGCTCTTTTTTCGCTACGAGACTAATAAAAGTGAAAAATACGCAACACACAATATGTCAAGAAAAACGTGGAATTTATGCATGGAGGCGTTCCCATGCTCAATCAACGCGTATGAGCGCAGCAAGTCGCGAACGAATACGAGGAAGACTAAAACTAACAATAAAATTAAATGTACAATAAAATGGTGAAAAAATGGATAACCTACATTACGGGTAAAAAATGAACTAGGATTTTTTTACTGCAAGCTAGGGAGTTCATTAATAACCCCTAATGTGGGTTATTCATTTCTTACCCCACTTAACTATAGGATAAAGGGAAATTAGCACTGCATACAGAGAAGGGATAAGGTAACAAACCTTCGGGTTGCGACTGTCTCTAGGCCAACCGTCGAGTGCCACAATGATCCTCTTTCCTTTCAACTGGTCCACCTGCCGAGTCTCCAACCGAATGTAGGGAATCCTGCGGTCCGCTGGCACAAACAGATGACGGGTCGCCTGCACCAACATTATTATTACCATCACAAACAAATCCGGAATATTAGGTTATTAAAAAAAAAACGAGACATCAGCCGTCACCAACTTTTAGAGTTCCATCGAGATGAGCTCATTTCATTAGCTCTAACTGATTCGGAACTTCAGTCACAAAAGCTAGTTTAGCTACTTTGGATCGAGTTACTAGAATCCAGAATCAATTAGCCTACCTTTGACATAAGCTCAACCTCAATCCTACGGAATAAGATGAGGGTCGTCAATTTAGCAAAAACGCTGGGAACAACGTTCAACGCTTCGGACAGTAGTGCTGGTGACAGAAAAGGCTAATGAAATTTATTTATTTCCGTTAATTTCTCCAACATCATTTTTTTCAACTAAGGAAAAACAGTTGTTAATTGCTTATTAATAGTGGGGTGGGTTACTAGCGCCGAAGGCATCACGACCGCTTCACGCCGAAATCACAACATCACGATATTACCAGCTCTAACACTCTGTCAAAGGCTCAGCGCAATGCTGAGAGTAAGTCCGCAGCTTAGCAGATATGTCTATCTACTATTCATTCGATAGCGCTACCCTGGGAGAGATTTAATGCCAATCACAATCCTGTCCTACTTGTCTTAACGAAGGTACAGATTTTAAAATGCTACTAAGAAATACTAACCATTACAATTTCAGAAGGCTTTATGATGCCGCAGTACTGGCGCCACTTCCGCCTAATGATGCCCACCACCCTGGCAGTCGGTTGGTGCTGCACCGGCTCATCTGTTGCCAACAGCGCTGCCTCAGCACCATCACCACCAGTGGTCTCTTCTCTTTCGACGGAATCGTTCTTTTCTTCTGCAACATAATTACGCTAGTTAAAAGAACACGGCGCAAAAGGCATTTCAAATGATTAAAGAGCACATACAAATTATACTGATCTGGAAATAAATCTACAACATGAAGTCTGATTACGAGAATTTTGCACTGTGATTCAGAGGTTTTGGGGGGGGGGGCAGTCATGTATCCCAAGTGCTGCTGCTCGAGAGAGGACCGGCAGCGCTTTCTCACAGGTACTACAGATTAGCTAACAAATAGGTGCCTGTTGACTCTAGTAATAGGAGAATCAGCTGATGGTGCTTCTCATGTTATTACATTTTATTTATTTTCACTCGTCCTCGTCCTAACTGCAATTCTCTGACCGACCATCGAAGTTAGCTTCGGCTGACCGGCGAAGTCCGACTTGTGGTGACCCGAACAGATATCTCAACTGTCTTTGCTTCAACAGCGGCACCCACGCACTTCACTGCTATATAGGTGCTGCTGACGATAATTGCCCGAAAGAGATTAATTTAGGGCAAGTATTGGTATTGCAAAAAAGTATTTATACTTTTCAAATTTAATCACAAACAGGTAAAAATGAAGTCTAATATCACTTTTATAACACCAGCTACAGAACATATAGTAAGGGAAACGTGCAACCCATAAACAAGGCAGTTCCAGAAATTTTTGGATTGTTTTTCTGTTCATAACAAAAAGCAATAAGGGAAAACTGATAGCATCTGAAAGTGTAGCTACGAAGCTGAAAACAATGCACGATTAACAAACAGTAAATCTAATACTGACAATGATACTGTAGACCTACTGCTGCGAGGCGGGCAGCCATCCCAATGATTCACAAGAAGGGAGGTAAATAATTCAATGGAACAGCAGTTGTACAACGGATTGCTAAAACAGCGAGAGAAGTGTAGTGGCGATAGTGGTGCTATTTGTAAACGAAACAGGGAGACGTAAACTGGCGTATCTATGGTATACGCGCTTAGAACATACTTCTTCCTATTATATTACAGCGTTTAAGCCTTCCTCTTTTCCCACACTGGAGGTCAGAGAGGCAGGAAGAAAGCGTCCTACAGTACCTATGCAAGGAGAAACGAGTAACCCATGCACGAGGGAGTTTCCACCACGGATCAGCACGCGTGGGAACAGTAAGTTGAGAAAGAAAGACAAAGTAACATCATAAGAAGTAGCTATAGAAAGTTTAGAAACGGATATTTGCACAATAGGCATGAATGAACATCTCGAGAACTTAGCTAAGTCTAGGTAATATATATATATATATATATATATATATATATATATTATATTGTGGGTTTTCCCGCCGTATTAGATACAAAGATTTTTATAGCAGGGATCCAATTGTGTTTGATGCATTTTAGAAGTTTAGTCAAGTTCAATTGAGTTCTATAAGAACAATCTTGGCCAGGTGCACCATGTCTGGCAGGAAATAAGGCGCGAGCACCTCCCAACTCCACACGGCTCGGTCGAACGAAATCGCTCAGCCGTGCGGCGCAGAGGAGATGAAAAACGAAAAGAGAAGAAGACAGAAGAAAGCGAGCACTCTCGCGGGAGGTCCCTTCGTGGCCTCCCACACGGGAGCAGATAGGAGCTCCATGGGATGGGTTGCTTACCACCATTCGGCGGCCCACCTCGCGAGACAGCAGGGGAAATATAGAGAACCTACCTAACTCTACAAAACTAACCTTCTCAGCAGGAACTGCGGCCCGATACTACATCTTCTGCGGAGAAGGCACTCGGGACCCTTGAGTGCGTGATAGATATATATGTATGGAGTTCCCAGAGGGTGGAAGCATGACTCCCCATATATACTGTATTCAGTAATTTGAGCCTCGGTTTCCACTAAAAAAAAATATTATACTTACAGAATGCCGATAGATATATAAAACCAAAATACGAGGGTGTTCCCGGACAGGATCGACGCCCATGGGAACAGCAAGGCGAGAAAGAACAATAGAATAAAAGAGTATCATTAATACCTACTATTAGGAAACGGGAAGGACGCAAAGCGAGGACGAAGCAACGACGTGCCGAAGGCCTAGCTAAGGCAACCTACAAGGTCCCTTTGGAGTCGCTGCTCCCAGTAACATAGGACGAGTGAACTTATGTAGCGCAACACTATGGTCCATCCTACGACGATTGAGGGGGGCCTCCCCAAACCGAAAGGCAGGCCAACCTTACTAACCTCACATTATTACCTATGGACAGGACATAGGTACGGTATCTTTAATAGCGAGTACATTGTGAAACAGAAGTAAAACCAAATCCGTACCGGTTAAAGTATGAGGTCTACTTGAATATTCAAGTACGATATGTGTGCTTATAAGATAGGTTAGGTGCCTACCAACTGTAGTTAAAATGAACCTATTCTAACCTAACACAACTTTGAGGTAGGGATAATAAAACCATATTTCAGCTATGAGTAGCGCACGCGATGAATGTCAGTTAATTACCTGCTTCATGCACCTCTTCCCTCTCAATAACTTTCGAGGAAGCTCCCACCCATTGTTTTTGGTCGAGGAGCTGCACCGCAACGACATCGTCGTGAAGGGCCCTGGTGGGGAGACAAATTAGAATTATTGAGTTGACGTCTCCCAATCAAAAATGGTGGTACATACTTGTCAATACAAAATGGAAATGTTGGGGACATAAAGTATATATGTATGTCCAAAAATACATGGAAATCATGAACAGAGGTGTTCCGTCACTGAATCAATGCCCATGGACACACACAGCAAGTCGTTTCACAAAACCAAGATTTGGTCAGTGAAAGTAGGAAAACAGATAGAAGAATGTAGGTACCAAAGACATATCCAGAAGACCTAGCTAATGCTAAGATAATTATTACGGACAATGGTAGTGACCTCTCTATATTAACAATAATAATAAGAAATTACTTCCAACTAAGCCCTCATTTTGTTCACTGTTCGTCGTGGCTCTGCGCTGCAGAAAGGAACACACTGTTAACCAGGAACATCAAAAACAAGTCAAACTAACCGGTTTAAATGAGCTCGTCCCTGCACAATGATAGGATCGTCCATTCCTTCCACCATGAGGCTGCCCTCAAGACAGTTGCTGCGTGACATGCGCAACACGCCCTGTCGCAGCTCCCCTTTCTGAAATGCACACACAAAAGTTATTTTTCACGATTCCAATGCACAAGACGACAGGATAATCGAAGAATGATTAGCATAGGTGTCAATGAACAGAACGTAGCTAGAGTTCTGAGCAAAAAGCTCTCCTCAAGACGCAAATTTGAGGTCTCTTCCTTCTAATACCAATCAAATGACGGCAACAGGAGAAATAGCAACTTTAGAGCAGCGCATTTGGCGATTGGCTATAGCCTACTCCTACTCATATATTCTAGTTTGTAACTGATAAATAACACCAATCAACATATACACATCTTCGATATGCTTTTTTCCACTACATTTATAATTTATCCATCCAAATCAATGTATGCCCCACACTCATGCTTTGTTCAAATACAAATTTTTACCTACGCATTTCCAAGCTGCAGAGAGCTAATCACTGTTAAACAAACCTTAAGTAGCGCCCGTATCTTTTCCATAGACCAGTGCGGTTCGTAGAACATCTTCTGGAATGAATTTTCGTCATCGGTCGCTTCGACAGATGCGACCAAGTCAAGTAGGCCCGGGGAGTTGGTGAGAGACGCCACGTAATCACGGACTGCACACATAAATTTATTCACAACAATTCTCACATTTTGAGTAAATGACTCTGCAAAGTACGTTAAATTAAGTCAAAGAGCTGGAGTAGGCTAATGAAAAAAAGAAGGCAGAAACTAAGATCGTCAATAGAAAATGAAAAAATGGTGCTACATACAAGCATCAACATTTGCGTGCGGCTGCTAAGTTACAATTACTGTAGGTTTGTGTACAATTAATTAATTAATTAGCTATTATATATGTTGTAGCCAGGGACGTACGCTGAGGGAAGCAATTGCGCTGAAATAGTATTCAAGAGGGCCTGCCGTCCATGGAAGCAAGGAAACAATGCTTCCTCTACAAATTATAAATAACTCAAACGATACTACTTTCATATTGGCGCCTCCTACAATAATGTTCTAACGCCATTACTTCCTCTCACTGCACGCCCCAGATTGCAGCATAGCTATGTGCAATATGACATTCCCTACGCATGATGAATGGGACCAACTAGAAAAAGAATTCAAGCATAGCTAAGTCTGATGCAGCTCTCATCATTTATCTCTCGACATTACAAAATGTAAATCAGTGTACTTCAGATTTGCATAAAAAAGCAACTAGGTACATCTAAACCAAGGTTCCCAACGGGGAGGGGGAGGGCACAAAGCCTTGGCAAAGGGTTGCGTACACTAAAAGAAATCTTGATTCATTTAGATGCATCAAAATTACATTAATTTTTGTCCCAAAACAGTAACACACAAGTGCGTCATAAATATGCTCAGTGAATCACCATGAAGCACTTTCACTAATTCCACTGTAATATTATAATAGGTAATAACCATGTATGATCTTGCATACTGTAATTACACCTAACGAGTTAATCCTTCTACCATAATTGTATAACAGTATTTATAAGTTCAAATATTGATGGAAAGGAGAAACCAGTGCTGTGAGAATCCATAAATCGAAGTCAGCCACGGAGAGATTTTGCAATCATCCACAGCACGGACTTATGTCCTGTTTTGCACGCTACTAGTGACATATCGTCAAAATTTTAGAATAATAAGGCATAATGAAGTTTATGTAAGGTTTATCCAGTGTATGCAAAATAATAAATTATTATTATTATCTACCATATCAGTAAAATTAGCTAAAGTGCATCATGATGATGCATATAGGGTCGCATGTTGTACTTGGCACGTTGATGATGCACATACGTGTTTCGGTTTTGTGAAAAGCCGATGATGCACCAAGTTACATCAAAAACAGGTAAAATTGATGCACCTGAAGAGACAAAACTTTGAATTATAATAGCAATTTGCGAGCGAGTGTGTAACCGCGTCTCGTTTCGCACGTGTAACATAACTAGAAAGCTTTTGTTCACTTTCCTTCTGTGGAAATATGTTTTTCTGACTGTAATATGTTTTTCTCGCTCTCCGTCGATGACACACCAAGCTATGCCATGAAACACCTACGTGCATCCTGATGCTTCTCTGTGACACACCTACGTGCATCCTGATGCTTCT
>LQNS02278097.1:19487734-19501364 GCA_001587735.2 Parhyale hawaiensis
ACAGGTGTCCCGAGTTGCCCCGGATGCCGGGGTAATTCGGGACGCTCTTTTGTCATTCACTGCCGGCTATGGTTAAAAGCTAGAATTTTTTTTTACACACCATTCTGTAGCTCTCATCCAGACCTACAAAATGACACCTAGTTTGTAGCAAAAATCATTCATAGTAAGAAGTTATTAACAAAAAACCTTGAAAATTGTCCCGAGTTACCCCGGTTGACGGTAGCTACCAGCTACCAACGCCCCAAGTAGAACTACAGTAAAACCCCTCTAATCCGCAGCTCAATAATCCGAAACCCTCCCTAATCCGAACATCTCATTACTGTTCAAAATACTATCTGAAAAAGGGAGCCTTTTTCGGAATAATGGGGTAAGTACGGAGTTCCTACAAATACCTCTGTAATCCATTCATGGCGCTTCTCATTTTTTGGATAAGAGAGGTGATGAGCGAAAAATCTGTGTGAGGTGCTGTGCAGAAGGTACAAACAATCTCTCTATAAACCGTATTAGTGCGGAATAAAGAGTTTTTTTTATTTGTAAGTACCCCGATAATCCGAAATCCCGGTAATCATAAATCCTCGCTAATCCGTCACCCACTTCCCCCCGTGCTGTGCAAATTAGAGGGGTTTTACTGTATATTGCTATTCTAGCATTATTAAAATTCGAGAAATCACCAATTGTAAACAGGTTTCAAGGAAAATGAATTTTCGTAAGACGTTTTTTCGTATGGTCGCAATAAAAAAATTTTTAAAATACAGTAAAACCCCTCTAATTCGCACAGCACGGGGGGAAGGGGATGGCGGATTAGCGGGGATTTTGGATTACCGGGGTACTTACTAATCCGAAATTAACCTCTGTATTTTGCACTAAAACGGATTATAGAGAAATTATTCGTACCTCCTGCACAGCACCTCACACAGATGTTTTGCTCATCACCCCTTAATCCAAAAAATAAGAAGTGCTCTGTACGGATTACAGAGGTAGCTATGTATTTTTAGGAACTTTGTACTTTACCCTATTAATCCGAAAAAATGCTTATTTGTTTGGATTGCACTTTGAACTATAATCAGATGTTTGGATTAGGAAGGGGTTCGGATTATTGAGGTGCGGATTAAAGAGGTTTAACTGTACTTAGAAACATGCTACAGTTTTGAAACTTAGTTGGTTATTGGACTACTTTACAGGCTTTCATATGATATACAGCTCAGCTTTGTCCATGTCATATTTCCTGCTTTTTGGCGGTTCGCCATTCCGGCCCCTGCTCCTCGCCATCTGCGCCTCGATTTGCTGATCTTTGTTTTTTGCATGAGAGTACTAAACTATAGCTACAAGATATGTTTATTTCTATAGGGCAGGTAGGTACCGTAAAATTGGGTGACTTCGGACGGGGGGTGACTTCGGACGGGGGGTGACTTCGGACGGGGGGTGACTTCGGACTGGGGTGACTTCGGACAGGGGGTGACTTCGGACAGTTGAAGAAAAAGATTGGACAATGAACATCCAAGCAAATACTATAAATAGTGTAAGGAAACTATTGCTCATGAATGAAAGATTAATGCCTGAGCAATCTTTGATAGATGTCTTGGGGTCCTGCAATAAGGCTTTGTACATGAAAAAAAAATCCAAAGTAAGGAGTGGTAAACCATCAATTTTTTTTCCTATCAAAAAAACTTCACCGGGGCAGAAAAATTGGTGGTCAGGAGTGAAAGTGAGCATACCACCATCTATGGCAATCAATAAGATGAGCCTCCACTTCGAGACATTTTACAGTATGTTTAAAAATATGTCTATTTTGAGTGCTCAAAAAAATTATCTTAGTGTCTAGTTTTTTGTGGGGTGACTTCGGACGCCCGTCTGTACTACATTGTATTGGCATGTGGAGTAAACTAGTACCAAGCAAAGGAACGTAATGATGTCTAGAATATTAGTCAAACATGTCATGTCCTTCGATTCTAACCTAGAAATTAGAACATGAGTAACTATGTACGTCTTTACTCTAAGACTTCGAAATTCCGACCACATGTATATGTTTACTCGCACAGCCGCACAAGCGGCTCAATTCATAGGAGAAGAAATCCCAAAAGTTAATAGTAACTGACTTGGATCTGGGAAGTGAACTTCGTGAAACAGGTGGACAATCTAGTATTACTGTGTAATTAAACAGCTAGGGATGAACGAGGTGGATCAGTGCTAGCAAAGTGATCAAACGCTAGGGATTATAATATTCCTCATAGACATAGAGTAGATAGAGGCTTAATAGTTATTGACAAAATATAAACTCATAAAATGTATTTCATTGACGGACCGATGTGAGATGACAATACGCATCATCTGCAGGCACTATCCACACACGTCACACTCTAAAATGTATTTGAGACGATTTAGTGAAGCAACAACCCCGCCCGCATACCTAGAACAGCATAATTTAGCAGCGAGCGAGTGAGCCGTCTTTTGCAATCTTGATACTCCTCTATTTTCAGAAACAGTAACAAGTATCTTAGTAGAGCATCGGGTATTAGTGAAAACGTTTTCCAGCGCAGTGATTCCATGCCGCATTTCCCCGAAAGTCAAATATTTTATTTCGGTATTTCTGCTGGAAGGTCTGGAGTTGATGGCAAACTCTCACAAGTGAGTTTTGTAAATACATGGGCTTACTTACGTCGCAAATTTTAGATAACAGTGTAACTTTTGGCCACGAAATAGGACGCAAATCATCTTAAACAAATGAAAAAAGGGAAGAAGAAGACGACAAAAGAATCTTTGTATGGTATAGAACAGCTATCGGTCCCAAAAATACTTTGAGCTATGTGTACACTGTAGAGCTAGAGCGCGAGAGCGGTGCAATTACAGCAGTCTAGCGTGGCTCTCAGCAGTGTACCCAGACGCGAGAGCACCCTATCAAGCGTGACGTCATGGTCCAGCCAAGATCCCTCTAGTCTAGGCGGTGGTGCAGTGTACACAGACCCTAGAGCTGGGTCTGTGATTTCCGTATCCCAAGCAGAGATGGTGGAAAAGCTGTGGCCACAAAATATTCTGATAGCTTCGCTGTACGGGGAGTAAGATTGTTCAACAAAATGCCTCGGCATATTCGAAACGCCACTGATATCAAAACTGCAGAGTTAAAAAATTTGCTGGATTCACATTTAAGAAGAATACCAGATAGACCAGCGGTCAATGGTTACGTGCACTGTGGAAATAATTTGCTGCTGGCTCTCTCTTTGGTCGCAAACTGCGGCACCACAGAAGACACCCAGCAGAGTGACTCCACACACGTGGGGTGACGTGAGCAACGTCACCTGGACTGCTTCCGAAGACTCTCAAGGTAACTCAAATTATCATCGCATGTATGTCCCCTCCCCGAGGGTATGGGAAGTAACTGCTTCGGATTTCCAAATAGCTGGGGCATTCTGCAAGGAAATGGTGTACTGCCAGCGGCACCAGACTGTTGTCACAATAGGATTGAGGGCGGCGCCCCATCAAGTATTGATGTGTCAGCCTGGTGTGACCAATGCGCAGGCGGCACAGCACCACCTCCAAGCGGCGGTCGCCGTACCTGGACGTTGCCCACTCTTGTACCCCGTCTTTATCACTCGCAACTTATTAATATTAATGTCACTCCACCGTTGCTGCTACACCGCTCTCATAGATCTCCTTATGTAGTTGTAATAATCTTGACTTGGTATAGCTTGGTCTTCCACCTCTCCTGGGCACCTGCCACCCCCATAGCTTCACCATCAGCCCTCTCGTTTCCAGCAACTCCCACATGATCGGGTACCCAGAAAATCTGTAGATACTTCGCTCCCTCAGTCAGGGCCGTTAGCCTTCCGATGATGTCTCACACCACAGGGTGATGGCGGGGTTCGTGAGGCCCATATATATTTTGACACGGAAAGCGCCCGTCAGCATATATCCCTGAGAGCAACCGTAGTAGTAGTAGTAGAAACTTTACTAGCCCTTCAGTGGCACACTGCCTATATCGCGCCGAACTAGTCCTGTGTTTAACCACAGGCTCGAGCGCCGCTAGGGCGCGGAATTTGTCTCATTTAGTATTATAAAATAGTTGTAAGGAATACTTTATTATCATTATTAAATTTACATATAGTATATGTAATTCACAGAGAGAAAATTAGGGCCGTAGTTGACGATAGCAATTATCGTAATGGATTCATCACAGTTTGTGATAGAGGTTACATCTGATAAGAAAATATTTCACGGCATTTCTATTGAACTGGCCGGAAAGCAGTCTCTCCGCTCTTCGAAATTGGGACACTCGGCCGTCAAATGCAAGATAGTGAGAGGTACGGCGCAGTCGTTACAATAGGGTTACGGACGCCTCATCAGCAGATAGTCGTTAGTAAGTCTCGTGTGGCCAATACGTAGGCGGCACAGTACGAAGTCCATTCGGGGGTCGTCGCTATTTGACGAGTGCCACTGTCGGACGGACGGGTTCTTTAATTGTTCGTAACTTATGTCTCTGCGCCAACTACTGGGATTGCCATAGCTCGCGCAGGTATCGTTTGATTAGTGGGTAATAGTCTCGGCAGGGGACTATACTGTTTGCCGTAGGGAAATCCGACAGGGCCACCTGGATCGACTCATCAGCAAGTTCATCGCCCGCGATGTCAACATGACAAGGCACCCAACAGATACACACAGACTTTTCATCCTCTTGAAATTGTTGTATCATACTTACTATTCGGTTGATGACGGGGTGGATGCTATAGTCTGCTCGAATGGCATGTACTACACTCGGTGAGTCTGAGAATATGGTAAAGTTGCTCTCATCGCTGTCTCTAATGAGGAGCAGCGCCGCGCACACGCCGTACAGCTCGGCAGTGATAATCGAGGTCTCCGGTAATAGCCGGCATGCTCTAGTTTCATCAGTCGCAGCGGCTGCGCATTCAACTCGGTCTCCATTTTAGAACCATCGGTATAGATGTGGGTTGAGTCACTGTGTTTGTCTTTACGTGATCCAGGACGAGAGTTTTTAGCAAGAGGGGATGAGAGTCTTCTTTTTTATGTATTGCATGCCGGGACAAAAAGTTGAAACTGCTATGCGCCAGGTTGGTTCGTCTCTGAACAGGGCAAGGGCCACCTTAAAGGGTTCGATTTCCGCTATCAAGGAGAGGGCTTCGTAGTCATTGGAGGAGGGAAGTGAATACGAAAAGTCTGCTCGCTCTTCCCGGTTTCGGCAACCGTGTTCCTAAAATAAGATGGAAATGACACACGATGTATAGACATTTTTTATTACTCATAGCAGGGTTTTGGGAGGACGAAGAAAGAAGGATCGAATTAAATTACATCAAAACAAGAATTTCCAATATACGGCATAGTAAATATGCACCTTCTTATGGTGTGCATTAATATGCATAGAAGCACCGTACACGAGGAAGGACACAAACGTAGGGAGAACAGTGGAACAGTGATAAGCAACGAACTCGACTGGGACCAAAAACAGAAAATCAAAAGACAACAAAGGAAAGTCGTAAAACTTATAAATTGAAAATCAAAAGGTAAAGGAATGACAGCTGAACGAGACTAAAACAGAAAGAAGGGTAAACAGTAACAACAGAACGAAAAATATAAAAGATAATTACCAAACGAGAACAAAACAATCGATAGGAATAATGCAGGAATGACAACAGAGTGCAACTGGAAAGTCAAAGGAATTAATGCTGAACGGTTCAGCATACAACGAAAAACATCAAAGTTTAAAACTGAGACAAACTAGTCCCAGATATTACGACACAACCAGGAAATTACGATTATTTTTACATTTTCGCTTGGGATACATCGGTTACTGGTGCTATAATGTCATAGATGCCTCCGTATATCTCTAAAGCCGACATGAAAAATCTGTACGATGATTGCCAAATGTAACACAGGGAAGAAAAACAGAGTGAGACAACATAATTCGTATCTATTGCATATTAATGACCCTTGGAAGACAATACAACTACAGTGCCATGTTTAAACTATAATACTGATTACTTTCTGAAATAAAATAGTGTCTTTATTCTGTCAACAAACACTAGCGAAGTTCTAAGCACGTAAAATTACAACGGCAATTATTTTAATGTGCATCAAAGTTCGCCACATGGGCTAAAAAGGCAATTCATGGCGCCAGTGACTTGTAACTTGTTAAATTAAGCTCATTGGCTTGAACGTCTAAGCAGATTCAGCTATAAGCGTTGGTTTCAAGGAGTTAAATCAAAACGGTTGCTCTTGATATGGCCGAAACCCTCAAACCTGCTCAAAAAAAAAAAAAAAAAAAAATACGTAGGAGTTCGCGCAGTGTGGCAATTAATTTCCGGTAGGAAGGCTAGCAGTTCCAAAAAGCTATTTTACGAATGCTCCGAGAAACGCTCCTATTCTCCTGCGGTGCTGTGAAACAGAGAACGCTCTGCCAGATTTACAAACTAATGTAATGTAGGAACTGGCTGGGAAGTTTCGTCGCCCATGAAAGCCAGTAAGGCATCTCAACTGTAAGCAGTTTACGTTAAGAAGGACGCAACTTCAGGAAAGAAGCAGAGATCAATAATAGAATATGCCCAGGTTATACCTACCAATTTAGGGATATTCTTAGCGTCCAGAGGTTAAAGAAGAAGCATTATAGCAAATGTTTCGTAAATTGAAAACTTTAGGACTGCACCTGATGGCTAAATTTGAAAAGTATTCTTAAAACGCACATGCAGGGCAATATATGAAGAGCAAACAAGAGAACATATACATACAATTAAATTCCAAGAAGTTCATTCACAGAGATCACGATAACGCTTTATAAACTCCAAGACTGTGATGAGCAAAGGGATAATGCTTACGGATCCGCCTAGTCCTTACGAAAGCAGAAAATTAGAAAACTTTGATAAATCAAAGTTAGAGAGATCTGAAGCATCATCAATACATGTTTCAAGCGAGCTATGTATTCTTATTTTAAAAGAGATCATGCTAACGACACAATCAAGTTGATGGTTATTACTTCAGTAACAGCTGCAGGAAATATTTACGCAAAAAAGCATGAGCAGCACAATTACTATTATTATTGTATGGATGATCACGATGAACCAACAAACAAGCGCTAATTTTGTCGTAGGTGTCGAGCAATTAAAATTCTTCTCGTGTCGCATCTGCAATTTCATTCTTAAATTTGTCTACAAATTTGCTGGAGACAAATACGTAGGAAGTCGGCCACGTTATGAAAGAGGTTCACACAAAAGAGATATTCACTGATATCACAGGAGTTAATAAATATGCAATAGAAAGATTGAAACGGACACAAAACGTAAGTATTTATAAGAGTACATAAAATCAGTTGACTCACTGTTAATAAATTTACAATAATTTGAAGAAGATAACGATGCAAGAACACTTCTATTATAAAGAATAAATCACTAAATCATTGAAATTATAACGGCAATGGTTCAGAGGGAATGAAGCCTGGGCTTCGGTTTCTCTCAGGGAATGGGCATCTTAGTCCATCTATTGGCACTTACTCAATCTCGACGAAAAAAAAGTATTGCATCTCTATACCATAGCCAGTCGTGATACAGTTTGTAAGCTTAGATAATCATTTGAGAACATTAACAAAAACAATCAACAGCAGCTAATTCAAAATAATACGACATTATTTACACATAAGGAACGTTCAAGACGCTACAGCAGCATAATTATTATTAAAACTACACGCTTGGGCGTCCATTGGGGGAAAAGATCACCCTTACATAATAACCTATCCGAAATAAGGGCCAGGTTGTGAACTACGGCCAAAAAAATTAGTTGTCAATAATCAGCACCAAGTTTTCAACAGCCGCATAGTCGCCGAATATTCTTTTAATGAGAGGTCTGCATGCACAATTGAACTGTATTGACGTGATAGATGGGGACTTTAGAGGAGAGTTAATTAACCTTACAAACTTTAGTCTGGAACTACATACAGACAGGTGCATCGGTTTCGTCACTATGGATTGTGTTGACGGCGTTAGTTGCAATCTGATTATTGCGATGGCTGAAAACCTCATTCTGAAAAGTGGCGTCGAATTTTAGGTTTTTTTCAAGGGCCACTGATTTGTACTAAATCCACAAATTGGGAATAAATTAAACTTCACGAGTTTGGCGTAACTCGGCTTCATCGTGCTAATAGATCTTGCCTCTGATTCTCAGAAAGAATTTAGGTCTGCAGTGAAATTTAACCTTTTCGCTATAGGTATGCAACCTACAGGTAAGTTCTGCGAGTAAAATGTTCAAGGTAGGCATCATCAAAACATTCGTCAGTATGTGTTGAACAATTAAAATGGGTATTTAAAGAATCGATGGCCGTCTGATGATATATACTATCATAGTTAAATTGGATTACATTCAAATTACGTCTTAGATGAAAATTGTGACCGGTAGTACATTCGATTATGAAGGACAGGTACTGGTTGGCTATCGAGACGGCCGGCACATGCTTGGTATTCCGTCCCTCTCGCTGGTCGCGGCTATGGCCGTCACCCCGTAGTGAAGAGAATACTGGACCCTCCAACTTAACCCTGCCAATATCAGCAATTTCTATTGTTGGATTTAGTCCTTGAACAACTGATTTTTTATAGGACCTTCAGCGTATTAATCTGAATATGCGCTGAACGGGGCGAACGATACACGGAAGGGGCGAACTATACACGGAAGGGGCGAACGATACACGGAAGGGGCGAACGATACACGGAAGGGGCGAACGATACACGGAAGGGGCAAGAGCAAGCGAAAACACAAAGCAGTTCATACACTTAGGCGCATAGGGCACTCACTCATAAGAGTTAAAGGGGGGCGGAGGGTCGCACAAAACCTGAATTTGCGCCTTTTTTTTTACTCCTATGGCTCGATGACCGCGAGTGCTCACCTCCGGAAATCGACCCTAGAACGCTAACCTCGGGTATACCCTATAGATACCCAGGATATATAGTTCATGTTTTAAGGTTATGACATTAATTACTGAATACTAGAAAAAACCGTCCCGTTAATGTATAGTAGTACAATTTTACTAGCGCTTCAGCGGCACACTGCCTGTATCGCGCCGAACTATTCCTGTGTTTAACCACAGTCTTGTGCGCCGCTAGGGCGCGAAACTTGTCTCATTTTATATTACAAAGTAGTAAGGAGAACATTATTATCATTATTAATTTTACATATATTTATGTAATTCATAAAGAAAAGGGTAGAGCCGTATTTGACGATAGCAATTATTGTAAAGGATTCATCACAGTTTGTCATAGAGGTTACATCTGGTAAGAAAATTCTTCAGGGCATGTCTATTAAATTGGCCACGAGGTCCTTCAGAAAGCATTTCTCGGAGAATGAAATCAGCCTCTCGACCATGCAGGTCCGCATAGCAGTCCCTCTGCTCGTAGGAGAAGGTGGTACACTCGGCCATTAAATGCAAGAAACTGCGGGGTACGACGCAGTCGTCGCAATAGGGTTGCGGACGCCTCATCCGCAGTTAGTCGTGAGTAAATCTCGTGTGCCCAATACGTAGGCGGCACAGTACAACGTCCATTCGGCGGTTGTCGCTATATGACGAGTGCCTTTGTCGGATGGTTTCTTTAATTGTTCGTAATTGATGTTTTCTCGGCGCCAGCCACTGAGACTGCCATAGCTCGCGCAGGTTTCGTTTGATTAGTGGGTAATAGTCTCGGCAGGGACTGCACGGTTTGCCGTAAGCAAATCCGACAGGGCCACCTGCCTCGACTTCTCATCAGCGAGCTCATTGCTCGCGATGCCAACTTGACCAGGCACCCAACAAATACACACAGACTTTCCATCCTCTTGCAATCTTTGAATTATGTTAAATAACAGTCCCGTTAAACTATGTGGCTTAGCTCACCGTATGTGTTGGGTTACGTTCGGTTCAGCAGGGATAGATGCCTAACCTAGTTAACAGCCAACATATCACACCTGAATCTCAGTTAAGCCACTAGCTATAACGGCATAAAGAAA
This sequence comes from Parhyale hawaiensis, assembly GCA_001587735.2. Lineage (NCBI taxonomy): Eukaryota > Metazoa > Arthropoda > Malacostraca > Amphipoda > Hyalidae > Parhyale > Parhyale hawaiensis. Next base: position 19,497,701 of record LQNS02278097.1, read on the forward strand.
ACTTACCCTCTTCCATAAGTGGCACAATCGCAACTGTGACACTTTTTTCAAACTCTAAAGTAACTCAATTGTGACAAGACTACATTTCCAGGTACACAAAATTAATTTTAGAAAGTAACAGTAGCTTAACTATAATGTTGCTGCCGCACGTCAAGAAATATCACATTGTTTGTTCAATTATTATTAAATTAAAATTACCGTTTTGTAATCTACTTGCGATAAAGATTTTCGTGGAACAAATCGTTGTGCACAAGGGAAGTGTCGGAGACGCAACTTAACAGTTATTCATGTTGTTATTATTACCAGCAACTATTGTTGAGTACATACACTCAAAAATTCAGCAATGCATACGATATCTGACCTCATTATATATAACGGTGCTTCGTATAAATATTCTCAATTAATTTTAATAATGGTAATGAATTATGCAAACTCCTAGTCTAAACATTTGATCAGTTTATTGTACGGATTTTATTGATGATCATAGATCTGACAATATCCTTCCTCGAGACTCGTAATCATGAGAATTTTCTTAAGCGACGCGGACGCTTTACAGTGATGCCGTAATGCGGAGCATTTACTGTCCGTAAGAACAATTGAGTTGAGTTTCAAATAGTGCTGCTCATTTGGAAACTCATGTTCAATGCGGCTGGTGACCAGTTAATGACCACTATTGCTCGGTGCTTAATTTTTAAATCATATGAACAGTGTACTTAGGGCTTCATCAGTATTTACACAATCGAAATTTCTTCCTTTCTCAAAGTCTCACTCGGCTAACATCGAGTGATATTGTGAGAAAGGAAGATATACTCGAGTCTATAAGGCATGCAATTTCAGGAGCTGGCTCCAGCCATCTGCACGCCTTCAATCCTAGTTCAACCAATCAAGAGAATCGATTATCTAAGATACAATACAATTGTACCAAGGCTGGGCCACCCTGAGCTAGGCTGCTAAATTTTATAAACGCTGTAAAATGTAGGGCTACTCTAACCTCAATTATATTCCACACGAATATCTAAATCTTACTACACAGCACGGCTCTTCACAGAAGGGCTCTATGATTCAACTACAATGACAATTTTAGATACAAAGCAACAAATAATCAGAATAATATTACGTACCGGTATTTAACAAGTGGCGGAACACCAAAATTGTACAAACACGACACTCTGTACGTATGTATATTACAGTAACAACAGCATTATACAGTACTTGTTCGGACATGTGACGGTACAGGCAGTGTACACAAAGCTACAACAGGCACTAACTACTCAACAAATACTTACTCTCGGTGTATTAGTATTATATTATTATTATGATAGAAGTTAGTTTAAGCCTCACTAGGTACTGCAAAGGTGTTCCAGGAAAGGAAGAGGCAGAGTCACGCAGTATGCGAACAGAAACGTGAACCCCATGCAAGAGGGTGCTCCCAGAGGGAATCAATACGCATGGGTACATCATGTTGAGAAAGAAGTGGTAGAACAGAACAAAAACATCAACAGTAAGAGAATCAAAAGGAAGGGAAGCAGAGTACCTAAGCATGCAACTACATAAGACGAGTCAAAGGCAAAAGCTAAGGAGAAGCTTCTCTGAGGCCGCGCAACTCCATGCTGACCCAGAATAAATTGAAATAGCTGCTGCTAGGCAGAGGAATTTCATCAACACATTTCATATATAATTTTTCAGTTTACCAAAAAATATATAATCAAGTTAAAAACTTTCCGCTGTTTCTGAAGCGAAGATGATCAACAGTTTACCAAGAATTGAAAACTTCATTGCGTTAAGAGAATTACAGCTGGTTCACATCTGTGAATTGAAATGTTAAATGCAAAGTCTCCACGGACATGCACCATTAGAATGATAAAAAAAACGAAAACCAGAATTGTAACCCAATCCAATAAATTCATAATTAATTTATGGGAGGGAAAACATGAATGCAGAAATTATATCGAGTAGATATACAAAACTAGCTCTTTCGGCCCACAAAACCAAAACTGTTATATTTTCTTAGTCCAGAAAATAAAAAAAAGGGACCCGAGCTTCCTAAGCCAGGCTCTGAATAATACGGATAATGGATAATTGCAACTAATGTATCACTTGGTATATCTTTGGTTTACTTCACGTCCCAAATTTTAGTATTATTGTAATAGGAATTTTTCTGCTGGGCCGGCCGACAAAAAAAACACGATACAACGACGATCCAATGTAATGCACCAGGAATAATTTACGGTATGGTTGGCAATAAAGAATAATTGAAATTTTATTTCGTGCTCATAATTCATTATAATCCCGAAATACAAGAAAAACCACTACGGCATGCTTTTAGTAATGTTATCATTTTCAGATGATCATAAAATTTGCAAGTGAGATAGGTACAGGGATTTTGCAGTGAGGACGGTCTAGGTGTTCATAGATTCTTTGACGATTGTAAAGAATCCTACGGGTCAAGCTCCTTAACATAAAGCATTAGGTAGTCTGTACCTGCATTCGTAGGCAAAGTGAATGACCAGATATGGATAAATAATGAATAACTAAATACTTTAAGCTATCAGCTAGCTGCCTGCTTATCAACAAAAAAGCAACAATCAAGAGACTGAAAAATTTGTCTACCATAATCAGAGAGTGGAGACGTTCACTACCTAATCAAGTTGAAAACAATCACAAAAACTAAGAATACCCAATACACTACTAAGATTGCACGGCATGTGTAGCAAAATCAAGTGCAGCACATTATTTGTTTACGCAAAAGGTCATAACCAGGACTTCACAATACATTTATCTCCAACATTTCATCAATAAAAAACATCACCTGCCATGTTAGTTATTCATAATATGAAAGATATATAATAATATAAACGATGCTATATTTTTCCGCAGCTTAGCTACCGCTGACGCTCACACTGACATTAGCTGCAGTGTGACATGGAATATCTGTCACAGAAGTTTTCTTATAAAAAGGATAGATAAGAAGAGCAATTCTATGCATATGTCACATACACATTATATATGTATATATACTCATATAATATTATGGACATTCGACAATTGGTGGTAAGTAAACTACGAGGTTATATGTACGTTTGCAAATTATTCACAGCAGGAATAGTACCTACCAAGTAAATATAGTAATTGATAGAGCGCTAGGGGAGGAGTTTTCAACGGAGGTCAAACCCAAACACTGTGAGTGCCGGCACAGATTGAAATCCTGACGGAAACTTACAGCCCGCAGCGCAGCAGAGTACAACCTCACACGACTGCAGTAAGACAGATAGTAAGTCAAGGCCCTTGGGCACAACCGTCTGAGCCCAGAACAGACGTCGCGGACACACATGGTATTGTAGACAATAGCTACATCCTTGAATTTGCTTCACTACAACAGGCTGGAAGTACATACTTACTTTTAATTTGAATTGAAAAAAGTCTTATTTCGCTTCTAGAATTACGAAGTAGTAGTAGAAGTTTTTACTAGCGCTTCAGGGGCACACTGCCTATATCGCGCCGAACTATTCCTGTGTTTAACCACAGGCTCGTGTGCCGACTAGAGCGCGTTTTAAATTGTCAATGATTTTTGTCTCGGCTTTCCTGCCGGTAGGTCTCAGAGTGGTCAGTGCGCTACTGACAGGAAAAAGGCGCAAGTTGAGCATCTCCAACCCCCGGGCGCGGC
>LQNS02278097.1:19528443-19541572 GCA_001587735.2 Parhyale hawaiensis
TTGAAGCTCGAGAAGTAAGCTCATAAGTCACCAGTGTTACACTTTGATTGATTTTTCGAAGGGAATGGAGACCGGTATAGAGCAAGGCACTGTTTATGTTATAGAAATTCACTGTTATCACTGGATTTATATAAAGGGCACTTTTTATTAAAGTCACATCTTCACCACTGAATGTTCACGCACCGTTGTGTGTCTTTTGAACACACGCTATGCTGTATATAGCAAGTTGTGGTGGAAAATACGCGGAGCACGAATGAAGCGTGCACACAGAGCAACGCGAAGGTACATTACTACAATAATAAGGAAAGTCTTAAGGGCGTCTCTGTTGAATTGGCTCCGAGGTCCCTCAGCCATCATTCCCCGGAGTATGGAGTCGTCAGCACCATCAGTAAGAGTATGAAAGTGGAATGAAGCAAAAGTGAGCACGAAGGGAGGAAAAACAACCCCAATGCCTAGCTAAGAATAAGGTACTATTAGGTACGTATTATACATACCTCGAGCATTTCCATGCCGTAATATTTCACAAGGTTGGGATGACTGAAGCCCTCCAAGATCTTGAGCTCCTCGACCAGTCTGGCGATATGCTTGTTGTCACTGTGCTGCACAGGCTGTATTTTGACGGCGAGCAGCTCGCCGGTGCTGTTGTTGACTGCCGTGTACACCTTGCCGAACTGGCCAGACCCTGAGAGCAGACGCCGCACTATTACTGCCTAAAACCTAATGGTCGGGAGCCAAGCAGTCATATGAGCCTGACTTCTATTATGTCATAGATCAGACAGAAATCTGCAGCACCAATTGCAAAAGACTCGATACACACCGAAAGTTTCCGCCTACCAACTTTACAAACCAGTAATTCAACGAAGCACTTCTGAAGCTGCAAGGCCATAATTAACTCTGAAATTTTGATGCAACGAAACGTACCAATTTTGAAGCCTCGATGCCATGAGAAGCCGACGGTCTTCCTTGCGTGAGGATAAGAACTGAAGGTCTGCGACACGGGAGCGTTGATGACGTCACCCACAATCTTGTTCTCCTTGCGCTCCTGACTCATTTTGCTCTCCAGCAGCAGGACGGCATTGCGGACGTTGTTCATGTTGGGCCCTGGAGTGATACAGTACACTGCTTGATTTACAGTCGACTGATAACAATACTAGAGGTGTGGATAATCAGGAGGAACAGAACAATAGGTTTTGCGCCAAGACCTCCCGTTTCTCATACTTTAGGACTCCGGGCTTGGACGGTGTACAGCAAGTGCCAAAACTTTGGACTTTGCTCAGGCCGTCTTGCCTTGAACCAATAATGCTTGCACTTTGCAGCACTGCAATATAGAACCTGCTCATCATGAAATGAGAACTTTACTATTACGCTTCGGCTTAAAGAACAGAATAAAACAAGGGAGCACTTTAAACGTCCATGGACACGAACCTCAAACACAATTCTTAGCAGCCTCAAAAGCTAAAATTGTAACAGAATTTAGAGCAGCCCAAAAATACTTTTACAGATACGACGATTCAACAAAGGAGAGGAATGGATGAAAGAAATTTGGCCGATAGCTACACGGAATCCACGTATCAGGATAGTCCCACATGGGTACAGAAAATTGGGAAAGAAGAGGAACAAGAGAACAAAACATCAACAAGAGGTGTATGGAATGGAATAAAGAAATGTGGACATGAAAGACGCAAGTCTTGAAGGCCTAGCTATGATTAAAATAGGCTAGGGAAAACCTTCCAAGCAAGACTCCCCATAATATAGGATGAACGACCCTACCTATCCTAAGCCACAAATCCATCTAAAAGACGAGGGATAGAAGCACTCAGAAGTAACACTGAAAGCGCAAGTGGATAAAGAATTCACCCATGACAGCCATTTTAGCCGTACTGTGATACTTATAAAGCCACCCAGAGTGGGCTTGATCCATCTCGCTTTCAAAACTCAAACTTCGCAAGCAATATGTCATAAATCCATCAAATAAAAAGTACGGGTTTAAAACTTTACCGGTAATATTCCCAACACATCGAGAAGCTCAGAGAACATTAAATAAATTTTAGAACCATGTCAGCGTAAACTTAAAGTGATTAGCTTGAACATCGACATCAATACCTCATCCAAGTAGCTAACTACATCATCTCTAAAAACTAGCTACATATACATGTACACGAAATATCTCCGTCAAGCAAAGCAACGTTAATGAAAAATTCAAATTGGTTCTGAAACAATTATTTCTTTTTCATCATCACCAGAATATGGTCATTTGTGCTTTCCAACAGAAATAACAGCTTCTGTAATTTTATTGAAGATCCGTTCAAAGCTTTTCGAGTTACGTTGTTGACATACATTAGTCAAACACACAAACAGATCAGCCCGATCAGCACCAAAAGTTGATCATCAACTCTTCGTGCTATACTCAGCAACTCGTGTAAAGTTCAAAATTATTCCAGACCCCCGAAGAGTACTCGTCACGAAACGGTTTTTGGTGAAAATATTTCCCATCTATACTCTCCCTGCAAGATAATACTGCACCCTCATGCATAAAATTAAGTAGCTACCAAAAACGTTAACTGAATAAGAAATATTTTACGCTCTTTAACTGTACTGAGGGGAGTTACAGACGTAAGTGGACGGAGGTGAGGAACGTGTGGAGAAAGTTGTTAATATTTGTGAGGGGAGTCACTTTCCATAAATACGTACAGTAAATCTCGTTGAGGAGTTTCTGCCCATTTCAGTCACATAACACAGCTAGGAGAATTTGCTTCTGGCTCACGACTCTTTTCTTCAGTAAAAACCTATCTAAGGAGGGCTGTTTCTAGCTTTGTTTAAAGATACCGTACTTTCTAAAGTAAGACCTAACATTGCCACTGAAAAGGTTTAGGTGCACACACGCAGGGGATATGCGTTCGAGCGCGAGAGTTCCGACTCTGAGGCAATGTTCAGATTCTGGAACAATGTTCCCTCGAATTTCCAGTTAGTGTTCCAAAGTGTTCGAGTTTAGAGGCGTCCGCGTTCTGAGATAGCTACCACTCCACTATATTCACACATCATACTTCTCGAGTACCGTTCGTGAAAACCTTATCTTAAATCTCATGGAGACGAACAAAACTGAAACATTTTGTAGACATTAGTTACTGACCAGCACGGCTTCGCACAGTATAGATGGGAGGAACTGAAATGTCGGCAGGAGCGGTGTTCGGAGACTCAGAAGAGTCACCGGCACCAGACGCTGTCGGCGCTGTAGTACGGCTCTCACTGGCTGTACTGACACTTGCACTTCTAATGAAAGCCATTTTCGATCTAGAAAATAGATACAAAATGCAGACAGAGTTGCAATAGCGGTCAAAGTAAGGGAGAAACAAACGATATACAGTAGGCTGTTGCAAGAAACGAAGAACCCATATACGAGTGTGATACCGCACTGGATCAAAGGGCATGGGCACCGTGACGGTCGGATAAGAAGCAAGTAAAAAAAAGATCGTCAGAAAAAGTAGAAAAATGAGATGAAGCAGAGGGTGCATACAAGAAAATTGCCTTAAAGGTCTAGCTCAATCAAAAGCAACCAAAAACATCTTCACAAAAACTATAGCTACTGGTTAGATTAACATAAACTAGAACTAGAGCCCACACACTTTAGTTCCGTGTAAACACTAAGACCTTAATAAGTAAGAACGTCAAATTTCAAAAAAAAGGCTGCAACAGCCGAGGAACAGTTTGCACAGGCACCTGACAATCTTCCACAAGGAACGTTAGCTTATACGTTAGCCTAACCCTCCCGATACAGTGTGGGGTTACAAGAGCGACACACGAAGAGACATAGCTACAGTATACAGGGTTGCGGGGCCGGAGTCGGAATCTCACTTTCTCAAGGAGTCGGAGTCGGTATTTTTAGCCCGACTCCGGAATTTCATTTTTTTTTAAATATCAATCAATTCAGAATTTTCTGTCAATCTCAAGTTTTAGAAAATGATAAAACATTTTATAAATGTGGACATATTTTGTTTTTGGCTTAACTATGTGTTTGAATTGATAATGGAGTACCTAGATTGGCTAATGCCAATGCACCAACAAGAATTACTTGATACAATTTGATAGCCTAATTTCTGTGCCATGATATGCAATAATCAGAACGGAATTTTTCTCAAATTATTATTGTAGTGGGTTAGGTTGAATTTTTCTCAAAACAAAAAAGTTGGGCAAAGACAAAAAAAAAAAAATTTGACCCCAGCCCTCCCTATAAATAGGTTTTCTGCATGGTAATTATTATTAAATTATAAATATATGAAAATTTAAAGTCCCAAATGATGCAAAATATCATTTTAAATGTACAAAAATACTATCTTTTGCTTAATATGTGTGTGTGTGTGTATATATATTGGCAAAAATTATTTGGACATGTTTAATGTTGACATTTTAAATACTAGTTGGCTCAAGGAGCCGGAGTTAGACAATTTTAAGGACCCGGAGTAAAAAATTCTGGAGGGCCAGGAGTCGGAGTCGGACCTTGAACCATCCGACTCTGCAACCCTGGACATATAGCAATAGCATGTCGATAAAAAGGCGTCAACCCTACAGGAGCATATGATAAGGAATGGGCGCGCATAGGTACTACACATTAGGAAGATGAGGGACAAAACCAAACAAACTATCATTAGCATTACAACGAACAGGGAAGGAATTCAAGGAAGCGAAGTGGGCACAAAAGAAATTTGTCTCGACATCCTAACTCGATCTCCGACATTCCATGAAAGCGCGACTCCAGATAATATAAGATGGGTGACCTAACACACATAAGCTAGGTACTGCATATGGCACATGCCCTGAGCTGATCAATATGAAAGAAAGACGAGCATTTAATACTAGGACGTATGGGCACCGTAGATTGCAAAGACACATAATATTCAATAAGAAAGAAACAAGCTTCATCAGTGAGGTACGGTACTTCGCTCCTGAAAGAGACTGAACACAGTGCGCTAATTCTTAATACAATAAATGAATAGAAAATATAAATAAGTGAAATACGTTGTATATGGCAGTGTAGGCACAGCATATAAATAACTGCAGCCTAGCACTATCAGTAACTAGAAAAAAATATCGGAAATGTGTGCCTGGCAGCCCAAGCGATGCAGGTACAGCAGATTAACACTTTTTTTACTAACTACAAAGAAACAAATCCATGAACTGTGTGCGAGAGGCAGTCCGGGGAGCATAGGTGTAGCAGATAACTGCAGCCTAGCACTTTCCGTAACTACAAAGATCGAAAGACGGAAATGAGTAATAGGCAGCCCCAACAAAGTATGCACAACAGTCTGACGATTCCAATAAAGACAAAGGAACAAATACCTGAAATGCGTATGGGACAGCCCAGGCACGGCAGGCGCAGCAGGAGACCGCCCAGGGCTGAGCTGCTCAGCACCAACGATGTGGTTGTAGCAATCCAGCACAGCCTTGAGGAGCTCCTGCGCACGGCGGCTCCTCAAATGCTTGAGGTGGTCAGGATTGCACACATGCAATAGGAAATCGAGACCATTGGAGGCCCACCGGGGCCTGGAGCCGTTGCCCTTAGGATAGTGCTGGCGGACGAACTTCATCCAGGACTGGGCGAAAGTAAACAGGTGCGACACCACGTGGGTTTGTTCGTGAGATTTCTTGCTGTTGAAGATGCGGCACACGTCGCGGTGGTACTGGGAATGCAAATTGAAACGAACTGATCAGTGGAAGTCAAAAGTAGGGTTTCGTTCGAAAGTACAATGGAGTGAGGGATGTAACGTAGCTCCATGTTTATACTAGAGAAGTGCCGTTTAAAACTTTTTAAAACTGCGACATGAACGTGAAAAAAGGGCTTGACAAACAGGACAAGAGTAGCTACTAGGACTGAAACTAAGCACGAATGTAGAGACCGCAACAGGGCAAGTAAAATCAGTAGCTACGTCCAAACGTAAAGAGTTACATGAGCAGTAGAAATAGAATGCAGTAGCAAGATCTAAACGGCCTCCAATAAAAGAAGTAGTGTGTATGAAGTAGATTGACCAATAATAAAATGTGCAAGGACAGCTGAATTACCTACGTTTAATCTGATAGTACGACGTCCTATTCCCACAGCAGAATATTGATAAAAACGAAGTAACAATGCCTAAGGGATACCAGAATTACCCTAAATCCAAAACTGTTCTATTTCTATGAAAGATTGGCTATATCATAATAACTAGTTCAATACAAAGCAACAATGCCAAAATGCGAAAGTGATACCTATAGTTATTGCCTTCAAAACCATAAGCATTTCTTACTATTTCAACTAGCTACTGTTTATATCTGCAGAACAAACCACATCAAAGTCATAACTCCAAACTGATACCAGAATTACACGTAATCTAGGAGCACTTCGTAGTTTTATATATTTACAGCCTAGCACACTGCGTTTAAGCTTCCAATCTGAGAAGCACTTAATACGTTCACTGCCGCTTGAATTATCAGTCTGTTCATAGGGTAACATGTCTAGTACCCGTCCACTTGGCATTAAAAAAACTTCCTGTGTGAAAACTAGCAGTGCTGGAAAGCCATACATAGGCTTAAACTGTAGGCTAAGTAGTGCCGCACCATCCCTGAAAATGACGGGCGAAAAAAATTAAACAATAAAANAACATACCCAAGCATTGTTTACTCATTTTGCAATAAATTTTTGACCTTGTTTTAAGGTCTCCGACTCCTAGACACCGGTTGGTTGACCCCAGACAGGCTGAAGTGGGTGAGAGCCACCCGCCCAAAGGGGGCAAGAGGCTAGTGGAAGTTGAACTTCCAGTAGGCTCTAAACAATGGTGGTGGTTTTCATATTTTTTCATAGTTTTAGTGAAAAAATGTGGCAACCACGACAATTTATTGTTGTTTTCTTTTTTTCGCCTGTCATTTTCAGGGATGGTGGGGCACTACTTAGCCTACAGTTTAAGCCTATGTACGGCTTTCTAGCACTGCTAGTTTTCACACAGGAAGTTTTTTAGTGACAAGTGGACGGCTACTAGCATGGTGGACGGGTACTAGACATGTTACCCTATGCTGCCATTATATTACCATAGAAAAACACAGAGCAGGTGAGCACTCGACGTAAATGTGCGTCACGTGGCAGACAAGATATCTAATTAAATATGACAAATGCAGACGGAACTACCTACTTCAAATCCAAGGGAGTACAGCTGCTGCAACACATCCTTCGATAAGTCGGAGGAGTGAGCACCGGGTTCGTGCGCCGCGGTACCGTCAGCGGCTTTGGCATCTCCGCTACACTCCAGATGCAGCAGCTGAGCTACAGCCGACACGCACGTCTCCAGACGATCGCACACTTCGAAGCACACGTCCTGTGTGGTAAAAACAATAGCTAGCGCTCAGCAAAGCAACATATACTGTGGTAGAATGTTTATGAAGAATGTGAAAATTGAAAGTAACGCAAACTAAACTTCCACATGCAACAAAATCAAAGTTGCAGAATCAGAAGGAGTCGCTAAATTTTGGGGGCTAGGAGTCGAAGTTGGAAACTGACTAGAACCTGGAGTTGGAAAAGACTAGAATTAAGAATTGAAAACTCTCTAAAAAGAGGGTTTTTTTTGGAAACCGGCCAGAACCAGGAGCTGGAAACAGGCTAAAGCCAGGAGTTAGAGACAGGCAAGAACCAGGGAGTGGAGTTGGTAAAAATGGATTTACAGTACTTTGTAGAGAAAAAGAATCTGATCAGACATTGTTGGGGTGTAAGACGTGGGAGTTGTAAGCTGGCAAAACTCAGGAGTCGGAGTCAGACTTCATCCATTTGGCTCCGCAATCCTGCAGTTAAAAACTTTCAAGTACTCGTAAAAGTATTCGATATCTCAGCACTAAAAGTTGAAACGAATGACAAAGATGAAGAACTTAGCTATACAACTGCAGGGGTGGCTACCAGAAAGTGTTTTAAAAAATTCATATAGATCTTCACAACAAACGGGGGCCCAGAATATGGCAGCACACGATGACAAGCTTAAACAAAGCATTCCCTATCAGGGTTGGCTGGTTTAAACCAAATAAAAAAAACCATGGTTCAAACCAACAAAAAAACCCGTTTTTTTGTCTATTTAGTTTTTACTCGATTCGTTGGATTTTATTCATAAATATTATAAAATAAAACAGTTTTACTTCTAGAAATTATTAAATTTCAGTTAGCTACACAACTAAAAGGATGAGTTAATGTGTTTCTATTTAGGAATCCCTTTGACTGTTCGGACAGTTAGGGTCAACTATTGCTTATGTTTATTAACAATCTATAACCTATTAAATTATGTGTTATTTCATTTCACAGATGCATTTCTAATTATATTCTGGTATGCCTGCAGTTACTGAAAATTAGTAGTACCTAGTAGTTAAAATTTTTATTAGATAGCTTGTGAGCTCATGAGAAGGATATAGCCATTTAATTTTCTTTAGTTCAATACTCTGTTTTTAACATTTTAATTAGCTAGTAGCTAGCCATTTCTATAGAGTTTTCTTTTTATTTTGAAGTGTTTAAATGTTTTTCAAAGGAATTTATAGCTATTTCACTTTCTTCAGTTCATTACTCTGTTTTTAATTAGCTAGTAGCTAGCTAATTCTGTCAAATTGTATTTTGTAATTTGAAGTGTTATCAAGTTTTTCAAAGGATTTTACATTGCAATAATGATGAATCATAGCTTCTCTGCGGTTTGGATATTAAATGCAGCCATAGCAAATACAGGTAGCTACTCTGCTAACTGTTTTTTCTTAACCCCTTTTCTTCAAGTCATTCTTCTACAATAGGAAGCTGAAATGAAGCGACTAAGATTGTTGATGATTAGCTAACTACATGTTTACTAAGCAGAAAACCCTCTATATGTTGAATATAATTCCTAGAACTAGAAAAAAAGCAACAAGATATTAAAAAAAGAAACTTAAAATCCATGGCGTTTTTGGCTTTAACCAAAAAGAAACATGGTTTGTGCTAACCCTGTTCACTATGTATGGGAATTACCCAATTGCCGAACTAACTCTTTTCCCGAACAAACAGTTAGTGCTATAGCTATTTGATAGGTGAAAATAATAATCCCATCAAATAACTAGAGCACTCTGAGAGTGCATACCTCCGCCAAGCGAGGCAATGGTAGTAAAAAATTCAAATTGGCTCTGAAACCATAATTTTACTCTGTATAAACTCCAAAATCTAATCACGTGTGCATTTTGATAGTAATAACAGCTTACGCAATTTTCTTGAAGATCCGTTCATACCTTTTTGAGTTAGCTATACTGCTAACAAACGTTATGACAAACATGAATCAAACATACAAACGAACAAACCGATCTGCACGAAAATTTAATCATTTATGTCAACATTACTAACAACCCCTATAAATTTCATAAAGATCCATTCATTATTTTTTGAGTTATTGTGCTAACAAGCATAAAACTAAAAACAGTGACGAACGAACGAACAAACCGATCATTACCAAAAATTGGTCATTTACTCTGTTATATACCTAACAACTCCTATTAATTTCATAACAATCCATCCATAACTTTTTGAGTTATGGCATTGAGAAAAATAAGGCAGACAAACAAACGGATGGACATATCTTCACCAAAAGGCAATCATATGTTCCTCCTAATATACCTAACAATCCCTATAAATTGCGTCCAAATCGGTTCATAACTTTTTGAGTTATCTTGGTGACAGACAGACAAACACGAAGAAAACATAGGTAACCTCCTTGGCGGAGGTAATAACTATTTGTTCGGAGATAGAGTTAGTTCGGCAATTGGGAAATTGCCCTAGAACAAAGTGTGCCTTATTTGAGACTAAGAGACAGTACTAAAAGCAGGACTGAGAATAGAAATAGCTTGACAATTGACAGATCAGTCACACAACTATTTTCAATAAATATCTAATAGAAAGGTGGAATTTTTTTCTTTCTTTTCTTCCTCAGATATCTAAATGATTTTGACACAACGGCAACAGACATTGCGTAAATCTCGGCCACTCTCCGGAAATGAGCCTGTTGGTCCGTCTACTGCCGCCTATCTAAAGCTACCTAGGCAACAGTGCGAGTTTACGCATGTCATTTTCTCAATTATTTCAATTTTCTCAATTATTTCAACTCATTAGCCAATTATCGTCACAGCGACTTCGATATGAACTTGGTAGCCTAACAAATGCTCTACAAGATTCCTGCTCCACACACCTTGACTGCAGTGAGGGCGGCACTGACGCCAGTATGGGGCACGGATTTCTCCTGCTGGGGCTGCAGCAGCTGCTGCTGTTGCTGCTGAAGGATGGTGTTCAAATGCTTCATCACGTCGCACACAGACGAACTGCTGCTAAGGGCTACAGCATCATATGGCTGCGAGAAAAAAAAAAGTATTGTAAGTAAAAGTGTTCGTGTAATTTTCTTGCTGTGCCATTAGTGGGGTATACTTTCACTTAATAGAAGAAAAAAACAGCCATCGCACATATAGCCATTAACGACTCATGACTGGAGAGATTTAAATCTAGTTTTTGTACGTCTGTAACAAGTCAGAATCACTGTATTGCCCATTGCAGGATTATTTAAATTCTGTTAACATGTTCGACACCATATCGCCCCTCACTTTTGATATGTTAATTAGAATGATTCGCAGATTCTAAAAGAAAACTACTCGACTCTTAAAGATACCGTTGCAAAGCTCAGCAATTTCAAAGATGAATGCCGTCCAGTTGCTAGTAATTATCTAGAAGTGCATAAGCACAAACAAACAAACAAAAATTGACTGATTTTGACAAAAAAGTGAATCTTTGGTACGGAGAACACAAACGTGTTGCAATCACACCCCCGGCGTTATGTACGCTACCTACATCAGTATCACCCACCGATCAAAATCGTGACGTGAGCAGTAAGTGCTTGCTCGAAAAAACAAAGTAACGCTATATATTTCATTTAGAGTGATTGCTAACTTTTTTTATCCAGAGGTTCGGAAGGGGCTGTGGTTGCAACGGGAGAATGGCGCTAAGGTAAAATAAGATTTGCACCATTACCTGAAGGGCAGAAAGAGCGATGGTGACAGCAGCGGTGGGCTGGAGGCGCACGACGGGTCCCTTCCAAGGCAAACCACGAACACTGTTGGGTGCCGCCGTAGGCTTGGCCCCTGATGGTGCAGAAACTGTAACGTCTGGGAGGTGCAGAATATCGGGAGTATTAATTTCGATGATAGGCTCGTTTTTCAAATCAGTAGACATTGCTACTGAGGAAGACTCAGGTGCTGCAGAGCTGAAGATGAAAGGAGAAGCAGCTGAAGAAGACAGCTGCACAGGAGCACTCGGAGGGCCATTGGGCACGGCTGAAGAAGAGGGCGTAGGACGGGCAGCAGCATTTGAAAGCGCAGCAGCGGCAGCAGTCGGTAAAGGAGATGATGACGCAACTGGACCCGCAGATACCCCGGCTGGAGATGCGTCCGAGGGCATCCAAGCATCAAGTCTCAGTAGGATGAGGTAGGAAAGTTTCTTGTTGTTATTGTTGTTGCAGTTGTTGACCGAGTTGCATCTATGACGGCCGCCACTAGAAGCAGTAGCAGCTAAACTGGGATGCGCGGAGGACTGAGGAGGAGCCGCAGAAGGCACTATGAGAAGCGACTGCTGAGAGTTGGATGCTGGTGCAAGCAGAAGCGACTGGATGCGGGGTTGTTCCTTTTTGTTATGATCTTCAGGCAGAGGGGTGAGGCTCAGAAGCACCATGATAGCTTCATGGTTATTCGCTAGATGGCCTGCACAATGCAAGAAGAAAATCTTTTACTTGGTGTCCTACACTCAATACAGAAAAGGTAACAGATGGTCCGCAGGCCCTGTTCGCAATAAGAACAAAAGAATCATTGCCTAAACTGTGTCGCTACATTCATGTGGCGTTTGTACGAATACTGAGATTATATACTGGTTGCGTGAATGTCCCCAGCAGAATCTCTGATAAACTTTTTTTCAGATGCACTCAGTAACCATACCCTCCTTGATCTGAACACAGCTGAAGAAATAATATTAATTTAAAAAATTCATACGTCATCGTCATACACGATCAAGTGCGCGGAGCGCACTCTTTCACTTTGGAGGCTGTCATGTGTCGAACTAATCAGTTCTGTCGGTGCTTCGTGCCCTGGTCGGCTAAAGTTTGGAATTTGTTGCCTGCATCGGCTTTTGGTCGTCTTGGCCTGCAGGCTTTTAAGTCGGCTGTAAATGGTTTTTTGCTGGACGTCCTTAGCAGCGTTTTGGGCTTCGCAGTGTTGCAAATGCTTCATTTGGGTTGTATTACCTGTCCGTGGGAGCTCAAGCGTGAAGTTTTAATAATAATAATAATAAGATAAATAGTGACCAGTACAAATTGTCTTCTCAGTAGCTACCTGTATTTGTTGTGCAAAAATAGGACGGTCTATAAAAATTTTACTACATTGTGTGAGCTTAGAATTAGTCTTTCTTTCTACGTTTGCATATAATTTATGAATCTTCAATCAATAAACTTGAAGATGGCTAGTGTATTGGGCCGAAACGTTGTGCCAAATGTTAATACACTGATCCGTGCGGTAACAAAATTTTATTCTCGCATCATTTTAAGGAAACTGGTGAAAGTCCGCCAACTTTTAGGAACGTGAGAAAAACTCTGAAAGTGAATTGGAAGACAAACCCTGATATACAGTTTTGAATTAATAATGCATTTTACAGCGCGCATTATGCTGTTCCGACATTTTTATAATACATTGTAATTAAGTACCATACTTTTACAATAATATGAATACATAGACCAAGAGATTTAAATCCCACAGAAATACGAGTAAAAACCTAGTTTTTCACATAAAAGATTGAATTCTAGTGACAGCAATATTGCTTGCTAGAGCAACGTTTCCGTTGCCTTGAAATAACGTAGTAAGTGATGACGTTTTCTTTATAATACCGCATTGTGTGATCCACCTCCTTTACAGCGCTCTAAGTCTAGAATTGTAAACTGAAATTCCATAACAAAAATTCTACTCAGCTCCATAAAACTAACACAACCATAAGTAGTAGTAGTAAAGGTTTTACTAGCGCTTCAGTGGCACAATGCCTATATCGCGCCGAATTATTCCCGTGGTTATCCACAGGCTCGTGCGCCGCCAGGGC
>LQNS02278097.1:19541612-19552217 GCA_001587735.2 Parhyale hawaiensis
AGAAAAAGAAGATAATCACCGCTGAGGGAGAGAAGAAGAGAAACAGGTAGGTGTACTAACGGTACCACCACGTGAAGGTGTGATGCGACTTGAATACAATTGGGAAATTGTATTAAACACAACCATAACCACCTCCTTAATATCAATGGTGGAATATAACTTCAATGCCAAGGATAACTGCTTGAACTGATATCAGGTGTATCCCGATACTGGTCGCTTGATTAAATTCACTCCTAATTAACTCGTCTCATAACTAGGGAGCTGCATTCACACTCTTCCATTACTCTTCCTTCGGTTTACAGGGGCCTGAAACTATCATGCTCTACTTAAAGAACAGTTCTCACCCCTGACTGAGTTTCATACTTTTATATCGATCCTTAACGCAAAACTGTTGGATACGAAAAGGGTAAACAATCACATCAAACACTTACTTGGAGCAAATACAGCATATCTTTCATCAACACGGGAGAGCATGACATGTCCCGTTCTTCTGAGAGTTTGAAGCAGTGATTGCAAAGAAGCGTTACGAGGCCGCTTGTACTCCACCGCCACTTCCAAGTTGTGCTTCAGAGCCCTGGCAAGAGACAATGATCGGCCCATCTTGCTCCGGCAGCTCGCTATGACCGTGTGCAGCTGACGGACCTCCAAACGCGATAAGTACCGTTTGCAGAGGGTCCGGGGAGACGGCCTATCAGACTTATAAGAAGTGTTGTGTCCAGGTGTTTTCGCAGGGCTACCTGGTCCGCTGTCAGCATTGGAGAAGCTGTTGTTGAAGGCATCCGCCTGGAGAACGGCGGTGAGTTGGTCAACACCATTGCTGAGTCCCTCCCAAGCATCACGCATGAGTCGCTCAGCCAGGGTACAGAAACGATTGGCAGCGATGGTGTAGGCGTGAAGTACTTGGGGACAGATGCCGCACACAAACTGCCATTCATTGAGTAGGTTTTCGGTATGGTCCTGTGAGTATGTTGTGCTCAGCTGATCGCCATTGGGATTATTACCTGTGACTGGAATATACAAATCTAGCCAGTCCAAGTACACTTTAAGCAGCGTTTCTATGTTCTTGTCCAAGTCTTCCAGTAGGTTGGTCTGGCGTCTGGAGAGCTCCCGACGCAAGGTCTGTAAAGTGGTAACGGCGGTAGTGCTTGTGGTGCGGCCAGAGCTACCGATAAAGGAGGAACGCTCGCTTGATTCAGGTGAAGTCATTGCTACGCCTTCATCAGTAAGGTTGAGGTCGTCAGGCTTCTCGTGCTCCATGATTTTAGCAGGGATACTGAGTGAAACGCCACCTGCGACTACATTCACGTAGTGAGTGGGTTGACCTGCTTCTACAACACCCACAACTGAAGACGCCTCAACGCTCGACTGCAAATATTCCGGGAGAGGAATAGCAAGCGTGGTCTGCTGTTGGTAAGGAGCAGAAGGCATAATTTCATGGTTATTCGAGTCAAGCAACTGCCCACCATCACTAAAAGTAGGTGAAGTTCCAAAAAATGAATCTGTCGAGTCTCCAGGATCAGTAGGAGGCACAGGGGACAGCACAGGGACAGACAGAGGCACCAAGTGGGTCACTGGCAAGCCCTTGGTGGAATACGAAGAAGGAACTTCAGGAGCAGGCTCAGGATACAACGGAGGAGGCGGAGGCACGACAGGTGACGTCACGTGATTCAAAGTACGAATAGGTGACACAGGAGCAGAAAAAGAGTTTCGAGAAATTTCAGGAACGGCCAGATTCTTTGCATAGATTTGAGCAGTAGGCACAGCAGTAAACGTGCCATTGGATACACTGGAGCCACTTGCACGCCGGCTACCGTCAGCTGCCACAGCCGTGGAGACATTAGAGGCAACGCTGTTGTTGGAAGCTCGGCGTTTGCTGGCGGCAGACTGCGGCCGCACCGGGGACTTGAGGTGGTGGGCCATCGCGCCGCTCCAGCGGAGGAAGCGACGGCGAACTAAAACTGCCAGCCGCAATCCCTCGTGGCATTCTCGGACAAGCTGGAAAAATTGCAAATGTGTAAAGCAGTGCTGTGAGTCATCACACATGGGGAATGAGTCGGTACTTTGCCTATTAGAAAATGTTGCACATTTCAAGGTGTGGTGACGTTACCCAACATTTATGGATCATTTATACCTAGCTAGCATGTTTGAAACACTCAACTTATTAGCAATGTTTTGTATTTAGTAGTTGATGACGACAACTTTTCGATGACATTATGACGAAAATGTGTTACTAGGAAAAATTTAGGTGACACAAACTACTTTTGCAGCGTAAGTAAGGAATCAACTACAACTTTAATAACAGGAAGAACATTTCTGTCGGGTAACGCACGTACCTGTTTGATGCTCAGCTGTGACGGCTGCTCGGGCATTTGGCTGAGCCTGAGATGGAGGCACTCGCACACCAGCAGCACAGGCACAGACGACAGGAACCAAGACATGCTGGCTAAGCCAGGTAGCCCGAGCAGCCACATGCGGCCGCTCCAACTGCAGTGGAGCAAACCGTCAGGCGAGTAGTAAATATCATCAGCGCCGCTAGCTGCTGCATTCAGAGTGGATGCGAATTCTTCGGGGGGAGATACTGTGATGGAGGATGCTGGTAACTCCGCACCTGAATCTACCCCAGTCGCAGACAGCTCGGAGGGGGCGCAGCCATTCTCAACATGAGTGCTTGGGGGACGGGCATCGCCAACAGCCCCATTACTCAAGACAGCGGTAGGAATGGCAGCATCTTGGACATTGGCATTAAAATGCAGATTGTTGGAGTATCCACCAGCAATCAGTGGCACAGAGGCTTGGCCAGCAGCCTCAGCATTTTCAGTGGGAGGGTCCGTAATCTCCGAGTTCTGAACATGAGCGCTGCTGTTGGTCACGGCAGGGTCAGGCACACCAGGAGTTTTTTGGACAGTGTCTGTGAACTGCAGCTCTCGCCGGAGATCCATGCAGAACTGTTGGAAATAGGGCTCGGTCTACAAAAGAAAAACGACAGTGCAAGTAGGTATTGTTTTGAGTATAAATTTTCAACAAATATCACTTTTAAATAATACAAACAATCCGCCAGTGAAGAGATTCAAGTCAATCGTATGAGGCTGTACAAACGCAAACAACAATGGATGTAACAAGCAGTAGCAAACAAAGATATCTGTATTTAATGTTGCAATTTTACTCGCAAGGCCCCTTCAACGCTAGCTAGAGAGTGCAATTTAGAGATGATATTAACAAATAGTGTACGTTATTGGAAGCTTCCACCACCGTTGTGAAAAACGGAAAAAGGAATGGACACAGCATGGCAAGAAAATAACGGGTGACCCAAGCACAGAGTACTATCGTACATAGGGTAATGTCTCAATTACCGAATGCCCATCAATTACCGAATATAGGTAGGAATCTTATTGCGTTCGGTAATAGAAAGGCATTCGGTAATTGAGACATTACCCTAATATAAAAAGAGAGGATCTTAAATCAGTGCGTGGCAGGTCGCTTTGGCGACTTTAGCTTCCTCCGCTTCTGCCAATCGCCCGCCTCCCTTAACTCTCCGCATGAACAAGAACAAGCAGACTAAGCATGGTGGACAGGGCTGGTCACTCTCAAGCTAGTACTCTGTAAAGGAGGTTGTGCTGCTTTGAGCTGATGTGGTAGCCGCCATTGTTTCTAGGCATTATGCGTAGTGCTATTTTTTGATAAGTCTGCTTTTGTCAGGTACCGTAGGTTGTGACGTTGGTGCGGTCAAGGCGGTTGGGTACGTGTTGTGTTGGCATTGTGGACGACATTACCCGACACTAAGGCCGTGCTAATAAGCTTTAGCCCCTATGTTTTTGGCCAACTACACTGTACTCACTGTAAATACTGCTCCCAGTATATATATGTTGGGCTTTAATATAATCCAGTCTTCTATGCCTATGATTATGCCACTTGCATCTGGCTATCGAATGTTTGAATGTTTAATAGGGTTGGCCTACTGGTAATCACGGAAGATGGCTGGAGTACNTAAATACAGCTCCCAGTATATATATGTTGGGCTTTAATATAATCCAGTCTTCTATGCCTATGATTATGCCACTTGCATCTGGCTATCGAATGTTTGAATGTTTAATAGGGTTGGCCTACTGGTAATCATGGAAGATGGCTGGAGTACTCTTGAGCCAGACTGGTAAAGATGTACAGACCAGTGTGGAAGAGCTGGTGAACTGAGGCAGGGTCTTGGGATAAATATTGTGCTGGGCTGGACAGTCTCGTGCACTAATGTCACTTCGGCGGCCGTCGCAAATCATTGATTAGCTTTGGCCTACAGCATGCATAGGTTGCCATCTGGCCAATTGGGCTGATACCAGCAAGCGGTTCAGTGTGCACTGATTTCACAGTTGTGACAGTCACGAATAAGATACTTATGATTTGGCCTTCAGCCTTGATAGGTTGCCATATATCAGGTTAGACTATTGCCGCCTGGCGGTGGGGTCTCAGACTGGTTTTTAATGGTGTGATCGTCGTAAACGATGAAGTGGATGATTTCGACTCTTGCAAAACTCAATCTTTCGATAGTCGCAATCTAGTAAATCACATAGTTGGCCTTCAACGTGATTGGAGTTACTGTTTGGCGATTAGGACTTTACTGAGGGCTGATATTGACTGTACATTTTAAGCTTTAGGGGATTTCGCCCTTTGATTTGCTGAATTGTACTTCAACACGCATGAGTCCAGCGGAATAAATCGCCAACCACGATGGGCAGCCTAAATCATAGAGCGGAAAGGGAATGTATGGAAGACCTACCTACACACCTTAACTTTACAACCTAACCTTATATAGTTATGGTACATCTTAAAATATACTTTATTAATAAATTAGTATGTACGATACTATAACTTCCAGGATTTTACTGAGAGTGCATTTAAAATTCTTCACGACTTAAAAAAAGAAAATCATATAAACTGCTTAAAGAAATGAACTATTACTTCAACGTTGTATTTCAAAGTTATTCAATGGCACTTACGAATCCTCTCCGACAAAAGCGTCATTGGAAATTGGAAACATCCAGACTCACCTCCGAAGGATGCGTGTGTTTCTGCTGCTCTTCCATGACACAAATCGTCTTGCCCATCACCTCCCGAATGACCTCCATAATTTTCTCGAATGTTGTGTGGAGGCCCTTGCTGTGCATGCACTTTTCTACGTACTGCCTGGAAGGGCCAAGACCAAATTTGGGTTATGAATGTAGTAGCTAAAAAAGGAAAGTGGACAATACCGGACCAAGCATAAAATCAATCGACAATCAATACAGTAATGCAAACAAGAGTGTTTGATTACGAAACTGTTTTTTAACAAATATCGGCATTCCAGCTACATCTATAATCGTTGAGTATTACGATGACTAACTATACTTATTTCATAGAGCATCATGAATTTGAGATATGTATCATTACAGAAGGCAGAGAGCATCACGAAGAATCACTACAATTATAGCGGATAGTAACACGAACTTGTTATGAAATATGGAGAAAGGTAGAGTCGGCACACCACAGTAATAAGCAAACAACATCGTACCGGTAGGGGTTAGCGTCAAGGAACATGGAGCTAGAGCTGCGCTTGAGACCACAACCCTCGTCTTCTGGGAGACCGTCAACAGAGAGTAGACTGTTATTGCTGTCACTTCGGCCGGCGTAAGCAAATCGATCTCGTCTGGCTGCTGCTGCCCCACCGAGGTGGGCGGGAGCCTCGTCCTCCGACTGGTCATGGGACTGGGTAGAGCAACTCACAGATCCATCATTGCTACTCATGACATCCATGGAGAACCTAACAGCGCTGGGAGTCCTAGGAACGTCTGGGACGGGCTTGGAATCTCCGTCATCGGCACCGTCGATGACAAGTGTAATAGGAGGATGAACAGCAGGGCGCGTTGGGTCTACGGAAGCCGTGTCAAATGATGAGGCGTCATTTGCAGCACTTCTGCTGGTGCTTTCATCCTCGCTTGACACGGTTCTCTGGGTGGTGCTCGAAGGAGACTGTAGGATATCTTGCACGGGAAGGAAGCTGGGCCACGGAATGGTCGATTTAGCGATGTGTTCGAGACGGTTGCCGAGCTGAGCGATGGTTTGTCGGAGCTGCAGGGTCATGCTGCGCCAGAGGTACAAAGTTCTGCACCTGGTTGTAAACTCAGCACTGCCCCAAATGGGAAACTCGTGAATCAGCATGTCCGTGGAGGGAAAAAGGGCCTCAACTTCGTCAATTTCCTGCATGAGAGAAGAGACGAGCCGCAGAGCTCTGTCCTGGTGATCACGGCAGGAGGTGCACCAAATGGAGAGGCAGCTCAGAGGACAAGAGCTGTTCAACGGAGACTTGGGAGGAACGGAAAAGTGCAACACGGCCTCCACAACCGCTGCTACCTGGGTTATGAAATAATAAATCGTGTTAGAAAGTAATAAGCTCAAAAATACACCCAACCAGGTTATTATATTAGTATTGTCCTGCTATTTCTGAATCTAGGGCGATCAATAGCGGATACACCCAATCAGGTCTTTGCTCTAAAGGCAAATTCTCAAATGGCAGCGATTTTAGTTTCGTATCTGCTTCCTCAAAACATTATTATAGTCATAGTTTTACCACCGCATCCACTCGATGAGTGATCCATTCAATGCAGACTCGGCGATTCTACATAGTTCGGTAGGAATATTTCATCTCAGCATTCCAGCCGGAAAATCTCGGTTGGCTCAGTGCGCTACTACTGGCAGGAAAAAAGCGCAAAGAACAGAAGAAAGACCCTCAGGAGGACGGCACCTTTTGAGGCCCTCCACACGAGAGCGTAGAGATGTCCAGCGCACTAGGTCGGCTATCTCGATCGACAGTCCACCTCGCGGAACAAAAAGGGAAAAAGAGCACATACCAAACCAAACTAACTAACCTTCTCAGCAGGAACTGCGGCTAGCTGCAACATCCCAGCGGAGAAAGCACTCGCGAAACAGCCCTTCCGATCGTGAATCCCATATATAGTGACAGGGAAATGGCCCGTCAGGATATACCCCTGAGGGCTTTCTCAAAACAACTGCCAACTGTGATTTAAAGATAGGTTCACTGATACATAGGCAACTCCACCAGATTCTGGTGCGGGCACTGACTGAGCAACATATTGCTATAATCGAAGAATGAGCATCTGTTACTACAGGCAAAGTTACGATCCAAACAAAGCCCAAACCCAATAAAAAACAAACATGTAGATTACTGAATATGAAAACTAGTTATCAAAGAGAGAGAACCAAATGATTGTCAGCATGGGCAGGAATACGGTTCCACGGCTATGATTACTATTTTATAATTTTATCACGGTGCACCATCAACTAAGGCCATACCGCTTCGCAGTAAAAAGAAAGGGACATGTAGTAGCTACATCTAGAGATAGGTATGTGAAACACATGCACGAACGCGTTCTCACATTGGATCAGTGTGCATGAGAAAAACAAGCAGGAAAACAGAAGGAAGACAGGAACACAAATATTCCAAAGCCAGGATTCGGAGTCTGTCAAAATGGGCCTATTTGGAGAGAAAAAAAATGGAGTTTGAGACTTTTGAGTCCAGGGAGCAGATTCTGGCAGGACTCATGAGTAAGACAAAGATGCGTCTCCGTTAAGGCAGGTACACACGCTACTCTTATGGAATGTGTTCTTTCTTGTGATTGTCCGAATGTGTTGCTGCGTCATTTAAATGGCAAAAAAAAAAAATCGAACAGCTTTCAGAGTTCTGACTCTGAGTAACTCCAAATTTGACAAGATATCAAAAACACCACAATGGCACTTTCTCGTTGGGGATCACATCAGAAATTCTTTTAGTAGACATAGTAGGTAGCTACCTGCAGCTGTGTTTACAGAAGCAAAACAATACATTCGGACGAGGGACTTGCATGGTACGGTGAGACTAGAGCAGGGGCCCCATCGAAACAACCAACGACGTGCAATACAACAAATTTGTTACATGAAAATAATAAAAAAAATCGCTATGTCAGGCACAGCTATATACCGTCCCCATCGACGCAACCGAAATCGCGCGACACACTGTCGGTCACAGGCGCCATGTCTCCCGTAAAAATCGCTGCATCGCTAGTGTCGCTGGGACCCCGGTCTAAGCATGTAGAGGGTGGAGCCTATTGCAATTCTATCACAGGAGCAACGGCGAAGCCACCGCTCAACTTATGTGGCCTCTGTGCGATGAGGAGCAGGTTGTAAACAATGCAATCCACCCATAGGGTTTTAGAGTTTTTTCCCATAGGTTTTTATTAGCAATATCCATTTTTCAGTCATGAGTTACGCAGGGATTTATTCAGCACTAGCTCACCTTACGGGGCCTCTGGGAGACGAGGAACTGGTCGTATTCGCTGCAGTCCTTGCCAGCGTGCAGAGCCTTCAGCTCAACCCACAGAGTTTCACCGAGGTCTTGTTGGTACAGCAGCTCCCGCTGACTCAGCTGCACGTGAAAATGGATTCATAATGAGAGTTCAGTTCCAGCATTTAGTACAAAGAGGTAAAAGTTTCGTACATTCTTAATTGCATGGAGTGAGAGACGACCGCTTGCAACTGGTGTTAGTATAGCGAATAGTTTAAGCCTTTGTTTCCACTACTGCAGCACTCTAACAGAGGAAAAGCACAGGACATAAAGTATGTAGATACAAACGTGGAACTCATGCACGAGGGCGTGCTCATATAGGATCGACGTGCAAGGGGACAGAAAGTAAGGGAAGAAGACGTAGAACAGAACAAGAAATATCAGTAGGAGTATAGAAAAGGGAGGCAGCCAAGTGGGCACGAAAGGTAGACGTCAAATAGGCCTAGCAGAGGCTTAGGTAACCTATGGACTCCCCCAACGGACGCTGCTTCCCATTACATAGGATGAGCAATCTTATTAGCACCTTATACCGCAGTGTATCCCAACCTCGGACTAAAACTAAACTACCCCAGTGGGGTACCAGACCCACATTTTAGGGCAATGGCTGTATAAATAAATCTGTGAACATTTACAGCCAATAACGGGCTATATAACCTGCGCGGTACATTAGGTGACTGCGAAACAATAAACTCCCGGTAGTGAGGGGTATATGTATAGCCTAATAGAGTAATTAATACTTGAGAAATAGTATATAATATTATTGCTGTACCTAATCACTTCGAATACGTTGGGAAAGGTTCTTCTAGGAGATGCGAATAGCCAGAAGACGACTGTGGGTAAATTCAAGTGCAAAGGAAAAATAAAATCTTCAGTGAACCATACCATCAGAAGAAATATCCCGGATTACAAAAATCATTCACAAATAGACAACCATCTCCAAGAATACATCATCAATATATCATAATTTTGCTTCCTTTCAAACTAAAACATCTGCGAAACGCACAGCCTGCAGCATAGTACAACCTCTATGAGAAGCAGCCTACAAGCTGTATCTGTAGCTCAGCATAGAACAACCACCCTCAATAATAACAGCCGAACAGAAACTGAGCAGACAAGAATCAGCCGCTAGCCCTTGGACACATAGGGTAGGCACAGAGCTGTGGCCAATATAACTAGTAGGAACGTTCACTCTGTTGAAGGTAAAGGCACAGTCAACTTGACCACACCCACCACTAGGAAATCAACACGCACCGGTTCGTGCTGCGGATAGAGGCCAATTGGCTCCAGAGTAGTAAGTACGGCTGCAGTCGACCACGGGACGTTAGAAACTACGGCGCCAACGACGGAAGATTCAACGCCCTCCCCCCCTCTACCCTCCCATTTCTGAGCCAGCCAAGTAAATGACCCCACAGTAGCTGTGCACAACAAGCAACTTTGCTGATTCAACGCACCGAGCGCCAAAAATCGCTCACCTGGCTCCGTAGCTACTGGATCCTGGTACCTAAGTGCCACCAGTTCAGCACGCAAGGCTGCTGCTACTGTGGATGGACTTTAACAGGTTCCCTGCATAGGATAACATGCATCGTAATATTCTGCTGCCTTACCTCTCCAACAACTTCTGCATCGGTCCCGCCGGCGTTGGTGCGGCGCAGCAGAGCGGCAATTTGGTCATACTGCAATGCGATATCTTTGTCTAGATGTCGAGCTGGTAGGGACTGGATGGACGGAGGGAGACCAGCCAATGAAGGTTCGCTGAGGCGCCGGCTGCTAACACTCATGTAGTCGCACCGGACGCTAGTCTGCATCGAGTAATGAGAAACTGACTGTAAAGCCGGGTATTAGATACTCCTGTTTTGCAATGGGAAGTCGGTATCATTTATTGAAGAATTTAAGTCTGTGTTTCCAATATTTTATAAATTTTTATTGAGGAGTAAAGTCTTTGTTTGCAGAAAACAATTAAGATCTCACAGAGGAAAATAGGAGAGACATACACTACGTCGATAGTAACGTGGAATCCATGACCATGGGTGTTCCCACACAGGATCAATGCGTATGGGAATAGCAAGTCGGGAGCGCGGAGGAAGAAGCTAATTAACCTAAACCTATGGTCTACTCTACGCCCCGCGAGCGAATTTTTTTTTCCTGAACCTTTCAGCAAGTACAGTCTCAAGGCAGCCAATGGCGTGGCAGGTCACAGGCCACAGTGGGAGGGGCGAAGGGTGATGCTCAGTGATGGTGTTGCA
>LQNS02278097.1:19613939-19625809 GCA_001587735.2 Parhyale hawaiensis
TGGTCGAAGGTTGTGACATATCTCTACCATACTGCACCCCATAAATGGTTGAATATGGAGGATATATCGATAATAAACAACCAAAGTCTTGACCATAATCATAGTTGTTCTACTATAATCACAACCATAATTTCCGACTGGGTTAGTTTTCAGTAACTCGAGGGAATTAATTGTAGCGCAATGGGGCATTTTTGGAGCACTGCAACATTTGCTACGTGCATGTTGCAAACTTTTCAGCTGTTACAGCATTGTTAGCACAGTGCAGAACTTTCATCATAATGTTTAGCTCTATTAAAGCTGCCTTTCCAGTGTAGAATTTTCAAACTCATTTTAACATCTCATGACAAAACAATATTCACTCAAGCGCACAGTACTTGGGCGTGATGCAAATTAATTAGTCTACACAATCTACCAGCTATAGTTAATTGTAGCTCAGTTAGCCACTTTTCACTCTATGTATAAAGCTTTCAGTACAATATAAATAGTATATAGTATTTTTAGTTCAATTTTTAGTACAGTACGCGTAGTACATATATTCTCAGCACTGTGCAGCATTTCAGTATTCTCAGCACATGACAGCATTTCAGTATTCTCAGCGCAGTGCAGCATTTCAACATTCTCAGCGCAGTGCAGCATTCTCAGCACACTGTTGCAGTTTTATCACAGTGAAGCATTTCACCGTAGTGCGGCCCTATATCTGTGCGGAGTTTAAATTTCAGCATAGTGTAGCATTTTCGGCACTGTGAAGTACTCTCAGCTAGCACTATCATTATGCAACTTTTCCAGCACAGTGCAATACATTTTCGGTCCAGCGTAGTGTTTTCAGCATAGTACAGCATTTTAAAGGCAGTGTAGTATTATCAAAACAGCAGCATTTTCAGCTGAGCATAGGATTTTAAGTACAGTGCAGCATTTTCGGCACGCTGCAGTTTTTCCAGCGCACTGACTTTAGTCAGGCTTCCAGTTTGAAGCGCTTAATTCGTCGCAGAATATATATAGGCTTCTCAATATTAGTTCCACCAAATCCATCATATACCTATACTTACTTATACGAGCATACAGTAGCTATGTAATATATGACATTGTCGAAGAGTTCAGTGTTTTTGGCTCAAAGTATTAGTATGAGCATAACGCCCTATTTTCAACTGAATGCTGCATTTTCAACCCACATTGAGGCAGTACTATTAACATTTAGCTCCATTTTCAATTCCAAGCATTATTTTCGGCTTAGCGACAGCAGGGCTGCTATTTATCACAATTTTCTATTTCATGCATCAGTTTCAGCTCAGAGGCTGTATGATCAGTATAAGGCACCATTTCCAGCTTCATATATACGTACGCAGCATTTTTAGCGTAGCGCAGCCTTTTCAGGCCTCTCACTTCATCTTGATCCGCTAGTATGAATCAACATCACGCATTTACAGGATTATGCGATAATTCAGCTCAAAGCAGTATTGTCAGCATAATACAGTACTTTCAGCTGGAAGTAGTATTGTCAGCATTAAATCCAGTATTTTAAGCTCCAAACGCAGCATTTTCAGTTCACTGCATGTATTATTATCTTCTCACTCCATGATATTATTGGTCGGCGTAACACCCGCCACATTAAATATTTTCTGCATAATGCAGCACTTGGAGCTGCACCCTATCTAACGTTTTATTTCCCATCGGCACTTTTTGGCACTCCAACATGCACTGGAACTCAGCGCCTATTTTTTTGCGAATCCTCATCTGTGATTGGCAGAGAGACGACCTCGTTGCTCCGCCTCCGAGTGCCACATTCGACCAATCAGACGTGGCGCAGAAGACACATCCTTGTCGCTGCGGTAGCGATCCAGCGCCGCCAACACATCTGTCACTCCCGCTTATCATTTTACATTTAATGGGCTAAAATATCTACCGATATCGCTACTACTCTTACAGCCGACATTGCTGGGGTGACAGGTAATCGAGCGACTGAATATGCCAATATATAATAGGTATTTGATGGGCTCGGCGTATAACTGCGCATTTTTGCGATAGGGGTAATTGCATCACTATTTGGAGGTGATTAAAATGTAATTACAATGCAGCAGGGATGAGTTGGAATCGAATACTTGAATATCTCAATACCCTAAGATTTTTACAAGTTAAACTCATATCGTATCAATACTTCTGGGGTGGATAGCAAAATACTGTGATAGAGCTGCAGGATGTCACACATAATCAAAGAATAAAATAATCTGGTATTAGGTGATAAGTGTTTGAAGGGATTAAAACGTAATTGCGTATATATATATATATATATATATATATATATGAGTAATTTTGTGCTTCTTTACAATATTTACAGCATGTGTGAACTGGAAAAATATGAAATGCAGTTGGAATTATTAATTAAAACTGGAACAACCATGACTTGAAGGAATTGGAAAACTGAATATTCCTATATCAGGAATTTGACATCCTATAGGCGTAACTACGTCGTAGTTGCGTAAAAAGACTTCAACATTTCACGGATAGCAATCAAATATCGAAGCCCAGTAGCTCAAGGCCGACAGGTGACTGTTAATTTGTGGCATTTCTTGCATAGCTGCTCCCGCTGGGCAGAGTTATGAATCTACCTGTCGCATAGAAGCCCTATAAATAAAGTAGGTGAGACCCCTCAAGACTAATTAATAAAGTTTTATAACACTCAAATTAAAAAGCATATGAACGGCAGTGAGTTGTTAATTGAAGCTCATATCTTTATATATATATATATATGAATTTCTTGAAATATACGTTGACACCCAGGTATATTCATGCTAAGGTAGTTTTCAAAAGTCTTCTGGGTTTTATGTTTATATATATATACATATATATATATATATGCACTTATAAAGTTAAGAAGCCTAGAAAATTAAGTAGGTGAGATTTCGCACAATTAATTATAATTTTCTATACACTCACTCGAAGAAGATTAATTATAATATTATAATTGATAATTAATCAATAGTGATAATAAATGCTAACAATTTATAATTATTTTGTCACACTATGTGATCTCACTCTCAACTTACGAGCTCAACTTACGAGCCGTCCGCTCATATATATAGCTAAGAAGCCCGGCATAGGTTAATTAGGTTGCTAACCCAGTCGGAAATAATGGTTGTGATTATAGTTGAACAATTATGAATATGGTCGAGACTTTGATATTTTATTCCCGAAATATCCTCCACCATTTCCACCATTTATGGGGTGCAGTATGGTAGAAATATGACACAACCTTCGACCATATTGCCAACCATACCAAATACAACCATTAAGGTTTTAGCTGCACAACCATGATCTACCATAGTGAACTGTGAGAAACACCATTCACGACCAGAATCGACTGTGTTTAGCGAATGATACAACTATATTCTACCATGATAAAAGTTTTTAACTGTGACATAATATGCACTAGATGCCAGCTTTGTTTGCTGATGATTAGTTGCTTACCAAAAAATAGTTTAATTCATACGAGCGTGTTAGGCCTGCAGCTCAGATAGGTCAAAATTAAGGCTCTAAACTTCAGAACGATGATAGAGCAGGAGCTTGAACCAGCCTGTGCAGTTAACGCACGTTTATATGTGACGTCTTTATTTCTAAGTCGGTATAGAGCTACACTACTCAGTTTAGAGGAAGTCACAACACGATTGAGAAGTTTTCGCTGTACCCGTTGTCAGGGTACGTAAGGCTAAATAATTCATAAAACTTGACATCTTTTACATAAAGCTAATGGGAATAATTTCTTGATAAATATCTACAGATATAAATTAAATGAACATAAAAATAGATGACAATATTTGATCAAAGATTGCAATACTATTTAGCAAAAGATACAAAAAAAAAAAACTGAAGGTAATGGGTAACTACGCTAAAGTGGTTCAGCTTAAAAAAAATCGGGAAACAATAGATAAAAATAACGTCAAGGCGGTTAGTGTCCGTACATACCCTGCAATTTTTACATTTCATCTACAGGAAAGAAAAAACTGAAAATATGCACAATTTTTGCTCTATAATATGAATTTTTAGATGTTTCGCATTCAAACTTATAGTCATACAATATTATTTTGGTCGATAATGTTGGGTATTCTAGCCATATTGTTAAAATCCATGGCAATCTATACATATTCTGTCGCACATAATGGGAGGAATTCCCCTCATGATCGTACGTACGGAAATCCGTTGATAAGCTACCATAGTTACGCTCTAGCTTATGCGCCACCATATATAGTCTTTAAACATCCATGTACTACCATCTACCATATATGATATATAGTCGTCAAACATCCATGTACTACCATCGACCTTCATTTCGTGATAAACCTTAAACAACAAATATTGCCTCCACCAATCTCGACCTAAATAAACTAAAATCAACGTTATGTTTTGGTCGATATATCTTCTATATTGTTTCATCATCCATAATCGACCTTAATCTGTCATACAGCACTATATTCTACTATAACCACAACCATAATTTCCGACTGGGAAGTGAGACCTTTCAAGAAATTAGCAAATTTCTTTAACACTCAAAACATCGCAATAATTAAATATTACGCTCTTTTAGAGCTCGATCACGCACAATTCACGAGGGCAGGCCCTACACAGTGAGAAAAAATATACGTCTCATACACTGCATGCATATACAGTAACCAAAATAATCTAGTATTAGATTTATATACATAAATATGCATTCATATTAGGCTTTTTGTAAACACGCGTGCGTGTGCATGTAGGTATGTGTGCGCGGCAGAGGTTATATATATAGTGTTTAATTTTCCTTAAATATATCCTATAGTTATATGAAACATGTGTGTATGTGATAGATAGCCTAAGTATATTCACATTTTAGCTATAAACCGTATCAAAAAGCCATATGTGCACTGCAATAAAATGCAGAGGTGTATAATTAAATGCCCTATTTTTATCATATATGCAGCAGATCCTATACATATACTCCTACAATAAAATATCGCGGTTTATATATGTATAAATTGTGTATTGCCGCTAATGTATTTATATAACTTGAAAAAATGGAGAGATGTGAGCAAGTGCAATTAAGCATAGGACTAAAAATTTACAATAGGTTAAAGGTAGCTTAAAAATAAAATTGAGAACTCTGACGCAAATGACGGCGTGAGATGCACGTATTTTTATACAGTATGTGACGCGTAGTATTGGTTTGTAACTTTAAATTAGTATCCTATGCTGTAGCAACTTCGATGAAATAAGACAACCCCATAAATACGAGTATTTGAAATAAGGCTCCTATCCACGTGTTTTTAACTTAGTGTATTCTCAAATATATATATCAGTGATGGGTCGGATGTCATTTTTTTGGACATCCGCGGATGCGGATCTCTAAGCGGATTTTACAATTCAGACATCCGCGAATGCTATTGCAGATGTTACCATCTCGACATCAGCGGATACAGATGCGGATGTTTAAAAGAGGCGCGGAGGTTTCGCGGATGCAGATGCGGATATTCGCCCTACCACAAAAATACACAAACACACGCACACACCCTCTCACGATGGCAGTTTATACAACACTTGGGAAGAGAACTTAGGTGGTGCTTTGTTGACGGGGACAGCGCTTGCACACATTTCAACCCAAATGAGAATTCGTAGTTTCCAGCACTGTGGATAAGCTATAGGTTAGTGCACAGTGATAAACCTGCACATCCGCGCCTCCTTGATGGCTATCTTTTAGCGGATTTTACAGTTCTGCCTTCCGCGGATGGAATTGCGAATGTCGCCATCTCGACATCCGCGTATGCAGATGCGGATATCAAAAAAGTGCGGATGTTCCGTAGATACGAATGTAGATATTCACAACATCACTAATATATATCTATAATATATATATATATGTCGAATCGACTTAATAGAGGTAAATCCCTTTCTAAAATAGCATGTATCTCGCTATAAATGCTAAATAAAGACGCTAAGAAAGGCTAATGAAAGATTGACGCTAAGCAAGGCCAATCAAAAATTGACGCAAGTAACGAACAGCTAATGTAACCAACAATGAGTTCTCGAGGTTAGGCTGAGAACCTTGTAGGTTAGGTAAAGGCAAGGACGGGTTCTGCTAATATCCTATGATATATACGGGTTTAAGACACGTTATAAAACACTAGCAGAACCAGACCTGCCTACCTAACCTGCAAGGTTCTCGGCCTAACCTCGAGAGCTTATTGGGAAGGGCTGCTGTACTAGAGTGGTTATGGTGGGTGACTGTCGAGAAGTGGGCGTGCGTTCATACGTAGATTTATTTTCCTTCAAATGAAACCAAGCCGGAGAAAATCTATGGTGTTTTAAATAGTTTTCAGGGTTATTTTCAGGCTATTTTGACTGCCCGGGCCGATAGACGTACCAGATTCATATGGTGCCTTTATAACGAGACGACAGCCATCTAATGGTCCGCATAGAAAAATTGCTGGCCATCTAATAGGCCATATCGGGTTTTATATATATATATATGCACTATCGTAGCGTACAGTAAAAATGAGGAGGGAAGAAAAATATAGCAATATAACAGCTCTTTATTATATATGCTGCATGATGGAGACTAATATGTTCTCTCTATATCTGCTGCATCTCACCCACCTCCTTAAATTGATCTTTTGATTTCAACTCCCAGAAGAAACATGAGCTCTGCATTTTTCACTTCAGCAGAGCAGGTAAACCAATTTTCTCCTGCTAACAAAATCTACAATCTAGAATCCAATATTCAACTTGACCAATTATCACCGATGAAAACTCCACCCGCTGCATCAAAAATACAAAATTAAGCTCATATATGTAGTATGTATTTCAAAACATTTAAATGTTTCGTCATGCCATTGCATTATATATGTAGGCCCGCAGGCCTGCTGTACACGAGAGACCAAACTTAGGAACGTTTCATGTTCTTAATTGGAACAAAGGTTTTTCTGACGCAAACTATGTTGGGTCTACAGCTATGGGGTAGTACTTGCACTAGGCTTTAATATATGCACATTCCAGTTTAAGACAGGTTAACTAGAACCTGTGAAAATTCGCAGAACAATAGCATTATTTTTCGACGACATCTCGATGAGACCCATATCATGCATACGTGGTGTGAAGACATATTGCAATCTCAAATTTTAAGCAATTTTCGGACAGTTGAATGTTGGTCAAACCGGAGTTGTCCCTCAGCAACGTGATCAAAAGGGTATGAGAGAAACGTTTCTGTGTGTGTACGCCAAAGGATTTGCAAAAATATTAGCCATCAAATGCGTTTGCTTGTCAGGTATATATAAAAGCTTTACGTGTGTCCTTAACTTGCTGTCTATTCAGCTGAAATTGGCTGCGTATTTGTCTGTTGTCTATATTTAAACAGACACTCAGCTGATGTTGCAACACATTTGATTCGAATGGTGTGAAATATGAAAGTATATCGAGAAATAGATGTGCGTGTGGACATGTTATATATTTAAGAGGTGTTATATGTCTAAATACGCGGTCTATGCAATAACTTTGGGATGACAGATAATGGAGAGATGACCAAGCAAATAAACAAAGAAACAAACGAAAAAACAAACGAACAAATAGATAAATACACAAAGGTTTTATCATTGTGTCCAGAGGATGTATTCATGAGACAAATAATATACAGACCGATGTAGATAAACCTTTAAATCTCATATTTTGATAGATTTCTTAGTGCGGTGCAAGTATTTTATTAATACGGTAAGTTGGGCTTTACCAATCCGTTAAGTTAGTATTTGCATTTATGAGCTAAATTTATCATGCTTGTAGTGCTGCGCTAAATTATCTATTATAATTGTGCGCTAACTTGTCAGTTAGAGTAAATATATGGCAGACTTATGCTTCATACTCACACTATTAATTATCGTAATGATTATAAGTATTAATCATTTACATGTAGACTCTACAGTGCGTTGCTTTTGATTTATGCAATAACAATTTTTTTGCTTAGTTTTCAAGGTAAGTGTCAAATATTTAAAATGTTAATAGTAAGTTAGTGCACATGTATGTTGTACCTATAAAAACAATTAGAGAAAAATAAAACGGAACCATTTCCAACGTTTTGGCAGCATTTGCTTATCGCACGGGGTTCTGCTGTTACGCCAGATTATGCAACATCACTTTCTAGTCAACATGGGCAAGAAAAGCGGTCTTACCGGCGAAGAAAAGATGAAAGTGACCTCGTTATTAGCTTCTTGTAAGACAACGTACACTCGAAGTTTCCAAGAAATTGCAGCGTAATCACCGAACAATTAAGGCTTATGCTTTTAATCTAAAGTCAACCGGAAAACTCCGGATAGAGCCTCTACCAGAAATTGACTGCTCGGGATATGCGACATTTGAAGGATTCTATGGCTAGAAAATAACTTTCTACAAGGAAGACAATATTTGAAGACGCTGGAGCCCCAGCACTAATCAGAAAGACAAGATGAGAGGTTCTGCAGAAGCTATAGGGGAAAGTGGAAAAGGCAATAAAACGACCACTTCTAACAAAAAGTCATTAAGAAAGTAAGGTCAAATGAGCTGAAGAGAACATGAAAACTGATTACTCCAATGTCATATTTACTGACGAATGCAGAGCCACTCTTGATGGTCCAAATGGATGGGAGTCGGGATGGGTCCTACATAACTGATCTCAACAGACACGGCTCAAGTGTCAACAAGGTGGTGGAGATGTAATGTTTTGGGCCGGGATAGTAGGTGACACCCTTATTGGTCCATTTGAAGTGGTAGAAGGAGTTAAACTGGATGCAGAAAGGTACTGCCAGTTTCTTGAAGCCAACTTGTTTCCATGTCTTGATGAGCGGACTATCGCACGCAGATCCAAATTGGTATTTCAGCACGATAACGCTCCCTCACGCCGAGCACGGTACGCTGCTAACTGGCTTGAGGATGGAGGATTTAAATTAAAAAGGATTATGACCTGGCCAGCGAATAGCCCCGATTTAAATTCCATTGAGAACCTCTGGGCAATGATCAAAAGGAAGGTCTGTGAAGGTAGTCGGCAGTTTTCGAGCAAAGTAAGACTGTGGAATACAGTAAGAACAGCAGCAGATTCTATTCCACCATCTTAAATATCAAACCTGACAAAGTGTGTTGATAATCGCCTTAAAAAATAATGAAAAATGGAGGTTGCCATGTTCAAAATTAAATTGTTATGTTTACCACTAATGAGCACTTATTTCAGTGTTTATTGAATTGTTTTAGTTATAATTTCTTGCTTTTATGAAGATAAAATGCCCTGCTACATGTGCCCAATAAGTCCACAGCAATTCTAATGGGCTTGATTTCAGCTTCATATTTTAGATTTTACAAGTAATGATTGTATTTTATGTTTGTGTGTGAGATTTGGAAACAATAAAGGTGTAAAAGTGTAATTAAGATGTATTATGTAAAAATGCGCCATGCAAATCATCATTTTTGAAATTATGCCCTAATTCTTACTTCCATTGACTGAATAATATAGCAATTAAAGGAACTTTATGATGTTAATAATATGTAGCCTACAGCTAATACTGAAATGCAACAATCTTTTCTATTGGATGTTCTTAATTTGACTGTGTAAATTCATAGAATCCCAAAAGTTTTTATATTAAAAAATAAGAAACAAAGAAAAATATGAAACGAAAAATAAAAGTAGTCAGCAAGTAAGCAGGACACAATCTGATGCTTATAAGATTTCAAACTTAAATTAATCCCTAATTCTAGGTAAAACAGACGATTGTATGATTATTACCTGTGCCAAGAAGGTTCTGTTTTTCTCGGTAATTGTCTGTCTATTTAATTGTCTATCTATCAACAACATAACTTAAGAAGTTATGAACGGGTTTTCCTGAAATTTACAGGAACAGATTGGTATGTCAGCTAGGTAGCAGGCGTTATTAACTGTTGTTGGATATCTGTTCAGCTGTTTGTTTGTCTCTGTTTGCTTATGTTTTTTGGCAGCATGACTAACAAAGCTGCAAATTAACAGAGTTTCATTAAAATTACAGGGGCACGTTATGAATGTTATAAAAAGTGAATGATCATTTTTGGTGATGATCTGCCCCACCGTTTGTCTAATTGCCTCTCTGTTTTTCTTTGTTTGTAGTAACATATAACTCAAAAACTTACTGTGAGAACTTCATGAAATTTACAGGAACTGCTAGAAATGTTACGAGGAACTGTAGTTACCTAATTTTGAGTATGATCTCTTTGTCCCGTTTCTCTGCATGTTGGTTCCTCTGTTTTCCTCTCTGTCTGCCAGAGCATTACTCAAAAAGAAATTATAATGGACATTCAAGAAATTTACAGGAAATGTTGAGAATGTCGCCAGGAGCAGATAAGCAGGTTCTGCTGATAATCGAAGAGAGACCATGGATATTCAGAACCAATTTGAATTTTTTATCAGAACAGTGTTGGTATATTAGCGGGGTGTCAGGGTTGTTAGACCTATAGGGCTTCTTTAGTTATGAATTGCTATGATCGGCATGATGATGACAGATAAAACGTAAACGTCTGCTTTTTGTCGTGACGCGTACGTACGTGCACCGTTTACTACAATTTTTTTCCGTGTCAGATCTTTCTCTGTCTTAACTTTCTACGTGCTGTTAAATTTCGCAGTCTTTTTCCATATTTCCTATCATTGTTTAATGAAGAACAATAAGGGCTAAATTCGGCACGGTTATACCTATAGAAGTTTTGTAGGGAACCTGCATATAAGCCGGGCCTACTGTTGTTAAATTATTAGTGCAACAACAACAGCCGTATAATGTTGGCAAGGTGACTGTGTAGACCTCATCGATGGGCACGACGAGGGCGAGTTAATTAAGCTAGGGTCATGAACTTAATTTGTACGGAACTTCGGACAGGGGTGTTTCTTTCCCCACTGTGCATGGCTTGAGTTTTAAGTTTTTAGCCCAAATCGATTACCCTTGCGAAAGCCGAAAACTTAGTTCTGCTTCCAAAAGAAAATTTGTTGGTCTTCTCAGTTGAGCGTAATCGAGTTGAGACTAACACCAGCAACATGATCCAAAGTGGTAAAACCAACGTAAATGTTTGAAGTCTGGACGAGAAAAAGTTCATGGGCTTAATTTGCTTGACTCTGTTTAACTGTATCAATCTATATCGTGCCTCAAATAGAAACTATAATTTTGTTTCTTAAAACTTTTCTTTTATGTTAAAATAGCTTCCTATACGTACCGCGCATGTATGTACCTACCTCACTACCGTAATTTATATATGTAACCGCATCTCTAACCATCTATAGGATTTTGCGTATGTTTCATTGCATTGCAGTAACAAAATTTTACAATTTAGTAAGTTTATACTATTTATATACAATACACCCTATCGCATCTTGAGATATGTATACATGTTAAACTAATATAATTGTTTCACAGTTTAGTATAGTTTGGCATACTATTTTTCATATATGCTACCGTATTACCATCTATTAAGAGGGATCTGCAGATGTATATGCGAACTACTATCATTACTTCTCATACTGTTCGCCAGTGTAGCAAGTTAAAATACTATATTTCACATATCCTGTCGTATAAATTACTATCAGTCCAAAGGATTTTGCACATTTGTATCTATATATATATTTTACTTATAGATGGCAAATCGATTGAAGATTGAAGAATTTGACGAGAAGCAAGACAGTTAGTAGAATTTTGTTACCCACGACGGGTTTCGCTGTACCTCAGCTCATCAGGTGGGAGGCTCGAAGTTGACGAAAAATAAACCATTGAAATTTCATTCAAAAGTTGGAGGTATACCATAGCTGGTGGTAACTATGATACCTATAGATGAAAGCTTTAAATTTAATTTTCAATAATACAAATGTTTCTTCGATTTTGGAC
>LQNS02278097.1:19646406-19669180 GCA_001587735.2 Parhyale hawaiensis
TCTAGACTATTCTTAGAAGCATTTTACTCTCATGACAATCATCATTCTATTAACAGGCACATCCAGTTTCCAGAAGCTTACCTTCGGACTCTTGAATAACTTAAGAAGTGATTTTACTCTAATTTTATTTTGCTTTTCTATATAGGATACCTAGGCAGTATTGATAGCTCTAACGCTTCGAAATTTTGTTCCCCTGACGACGATCAACGTATAGCTGTTCTAAAGCTTGGGCAGTAAGCCTTACAACTCAGAAGATATTCTTAATACTCCTTGCAAATAACTTTCTTCATACATCAAACCTTATGTTTGTTCTCAGTTTACCACGTACAAATTCAGAAGCTAATCAACGAAGGGCGGTCGAGGCGTTGATTTTCTCCGCTAGTCTATATATTAATACTCATGTTCCTACCTACCTACCTATGTACCTGCAGTTTGTGTCACGCTTTTCATCACTAATAGACGGAAGGAAATTAGAGATTTGATGACTTCGAGAAGCTGGGTATCTATGATGCGGCGGGGGCGTCAGTAATCTTTTGGCCACTGGGCAAGGTCTTTTTAATTGTGTTAATGCGGTCGGGAGCACAATGGATAATGGGCATTGAAATTGGATATTGCACCGCGTCATGCAATTCGTGACGCAAAAGTTAGCCGATTGCATCATGTCTCGGTAGAGAGGAGGTGGGGGTAAGGCAAAGGAGGGGATGGGATGAAGCTGAGATTAATGGTAGAACAGAATGACATTGGTTTGCAGCGATAGGAAGCTCATTCCAAGACCTTTCTTTTCAGGGATCACACTTTGGGTTTGGTCCCAATTCTCGGCGGGGGAAAGCTCCTCAAAGTTGGTAACTTAGCCATAAATGTCCCATTTTCCCATATTTTTGTCAGTTTTTCGCTTATTGCTTGAATATTATCAGACATAGGAAAATGGTTTTTCTTACTTTGAAAAGGGAATTAAATTTCGATTCTAATATTATCACAGATTTTTCCTAGGAGTAACCCTTAACGGACACCAGGAACCCAAAGTGTGCAAAGCGTGGTAGACCGTGAAACTTTCTTGTCGGAGATTTTCAGGTGGAAATTCCGCAATAATGTATTGATATAAACATTTTACCATCCCATCGAAAAAGTTCACAATACTTCAAAATTCACAAGGTTCATGAAATTCACCAAGTTCACCAAGTCCACAAAGTCCACCAAGTCCAAAAAGTTCGCAAAGTCCACCAAGTCCACCAAGTCCATGAAG
Organism: Parhyale hawaiensis; assembly: GCA_001587735.2. Lineage (NCBI taxonomy): Eukaryota > Metazoa > Arthropoda > Malacostraca > Amphipoda > Hyalidae > Parhyale > Parhyale hawaiensis. The sequence continues at coordinate 19,647,650 of LQNS02278097.1, forward strand.
TTCACCAAGTCCACAAAAAATGTATCTCTGGAATTTGTTTTTAACTTACTAACGGAAAGTAAACACAGCTACGGAAACGAAATACATGAACAATGTAAGAACTACATACAAGAACTATACGGGCATATATGCAGGGACGCTGGGTCCGGAGAATATATCTATGCAGAGACTGCTGGGTCAGGAGGATATATATGCAGTGACTTCTGGGTCAGGAGGACACACGGTATATATAAAAATTAAAAGCCAGGTAAACCGTGAAAATTTCACGGTTACAGCTAGTAGACATTATTTTTTCCGTTTGCCTTGTTCCTTTTGACGGAACTGATTCTCTATCTTGGCGGCGTCGGTTGATTTCACTTCAACACAAATTCTTCGATGTACTGAAGGCTGCTTGGGTATCATGGATACGAGGCGGATAGTTCATTTAAATTCACTGAGGCTCGCTGCTTGCTAATGTAAGGTTTTTTCGGCATGTAATCTATGGTGGGAGTCGATTGTGCTCCTTACGTGAATTGAAAGAGAGATCACGAATCTCTTATCAAAATTTGAGTCGGCTGTTGTAGCGTATCCTTCAAAAGCATTTTAGTGACAAAGGTAAATTAAATGAAGACGGGTCGTCCCAAATTCTTCGCTGTCATTCTTGACAGCGCGGGCACTCTAGTTACAGAATAAAGCGTACCATGTCTCAGGAGTAAGTCGTGGATCAATATTCCACAATGTACGCAATGGAAGATTGTATGTGCATGTTTTAGCAGGATTCCACACCACTACACAAAGTTTTAGCAAAGTAGAAATAGATGGTTAACAATTTTCATGACCACATGCATAACTCCCAACATTAGCCTCCTAGTCTCCCGATCTATACTGGACTACTCCGTATCTGCCGTATTTGAGAAAGAGGTTAATGACCGCCCTCATAACTTTAAAATATAAGTAACAGCATAATTAGGATTCAGACTAATGTCAATTAGGGACACAAACCGTCTGACCCTGCAGCATGTAGGAGAGTCAAATCACGCTTGGAGGCTGTATTGTATGTAGCTGTTGGGGACTTCATTAAGTAAAATGCATAAAATAATAGCTTTATTTCTATCCTCAAAACGATTTTCCGCAGGAAGGCTTATTACCTGTTTGTCAGAGTAATTTTATGTAAGTTATGAAACTGTCCTTAAATTGCTCATTAGTGCCCTGTACATTAAGTTGCATATATGATTTGTTAAGGTCAATTCCTCATGGTTAACTATATCGTACCCATGGGTACGACGTAGTTAACAATGAAGAATTGACCTTGCTAAATTTCATACCAGCAATACAATACGTTATTGTTATTATATAGGTATTAGTTCCAATTTAGTTTAATCCTCCCTTCCAAAAGAACGAATCGAGTAAGTAGCAGGACTCGGAAAAAGTTATCGATAATCTTATAATATTCTGCATAAGGCATAATCAATTCAGCACTTATAGGCAGTAATGTTGAGATAATATCAAACTCCTTAAGTAGTCAATTCGTTCCATGCCCACAGAATAATATTGTAAGCATGGACTTTCCGATAAGTGGTGATCAACTCAGGAATTATTAATATATTATTAGTATTATTAGACAATCTAACCGTCGTTCAGCTCAGAAGCTCAACCATGGCCTAAAACAGTGAGGTTTTGAATGGTAATGCTAATGGGTTTTTAGCCGTTAGCCAATTGCTAATAATTAGGCATTATCAGGCGAGCGGTATAGGTTAAGGGATGCAGTTTCAGTACATAAATCCGGTATTATACGTGCAACTGAAAGTCTGAAATACAGAACTGGCTTGTACCTTCGACATGGATGCTCATGTGCGCGGGAGAACAAACAGCTGCTCTATGCCAGCTTCCAACCCTGCAATTTTTGTATATTTATTGCTTTATTAACACTTCAGATTACACAGCAGAATGGCCGCCAACTTGATCAGAAAGCAGAGAAGAATTTGATTGGAGTTAATTGATAGCTATTTGAGGTAAATATCTGGTGGCAGAAAAACGCGTGATAAGCTGGTGTGAACCTGAAGGTTCTGTGTTTGTACTCTTATCTATTTCGTATCGCTGAAGCAGATTACTGTTAGGCAAAATACCTACCGGCTTCACACGACTGGCTTCTGTTCTCGATGCGTACTGCGCAGCGTCTGAAAGTTCAGTTATGTCCTTGTAGACACAACTGTGTTTCTATACAGAAAGATTTTCTAAAATGTTAGCGGTAAAGTCAGTTGGTGTATAGTCACTATAGTTCAATTTGGACATCTATTCAAACTCCGAGTGAATCAGAACTTACAAGGTTGTGAATTTTCCTTTACTGTCGAACTGTTAAAATTCAACCGGCCGAATGCAGCAGCGCATTTAAACGACGGAAGATGCGCATGATGAACAAAGAGCTCTACTATCTTGGCCTATATCTTCATAGTTCGAAGCATCCGCTTGCACAGTTGTGTCCTCATGAACAGACAAACACAACAGTACGTATATCACAAGAGTTGCTAAAATGCCAACAGTCAAATCAGCTGGTTCAGCAAGTGTCACGTTTATAAATTCAAATGCCTTTTCAAATTTGAAGTGGACAGCAACACCGCAGAGACTGTAGGCTGGCGGCTTCCCAAGGTGGTCAGCCTCCCTTCGAATGTTTTACTGGGCCCTCTAGATCCCGCTGCATACGAAAGTCGAAACACGGGAACGTTTCTCCTGACTCATCCGATTTTGCCGCTAATGGACACTACTTCGGCTTGGCCAGATTTCAACTGTCCAAAATTTAAGCGACACAATGTCTCAAAATTTAAACTGCCGTTACAAAAATTCTACGTGATTGCCAACCGCGCAGGAGTCTCTTAATTTCGAATAAGTCTTACCTCGCAATAACGTGCATTTTATTGCGATGTTCAAAATACGTTAAGATGTAGTCACGTTCACAGAAACTTTTGTTGCAGGAAAGTGGAACGTTCTTTTTTTTCCGACTCTCGTATGTAGCAGGCTTTAAACGAAACTGTGCGTACATCAAAAGGTTAAAAGATATTACCCATAAAGTCAGTTGCCTTGGAAAGTATAACTAGTAAAATTTCATTTATCTTATCAAATTTGGAGTAAGCCATAACTCTATCAGACTCTATCAGCTGTGCGCTTCTTAGTTGTGTCAAAAAATGGAGCCCCGCAGTCGGACGTTGTGACGTACGAACTAGGGGCAAATCACCGTCGAGTGAACGGGGACCAAATTGAACGACCTAGATCAAGTGTGGAAGAAGGCGAGACAGTATGTTTTCTTCCGTAACCCATTAATTCCTTACCGTGTACATTAACCCTTATTCGAGTGGCTGAAAGGAAGAAAAGCAGCATATGAAAGTAATCACATGTGATTATTAGCCCTGCATAGGACTGATCATCAATTTACAGGAAACGAAAGGTTCGTTAGCGTGACTCTTAAATGCCAGGCCCACTCGCTCGGAAGCTCAGTCAAGTACTTTGCGTTTCAATCCTTCATATCGAATTTAATTTTGAGTCGTAATAACCTTGAATCAGTTACTCATGAGACTACCAGAAACTTGATCATCTCCGTAAATTAATGGGAGGTTCTAGTAGTCTCAAGCATACACGGCTTGCTTTTAACATCTGTAACACAATCTAAAGCGGCGAAGCCAACGCTCTTGTCTAATGTTTCAGATGAGGCGGGATTGGCTTAGATCGACTTCTTGAACATTCCAATTGAACAACAAGTTCTTTAAGCACTGTGTGTAAACCATTACGGAAAAGGTCTATATAAGTAACCCTTGACTGCATGCACTGACTTTCCCCCGTACAAATAACACTGGTAGGTGCGAATGTCATATATGAACACTCGTGCAGTAATGGGTTGGTGTGCTCATTTAATTCAATGAATATTATGTTTCGTATGACAATAGCTCTATTGAAATTCAATGTGACTGAACGGGTCACTTGGGAGCGCAAATGTTAATTAACCCTATTAAGTTTGAAATCTATATGTATGCAGTCAAAGTAATGTTGAATATCCCAAAATGGACGTAATGGGCAATATATACTTCTCTGATATATAGGACTTAGAGCACACATTTTCTGAGGTTACGAATAGCGCTATTGCTGCGAAAAGTGACGTTTAATTCAGGCACTATATTGGGTAGAAATTTTAAGCCTAACAAACTTTCGGAAATAACTCTCAACTCTGGTGCTACTGTTGCCTTAAAGAACTAGAGCATTCTGAGAGTGAGCGCATACCTCCGCCAAGCTAGGCAACGGTAACGACAGATTTGAACTGGTTCTGAAACTATATATGAGTTGCTTTTTGTCAGCACCCAAATCTGATCGTTTAATATTGTGCCTTTTGACAGTAGGAACAGCTTCTGTAATTTTTTTGACGATCCCTTTACAACTTTTCGAGTTACATTACTAACAAAATTCTGATAAACATTAGTCAAATATGCAAACACACCAAAAGATCATCACCAAAATCTGATCATGCATGTCCTTTAATATTTCTAACAATACCTGTAAATTTCATAAAGGTCCGTTCATAACTTCTTGAGTTATTTTGCTAATAAACAATAAATCAAACAAGGAAATAAACTAACGAACAGATCATCACAAAAATTTGGTCATTTACTCTTCGTGATGTATCTAACAACTCATGCAAATTTCACAAAAATCTATCCATAACGTTTTGAGTTATAGCACTAACAAAAAAGAGGCAGACAATCAAACCTTTGAACGGATCTTCACCAGAAGTTATTTATCTGTTACTCTTATCACACTTAACAATCCCTGTAAATTTCGTAAAAATCCGTCCGTATCTTTTGAGTTATCTTAGTGACAGACAAGCAAGCATAGAAATAGACAGACCAACTCGACAAAAACATAACCTCCCTGGCGGAGGTAATAATTATTTAACCATATGTTATATGGTTAAGCTATTATATAAAGCAACACCAGGGTTCTGGTATCGATCTTTCAAATCATAAACTAAGCGAACGTCACATTATCTCCATTAGTATTTCCACTCTTGCATATATATTCCAAACTCTTTGGTTTCATGACATCATCGTTGAGAGCAGTCCATGAAGTTAACTCTTAAGTGATTCAAAATTGTTTCGTATACCACTTCCAAAAGCCGGAAAGCTTCAAGTTAGTTTTTCTGTATCGCACCCTATGAGGCCCGGGTTCGAGTCTCGGACGCAATGCAGCGGATTTACATTGCATTTGAAGCTCACTGACACCGAGAGGCGAAGGCAAGTACGGCGAGGAATACTCACGTTGACTTACCACTGCTTCTCCTGCTCTTCACACTACCAGATCTACAATGCTCCAGAATTTAGGTGAAACAAAACTTCGTTATGTGTATACACTGTACTACGCGAAATCATAAATGATTCTTCATTTATGGAGCACAGACGGAATGTTGGTTAATCTGAAGCTACCTGCAATCATATCACGAATCCTGAAGCTAGTTCACGCAAACCGAAGGCTAAATCACATGATCCTGAAGTTAACGCGAGTGAAACGAAAGCTAGATCACCTGATCCTGAAGCTTGTGCACATGTATTGAACGCTAGTTGAAGTGAGCTGGCAGCATCTGTAATGCAGAGACAGATTGTTGGCCGTGTAATACATTAAAGAATAAACTTATGCGTACATTTATAAGAAGGGAAAGATGCTGCATTAAGAAGCATATAGCTTTGGGAATAAACATGCTTATCCCATATAGTTACGGGAATAAACGGGCTATTATATAATCATTTCGTTTTCATATCTACGTTTGCGTACGGTATTCAATACGTGAAACTTATGCAAGTTCTTTTTCTCTGATAACATCTACAGTTGTGCCAAATCAATTTTGATCCCATGTAATTCTTTGAGATAAGAATCTCTAATTTATTGTGTAATTAAGTGTATTAAGCTTGAAGAGCATAACGTCACGTACTCCGGAGATCCTGTGCAATATACACTGAGAATATACCTCTTTAAATTTCAGCACCAACAGTTTTGAAATCATCAATTTATCATCATCATCATGATTAATTAATTAATTTAATCTACACCTAAGATATATCGTAATAAGTTATCTTTAGAACATCTGATTACGTATTTAATTTGCAAAAATAACGATGCGCGTTCGCAAAACTCTACGTTTTACCAGGCGCTGGAATTCCCGATCAACAATGCCAATTGGAATCCAGTTGGTTTTCAGGAGGCATCGGGGTTTTAATATGGTAGCTGTCACTGCTACGTACATTGAGCCAACGTGACCGGCAACGTACTCAGTATGGTGCTGGGTTCTTGTCACACAAGAGGCCAATGCAGCTGTCACGTAGCTAAACAGTACGTTAATTGTGTCACATTGGCCCCCCACGTGGTGTTCCCAAGACAGTTTGCACTATAACACGGGTCACAGTGTCCTCATGGCAGCCACATAGAACCGAGCTAAATATGAAATAGTTACCACCTAGATTGGGCCACTTTGAACATAAAGATGTGGGGCCAATGTGGTTCAGGGGTGAGAAAGCTGCGTACGTCAGACATATATATATGGTCCCATCCACTTTTATTAACGAACTATTTCATAAGCTCTGTATATAATTTAGTGACGGGTAAACTATAATAAAAGTTCAGTATTGGCTGTCTCGAAATTCGTTGTAAAAGGGAGATGAAATTATCGACTAATGGAGAACTTATTGTCGCAAGCAGTTTATAATTATCGATATTTTACGGTTATCTTCACTTTTTGAAGGTGCAAAGTTGTTAGTGAAGCTACATGGACAATATTATCACGATTGTGTCTTTCTGTAGCTTTAAAGTTGTCTGTAGCATAATCTCAACATGCAATATTATTATTATTCGACTTTCTGTATTCAGAAAGAAGTTTGTACATTGAGAATCGACACTTCTGTCATTACAATTAATCTGCTTTTGTAGCAATGTTCGTGAACTAATATCAATACTACGGTACATATATATATTATTTTGATATGTGTCTGGAAATACAAGGAAGTTTGTTATGTTACCATCAAGGCAAGTTTTAATGAAACTGATAAGAAGTTCAGCTCTCAGTTTTTCTGTGAGACATTATTTAGCGTCCTCTATTTTTGACTGACGTCGATATTGGCCGATCAGTTAAGGACATGACAAAACAAAATCTCTTTCACAGAAAAAAACTGAAAGCAGAGCTGGTCATATATATATATATATATATCACTGTAATTTGCTTTTGTAAACAATACAATAATATAGGTGCATAGTAATGCCGGCAATATTCGTCGTTTTTACGAAGATCGTAGCGCAGTATTTATATTGCCAGGTTAGGTTAACTAAATACAGCGCAGTGAGTATTCAATTTTGTGCTGCTGGGAATGTACAGTACAGATATTTGTGGGGACTATACTGTGGCCAATCTACGTGTATGATTATTGGGTGCTTCTCACAAGATAGTGATGCTTGAAAGGAAACTTCGTTTTGATTTATTAGCTAATTATTCAATTCATTTTGCAAAATGATTAACTGACGTGTAAGGTTCCTTTAGGGAACACGAAAATTTGTGTGCAGAGGATTACAGTTTTACTACAATATGCAAGCAACAATATATACATATATGTATATATTTATAATAAACATAAATTACGGTTATATTATATAGCCATTGCCTTCAGTACGCGACAGGCCTCGGAAAGTGAATGCAAATAAGTATGATATGAGTTGTGCCGATGTCGGTGAAAGGTCTAAACACGAAGAATACTAGCAATCGTACTCTCATTCTTCTCTGCCGCGGGGAAATTTAAGGGGCTTGGCCGTAGCTTCAGACTCATCAATCTGTCGATTGCTTCAAGTATTTCGAAAATTTATAGTTAAACTCAAAGTGGTAATGACGTACATGCACATTATGGTTTTGAGTAAACGATTGATGAAGCCTCTCGAAATGAGTTTAGGGAGAGATTCAATCAAACAGACAGGAGCTAGAATACCCACAACAGAGGCAAACATTTTACATCTTCCCCGACAAGATTACTGCTTGGTGAAGATAAGCGTATACTGTCGATCGATTAATTAAAATATAGACAATAAATTAGCCATTAGTCGATAATTTCATTTGCCCGATGTACATCCCTTTTACAACGAATTTCGAGACAGCCAATACTGAACTTTTATTATAGTTTATCCATCACTAAAGTATATACAGAGCTTATGAAATGGTTCGTTAACAAAAGTGGATGGGGACCATGTCTGACTTCCCTAAATCACATTGGCCCCACATCTTTATGGTGACGCTATTTTAAGACCTCCGGGTTAAGTAATGCATTTTACATTGAAATGCGACTTTGGATTATTGTGACCTCCCGCCATTTTGTCCGCTATACGCAATCCACCAAACATCATACGGAACTTAATTGCAGCTCTTATAGCTACAACTTAAAAAAAAAGACCTCCATGTACACTAAAATATTCCAGGACGTATAATTTAGAAAACATAAAGCTCCCGCCATTTTGTTTGGAATACAAAGCATCAAATGTCTAATGCGGTAACTCACCACAGCTACTCGCAGCTGCTACCAATAACAGTAATAAAAAGAAGATTACATGTACGAGTATAAATAACACGCATGCAGATGGCCCAGATCTCGTCTCCATATTGGAACATCCGCNGTATTTATTCTATTTAAACACAAGGGTGGACGGAGAGCCCCCTGTCTGGATAATACCAGGTGTTGACGGGACGAGAAACTGTGTGATATATATCACTGTAATTTGCTTTGTAAACAATACAATAACAAATGTGCATAGTAATGCCGGCAATATTCGTTGTTTTTACGAAGATCGTAGCGCAGTATTTATATTGCCAGGTTAGGTTAACTAAATACAGCGCAGTGAGTATTCAATTTTGAGCTGCTGGGAATGTACAGTACAGATATTTGTGAGGACTATACTGTGGCCAATCTACGTGTATGATTATTGGGTGGTTCTCACAAGATAGTGATGCTTGAAAGGAAACTTCGTTTTGATTTATTAGTGAATTATTCAATTCATTTTGCAAAATGATTAACTGACGTGTAAGGTTCCTCTAGGGAACACGAAAATTTGTGTGCAGAGGATTACAGTTTTACTACAATATGCAAGCAACAATATATATATATATTTATAATAAACATAAATTACGGTTACATTATAGCCATTGCCTCCTGTACGCGACAGGCATCGGAAAGTGAATGCAAATAAGTATGATATGAGTTGTGCCGATGTCGGTGAAAGGTCTAAACACGAAGAATGTAGGCAATCGTACTCTCATTCTTCTCTGCCGCGGGGAAATTTAAGGGGTTTGGCCGTGGCTTCAGACTCATCAATCTGTCGATCGCTTCAAGTATTTCGAAAATATATAGTTAAACTCAAAGTTGTAATAACGTACATGCACATTATGGTTTTGAGGAAACGATTGATTAAGCCCCTCGAAATGAGTTTAGGGAGAGATTCAATCAAACAGACAGGAGCTAGAATACCCACAACAGAGGCAAACAACTTACATCCTCCCCGACAAGATTACTGCTTGGTGACGCCATTTTAAGACCTCCGGGTTAAGTAATGCATTTTACATTGAAATGCGACTTTGGATTATTGTGACCTTCCGCCATTTCGTCCGCTATACGCAATCCACCAAACACCATACGGAAACTTAATTGCAGCTCTTCTAGCTACGACTTGAAAAAAAAAAGACCTCCATGTGCACTAAAATATTCCAGGACGTATAATTTAGAAAACATAAAGCTCCCGCCATTTTGTTTGGAATACAAAACATCAAATGTCTAATGCGGTAACTCACCACAGCTACTCGCAGCTGCTACCAATAACAGTAATAAAAAGAAGATTACATGTACGAGTATAAATAACACGCATGCAGATGGCCCAGATCTCGTCTCCATATTGGAANCCATATTGGAACATCCGCAGCATGTCTTCCTCCGGTCAAGGTTTTTGTTGGGCCGTCAGGAGCACCTCGAGGTTTTCTGGACTGATGCTCCAGCATACAGGGTACGCTCGGCATTGAAGTAGCTGGACTTTAATTCAAAACAGCTGAAATTTATTAAACTATATTCTTTGACTGACAGTGTTTCTAGATTTACGTCAAAAGCATCTATAGGATGACTGCCATACTGAGTGATGATGTACCCTGGGTGCGCTATACTACATATTAAATTGCAACAAGGGGCTGGAAACTCCTACTGTCGTAATTGTTGAGGGTACGTAAGTTGTACACCTGGGGTCCCGAATTATATTTAATGTTGAATTTAGCATGTTGGCTCATTCACATCACTAATTAAGCAACTCTTGCAAACTGCAGTGGCTTTTCAATCATAATCTAGTCAAATGAGAATACTCGAAGTGAAGTGATGAAATCTGGTCGCAAACAGTAGGTACTCTTGTACAGGCAACGGGACAATCTACGTACCTTGAGCTTATGACATGTTTTATGTTTGCGGGCCCTTGACTGTAATTTAATAATTTTTTGTAGTTAAAGTGTTTGTGTCGTTGTCCGTTGCATCATAACAGCATTTCGGGGGCTTGTAGACATGTATTACATGTATATTTGTATTAGTCTATGTTACGTACTAGGGTCGTTATGTTTCATAAGTTAGGTCCCCACTCTTCCTATCTAAGACTAGAGCTGCATTAAGGGTGCTACTCTTTCGGTATAAATGTATTTCTCTATATCGGAGAAGTACTACATTCGGTCAAATAGAGAATTTGTTTTATCTAACTAGTGTTGTAGATGATCACTATTTTGCTTAACGTGTCGTCGACTCGCATATACGGAATAGATTGTAACTTAAAACACGTTTCAGTTAAATGTGATACGCTTTCGGCAAAAATTTCTATATTGCGAGTTTAGCAAATTTTAGAATCTGATGCTAATTAGTACTGAAGAGACACAGTACTGTCATTAACAAGTCGTCGAGTCGCATAAGGATCAGATCGTAACTTAAACACGTTTCCGTTAAATGAACTCAACTTTTTCTGAGTGCCATTGCTTGATTTTGGCTCGGGTGTATCATCATTGACAGCTGCTGAAGTCTCCCGCGGTTTCTTCCAGCATTCTGGAAACTCGAAGCTCCAGAAAAAGTGGGACCTGTTCGACACCAGCGTCTTCTATACCTATATACGAGACGTCCAACGATATTCTCTCAGTCTGATGGAACAATTTACGATGTACAGAACTAATAGAGGAGTTTTTTGTAGGTCTCCTCCATCTTCGTTAGAAACTCTACACTGGATTGATAAAACACAAAAAATAAAAATAAAAAAATGCACACACACAGGGTGCATGTATATTTCTCGAGATCTTTGGATCAGTTTTCCCAATGGGAGATAATTATAGGTTACTGGACTCCCTTACCTAAGACCTCAAAGTACAATTAAAATTTAAATCCCCGACGCTCATATTTCGTTTATGATTGCATATCCACGTCTCTACCGATGAGCGGCTACTCCTCTCTAAGATTCGGGTCACTTTTAAATGATCGTCATACTAAGGTTACAGATGTTAAGAGCTGCCTAATATTATTAGCAATTACTGAAATAATGTCATATTTCGAAACGATATAGCCTATAGTTAGTGCAACAGTACACAAAAGGCTAGGACAGGTAGAATTGATTTCTTTTAGAGAATGGGACAGTGCGATGTTGTCGAAAATCAAAAAATTGCTTTTAGCAATAAAAGAGACAGTCACGAGTAAATTGGTCAAGAAACATCAATGTTCCGTACTGGAAAGAATCGGTGAGCTGCACCTATAGTTCGCTTTGCAGTTGCCATGCAGCAGACTGGTATCCATTGGACAGTATTCAAGGAACAGTGAAATTCAAAGTAGTAACACGTCGATGTACAAGTACATTGCTAAATATAATCCGTGCAGTTGTAAAATATTGATTTGAATACTGCCAGATCGATATGACGGTATTGAATATTTCTTGTAATTGTTTTAGGAAATATATACCTTTCCGATGATTCGATCATGTCATATAGCAGCAGAGAGATTTAAATAAGNAGCCCTTCAGGAAAACCCCCGCTGGCTTCCTCATTTTTCCCCTATCTAATACTGAAGAAAAAGATTCCAAGGTACTCAACTTTTTTTTCGCCTTTTGAAATCTGAATTTTCTCCTATTTTATTCCCATAGAGCGTGACAGGAAAGATATAAATATATAAATAAATAAATAAATAAATAAATAAATAAATAAATAAAAACACGACGTGAATTATTATATTGTAGATTACTGAAATAATGTCATATTTCGAAACGATATAGCCTATAGTTAGTGCAAAAGTACACAAAAGGAAGCACAGGTAAAATTGACTTCTTTTAGGGAATGGGACAGTGCGATGTTGTCGAAAATAAAAAATTGCTTTTACCAATTAACGAGACTGTCACGAGTAAATTGGTCAAGAAAGATCAATGTTCCGTACTGGAAAGAATCGGTGAGCTGCACCTATAGTTCGCTTTGCAGTTGCCATGCAACAGACTGGTATCCATTGGACAGTATTCAAGGAACAGTGAAATTCAAAGCAGTAACACGTCGATGTACGAGTACATTGTTAAATATAATCCGTGCAGTTGTAAAATATTGATTTGAATACTGCCAGATCGATATGACGGTATTGAATATTTCTTGTAATTGTTTTAGGAAATATATACCTTTCCGATGATTCGATCATGTCATATGGCAGCAGAGAGATTTAAATAAGGACTCTTCTGCAGCTAAAACAGGTCTGGATATTAGACATTCAGACATGAGTATACTTGTTCGTCGATAGTCTTTCCTAATAAATGTAAGCCTGCAATAGATCAGACTGGTGTGATGAACTGTAATGGCAATTAAAAACTGATTTTTTTTTTCGATAATGCTGTTCAATCATATATATTTGCTATTCCTATCAGTAGTTGAATGACTGAAAATTCCTGGATCTTATAGTAATTGAAAAATCTACTTTTGCTAAAGCACTTTCATCATTTCTAAGTCGTCTTTTTATCAGCAGTTGATTAAGTTTAAGTCACCGGGTGTAACAATACTTTAGATATCTACTTTTCCCAAAGCAATTTACTTTTTTGTAGATATCTACATTTTCCCCAAGCAATTATCACTTTAAGTTACTTCGAACCCATATAGTAGAGTGAAAAGATGTAGGTAGTAACTGACAGTAAAATTTCATCATTTCAAGCTGAACTACAAGGTAACAAAAATGACAAAAAGTGAGTATTGCAGCAACAGAAACTTACACAACCTGAAGCGTTTTCTTAGTGACCATCTTTGGTGTGTGACAGCGGTGTTTAAGGGCAATAATAAACGCGTTTAGGCCGATTTCTACTTCAACTGGACCGCCGTAAGAATGGGCGCGTGGAACATAACAAAAAAAAGCCCCCGCAATTACGAACATTGTTGAACAAAAACGACCAATGATCATCGCAAACTGGGGCTCCGCAAGCTGCGATTCTGGCGAATTTTGGAAGCTTTGTTCTCTTCTAATGAGGCTGAATTGCCGTACGAACTGGCCTGGAATCAAATCTTATGGATGCCACCAGCGCGAGGCACTGGCTGGAAATGTGTGCTAGATGCTTGACGAGCGGGCATGAGGAATTGATAAATGATAATTTATGCAATAAAGAGGAACTTCAGACCCCAAAATTAGTCGGAAATACGCGCAAGGGCTGTAATTTATCCAGTGGATTGGTCATTGCAATAAACAATACTTAGAGAACTGGATATAAATACAGGCCGCGGACCATCATCGGACTAAGGAGACGCGATGAAATGTGTCATTGAACATTGAATTACAGGAAAATATGGAGCAAAAGCATTTAAAAGATCAATCGAACTTATAATTTGATGAAAAATATGTGCTATTGAAATGGGAGAAAAAGTTGTTAGTATCCATCTCGTGATGTTGTCTTCCATATCTCGCGACTTTTGCTGCCACCGACTATCAATTAAATCTTGTTAGAACACTGATTGAATGTGAATTGTAGTATAAGTAGTTCATGTTACACCTGAAAATGTATTTAACCGGGAACATCTAGTTGCTAAGCTGACTGTTTGAATATAAATTGTAATATGAGATTCGAACAGCTAGATCTGACCATCCATTTAGACAAGAACAAGACCAAAATTTGCCAGTTGATGACGAGAAAGATGCCATTTTTTTAGAAGTGCACTTGAAAGACCCGAGGAGCGATGGACCTAGGGCAAAACTTGACTTGGTTTCGTTGCGTGCAGAGAAAGAATTTTTAACTTATTGTAGCGTGAGAACTCTATTTTTGAAATGCGGCGAGATGCATCGGAGGAAAGTTATTTAGTTTTTGAAAAAAACATGGAATTTTAGCAAGTATCAGAGTAGCTAGGGCACATGTGGTCCACTTTCAGTTCGGTCATAAGGGGTAAAAGAAAAGGATATCTGCGTCCTCCGGCGTCCTTATTCTTGTAATTATATAGCTGTGTCACCAGGACCAATTACTAAAAAATATATATGTTAAGTTCAATCACTGCCCGTGAGCTTATATGCATGCGATGTAATATAACTTATTACAGTATGCATTATAATGTACTATGATGCTTGTTATATCCATTGGAATAAGAAATTACTTGTTAATTACCGGAAGCTTTATCTGATTTCTACAGATTTTAACTTAGAACTATGGTAAGTGATGACTGATATACGTAATGAAACAAAAAATTATTTGTTGATTACGTGTTTTTTTTTTCTGCAGACCTTGGTAATTTAGAACATTACATCGGACATAAAGAACTGTACCCAAGAGGTTGATACGTCAGGATGCAAATAATAATCCTTCCGATTTTATTACCAGAGATATTTTTAGCTAAGACCCACGTTTGAAAATTGTTGTTATAGATAAGAGGATTCAATCATCATCAAAGTGTTATGTTTGGTTTCAAACGGGTCCGTCTGCCGGCAGACACCTTCTGCTTGTGGAGTCAACTCGGCTCTCAAGCACGCTGGCCACACTAAGATATGTAATCAATCCCAATCAACTTTTCATGTTCCTCATAGTAAATATGGACGTAAAAACGTAAAATAACAGCGCAGAACACAGCAGAAGCGGTCCCGGTGTTATTAGCTCTAGCAAGCATATGTATTGGAGCGTCTCGCTAAGTCCGAACCGCATATACATGGTGGAGGAGCCTGAAGTGTAAAAGTTGGGCTGAAGAATGGGTGGTAAAGGCCAAAATCAAGGCATCGATGATCGTTCGAACAACTTATGATAGTCATTGCTGGAATTGATTCTATCAGCGACAAGTTTTCCATTTACGATGGCCACAAAATAATTTTGAAATGGAACTTTTTCAGCCTGCAGCTAGAAATATAGTTGCTGTAGTATGGCTACTGGTCTGTAAATTGAGGGTGTTAGTGGAAACTAAAGAGACAACAAACAGGGAGGGCGCGTGAGATACTGGAGACAAAAACGGGCCAGACGAATGGAGCGCCAGTAGCGTGTAATTTAAAAAATGACTACAAGGAAACTGGAGCAAAGAGACAATGACTATGTTTTTAGTTCTTTTTATTTCTTGTTTGGGGTAGAAATAATATTAGGCTTTTGTATTGCTTGTTTGGAAAAGAAAATAAATCAAAAGTACACTTAGTCATTAATTGTATGTCTGGGACACAAGCCCCGGCCTATTACTTGAGCTTATACAAGTATACTGTACTGTACAGTCACTGCGTATATTGCATACAGTACACTAGCGTACAGTCGCTGTAATTGCCAGTATATAGTGCTGTCTTGAAATGGTGGCAGAAAAGAACAACAGTCCTCGTTGAAACGTAAGCCCTAATATAGCACCGACACAGAGTTGTCTGAGCATCAAACAGACATTTTTCTCTGCTGCGGACACATGCTTTGAGGCTCGCAGTGCTGTCTATAGAGGCATCCTCGCTTTCGCTTCGGTACAGCGAGCTGTATTCACATTAACAAAATCCCTATTTTTTCGCGCTTAATTGGGTTTCTTCTGAAGAATGCCTATCCCTTTTCTTACGCAGAGCTACTATACTCAATTTGTGCTGCGTGAGCTCAGAATTTGTCGAGCTTTGCTATGGGGTGGAAGTGAAATATAGAATCTATACTACCGCGAAGCGATCCTTCAAAAGTCAGTGAATAAATTTCAAAGTTGGCAAACTAACGGTTTCTTTGTCTATGAACGAATAAATTTCTCCTATGTCATACTGATATGGGAACACGAAGTTTAACCAAGCGAGCAACCAACCAACAAACATGTGCATTACATACAGTGGAATATGCTCCCTATATTATGTCTATATAATAATAGTCGTCAAGATTTACGCAGAATGAGGATACAATTACCAGACATCAGGATATCGAATTAACGGCCATGAAAAGGCTGGCTATAGGATGAATGATAAATGGTATCCACACTTCATACGTTACAATCTGAAAACAGATTTCCTAACGAACCGATAGATTAGTTCATTTAGCCTTGGGAAATCCTATCAAGAGCATACAAGATCTAGTTTTTTGCTCCATGTTGTCGTTGTATGTTATAGATTGACCAAGATGCACTAACGCAAAAGTTACCAAGCCATGAAAAATTTCAGTTAGGCCTTCACGATACCGTGACTGCAATTGACGGTGTTTAAATGTGACGCTAAAACCATACGTTATTGCAACTTTAAACTAACTCAGAAGTGGGAGGCATATACTGAAGGTGTGACCATTGCCGCTCGCCACACCTAGAAACTTCAAGAAACGACTCATATTTCTGACATTCATCTTAGTTACAGATCCCTTTGCAAAACGGAGCATTGTTTACGGCAATGCAAGTAGTTGGATGTTGAATTATGGGGAGGTGCATCTTTTGTGTTAGTGTGCACTCGCCTTTAGGTTATTATTACCAGCGTGCGAAGCGAGAGCGGTGACAATGTTTTCGTTGAAGTTGTATATCTGTTTGGGTGTCCGTCCACCCGACAAGAGGCAGAAGGAGTTGAGCCATCATCACAATCTTTTTCAGGTAGTCAGGTGCGTTGACAGAGATGTGAAAAATGCCAAAAAACTAGAGTTAGACGGCCATCAAAAATGACGGCGCTGAATTTGGAACTCCTGACTTAGCACTTAGCACCCCTCTCCTTACCGCGGGTGACGGTCTTTATACGTCATGATACTTTCTAGTTTAAAATGCGTTAGGTTAGATGAGGAACATTACTTTTTATGGTATGAATTAGGGAAGACGTTGTTCATTTGGGTTAAACTAAGATGAATGATTATACGTAGCTGAGGCTTGATAAATTTGAGAAAAGAAAGCATGTGTGTTCATATCAATCAGGAAGGATATCAAGAAGGCAGCACTGTATCCTATGTATCACAGACTCATGTGTGAAAAATAAGCAATGAATGAAACGGCGATGTAAGATTTTACCTGTTATTTTATATGGACTACTATACACTGCTTCCTTGGAGATATAAAGAGTCTGCAGGATAACACATTGCGCAGGTGTCATTTGGATGACTTCTATGTTGTTTAATAAATAAGTTATTTAGTGTAGCAAAGCTAGTGCGCTATTTATCTAGTCGGTGTGCACTTCGCCATACCTTCGTCTGTGTGCTTAAAATTACATATTATTTAGCTGGTGAAGCTTATTTGTACAGATCTCTCAGTAGCCTGCTGTTAGTTGTAAAACTGATTTAGCATACTTAACTTATTAAGTTCTAAATCTGCTTAGTAATAAGCAACAACTTACAGTTTAGTTTCATATAGTCAAGCTTCCTTGCATAAATACTGACAACACATCATTAGTATCTCATTTGTATGCTATGTACTTCGTTGCCACACATATATCAGTTCGTAAATTTTGCAATAACTTATACTTAGGCGGAGCTGCCCAGGTGTCCGCAGTATAGAATTGGATTGTTAGTTGTGTTTCATCTTCCATATATAGTAGCATAGGCCTTAATATATACTCATTTCTTATTCCGGAAGCCAATAGCCATACCAAAATATAAGCGTTCAATCTACAGTACTGTATAGCGCCTTTAGTTGCAGTTTGATTGCGTAACTGTAAGCAATGTAATTCTTGTCCTGTAGTGTAATTTTGCTTTTTACTTTTGTTTGTGAGTTGCAAACAATGTCCTGAAAAATCATTGGAGCTCGGGAATTTTTCGCTGTTTATATTTTACGCTTCTATAGTGAAGTATATATATATATATATATATGCATGTTTTATTGAAGGCGACAGAAAGATCAGCGTTAATGAGACATTAACTAGTTTTCTCAAGTTGTCGAAAGCATTTTACACAGCGAGAAGCTGATTCCAAAATATACGACGATATATATATATATATATATATACACATATATGGAATATATATCAATAACAGTGACACAATTGACCATCTCTACTCAGTAGCGAGATAAGTGATTCTATTTCTGTTTTCCATTCGCCTACTTTTAGCGAGATAATTTAAGCTGATTACCCTTAATTTATGTGAAAATTTTTATTCAGAACTTTCGAGCGGCCACTTTAAATCGAGTTTCACACATTAATCACATATCGATCACGCTTGGGACAGCTTAGTCTTACCATGATTGCTTTTCTGAGCAGCTAGAAGTATTTTTAATGAGCATCTCAAATTACAAACTCAGCAAAATGAGAAGATCGGTTGAAGGAGTAAATTTTATACTTTTACGGGGCTCGACCCCTGCATCGCGTTACGTCAATGAAAAATTAGTAGCTTCTAGCACTTCTTCTCTAATATTCCACATTCAAAACAATTTTCATGCACACCAGAAATTTGCAGAAACATTGGAAGATTGTGAAGTGACCAAGGCATTGTCAGACCCTTAATATTATTAGTCTTTCTCGTTTTGTTCGTTCATCTGCTTTGCATCCAGGTTAATTCGCATTGCATATGTGTATACATATAAGCGTAACTGTATAGTGTTGACTATACTTTTCTCAGAGATTCATTTGATGACATTTGTTGTTAGGCATTGCATGTTAGTACAACTTGGCAAGTGCTGACCATGCACATACTTTTCTCGGAGGAGCCACATTTGATAAGCTTATAAGAACAGAATAATGCTGTGTTTCTCTGCCTGATGTGCTCCCAAGTTATTGCGCTTTGCATGTAAGCACAAGTTGTCCAGTGTTGACCATACTTTTTTCAGAGGTATATTTGGAAGGCTCATCAGTCAAGCTGCATGCGATTTTATCAGCAAAGCCCCGCTGTACAGCGCCCGCGAGCCCGCACTAACGGGCAGAGACTTCTATCAAGAGCAGGCGAGGACTTTCAGAAACATAACAAGCCTAATTTGCCATCCATTGAGTCTCAGAAAACGCTAGGTGGACCAGATTATGTTGCTAGCTGGGTGCCAAATGACTGCTAATGAATAGCTATTAGTGGGCTCTGTTTTGGAGAAATATCTCTCTTGTGAAGGGCGAGGCGGTGTACATATATGAAGAGCAAGAGAGCTAGAGAGAGAAAGAGAGATCTCAACTACAAGATCGGCTATCGCGGTCACCTACAAAAGCTCTAGCACTTGGCAGTGTCAGGGTTCTTCGTTACGCCGCTTATAAAATTGATAACATGCTTTTTTCGCCAACGCCGTGGTCATTAATAGGCAAAATTAGGCAATTCCAAGCCAGATTGGGCGATTCCTACGGAAACGGGGGTCAGAAAGTTCATTTAGGAACGGAGAACTCAAGTCGGTGATAGATAGACCGGGGAGGCGAAGATCGAAGTTTACTGTTTTGAAATGATGCTCTAAGTTTTCTGTAATACACGGTTTTGCTTTTCCTGATGATATGTTGTGGATGCATTTAAGACTCCTAATGCAATACAAGCGCTAATTTTGCACGGTTTCAAAAAGAGTCCGCCGTCTGTAACCGAATTTTTTTCCAATATGCAGAACTGGAGCTCTTACCCCGGACATGCAATCGCCGAGGAGTTGCGGGACACCCTTATAAAACATACTCTGAAATTATCATAGTTAAAAGGGTGTCATGAAATAAGATGTTGGAAGAAGATATGCAGCAGAGCGTACAGCAAATGTACTTTTCTTTTACACTGTATATCTACATTTTTGTGAAACTTTGGATTAAATGTAGATTTACAGTCTCAGAAAATTGTTGTCCAAAACTACAATACTACTATATTTTAACATTAACAGAAACTAATCTACCTTCATGTTATGAATTGATTAGGCTGCTTTTCACGTTGCAAAATAGTGCAATTTCTTTATGGTATATTATATAATGTTTCTCTTGCTGCGCCTAAGTTCAGTGATTATAACTGTACTAGAAAAATTTGGAAATTGAATTAATGCCGAGGACTTACACACAGCTGTCAATTCCCAAGTCCAAAGGACTTAAAACAAAATAACAGATAACTATATTTTTTATAGAAAGAATATATGCTTCTACACATTCACATAATAAGTAGCCACCGAAGATATGTTTACCGTTTTAGGCTGTTGACATTGAGTGGCATTTGGCACACAATTCAAGCACATGTTATGAATTTTTGTATTAGTATATAAGTACTTGTATAGACATTTTCACATAATTATAACCTTAGTAAAAATTTCAGCCCATAGTTAAGTCGGCAAATTGTAACAGAGTACCAATATTCCAGCACTCTTTCTTAGTAAATAAAGATTACGATAGAACTATGTATCGTAATTAATAAATAGTCGAGGTATAAAAAAAAGCGAGCCACAATTACCGCGGTTTGAACAAGATTTTATTGGATTATTCCCCCAATATAAGAATTCAGCCAGAGAGAGAAAAGGAGTTAAAATTCCAGCACTGTCTAGGACTTATAAAGTAGCTGCAGAGTAGTTTTTTACATGGTTCCCGACTAGATATTACTACAACTATCGCTACAAACTCGCCAGTATTCTTGACATGGCTGGTATGTACATTCTATATCTGAGTTAGTTAAGGCAGAAGTATGTATGTTTAGAGAAATCTTCACTTCGTCTCGACTGTTATTTTCTACGCAATTCTTTAACTATCATAGTATGTTTAATAGTATTTTTCTACATAACGTTTTTTCCTGACTGCTATGCAGATTGTTGGAAAAAGTCAGTGTTATTATTATTAATAATTTATTTTTCATTTTAGTTTTCGTAAATTTTTGCGACTTGACCAGGGCGTCAGAGAAGAGATGCGCCCTTGCTCACAAAAAACCACCCTTGAATAGGTCATATTATTTTCTCCCCATTTCATCATCTCCAGAATGCTAAGAGCTATGGCTTCAAATTCCCCGTCGTGTTTTCTATCATATTCCTACTGAATTTGGCGAACTGCATGGCTACAAAATCTTTATAAATTTTTCCACACGTCCAAGACGTGGCGCTACAGAGCTACAGGTGGCTGCCTCGGGACCAACAGATGCCCATGTGTCTTCGTTATCGTCCCTATCATGTCGGATCTCCAAAATCACCGCAACACTCGCGTTTCGCGGATCATTAACTAAGCTAAAGATCGGCCAGCACGCGACGTCGCC
>LQNS02278097.1:19705792-19728258 GCA_001587735.2 Parhyale hawaiensis
AGATTATACCTCACTAAATTAGTTGATCTCAATGAGCGAGGGCAAAACGCAACAAAAACTTTCACGTCGGGAGAAACTGCCTGTTGCGAGAAATTTTTATTATTCTTTGACAGAAACAAAATAATTTAATCTCTGCAACTGCTCTGTGTCGCTAAAAGTATGCTTCGTCGTAACTGAAGACATTAGTTGCAAAATTACATGAATTGACGAAACTCCTCTTGGTGGTAAAAAAAAAAGCCTGCACGCGCAACTTGCATTTCGATCCACATTGAGAGCAGATTCTCTGGGGGGGGGGGGGGGGGGTTGGAAATAAAAAGTCGACGTACCGGGACCATTTTCGTCTGATAGGCAGAAGGCGATACAGCTGGAATGGGAATCTAACCAATGCTATGATAGTATGACATTGCTACCAATTTAAAATAACATTATGGTAAAAAATATTGTTGGTGCATATACTGTCCAGATAGAATGAGAGTCTAAAGTCAACTGTTTTAATTCATTGAGGCGATGCAGGTAGTCTATGAGAGTATGTTTAAGTTCTTGAACATTGTCATGAAAACTTAAGCCAATAGTGTTTTTTTTTCCGGACACCAATGTAATGCTTGCATTGAATAGCAGTGCACGTACATAATCCCTCCAGAAATTACTGATCCGAAGTTACCACTAGAATGGGGATCGAAGCCAACTGTTAAATGATAGCAAAAAAGTACTGACTGATTGTGATTACATAATCATACTTTAAATAAATAATTAAATGAGGTGCAGCTGGAAAGGGAATGTATTCCTATGTATTCCAGACTTTGGTTGGCAAGGCCATCATTGAGGAGTGGTTCTTCCCAGCGTCATTTTTCGAGGGTCCCCGGCACTGCAGCAAATTTTTGGGAGAGTGAACCCAAATTATTTACTCAGTTAATTATTACCTCCGATATGGAGGTTATCATTTTGTCGGAGCTTGTCTGTTTATTTTGTTTGTCTGTGTGTCAATCACCAAGATAACTTAAAAAGTTTAAGGCGGATTTTTGTAACATTTCTAATACTTGTTCGAAATGTTAAAACGAACAAATGACCGAAATTTTGTGATGATTGGTTTATCTATTGGTGCGTGTGACTCTGTTTGTCTTATTGTTTTTCGAGACCCAACAGGAAAAGTCAACGGATCTTAAAAAAATTAATGGAACTGTTAAAAATGCCAAGAGGTACAAATTTTCAAATTTTTGCCAAGATCAAAATTAAAGCCTGGCTGCAAGACCAATGTGAATTTGTCGTTGACATTGCGTTGCTTGGCGGAATTATACGTTCTCAGAGTGAATTCTCTTGTTTGAATATAATTCACCAAACTCCAATTTGAGCAAAGTTATCTAATCAATCATTGGTAAAGTGCAATGCATCACGGGCTTTCAAAGTAATTATGCCTTCATAGCTAACTGAACAATAACACTTTGACTCATATGACTCCAAGTTATGCAATGTTTTTAAGTGAGTATTAACAAAGTGGCTCATGTAAGTAATTCAGTTCACGTAACTGAATAAGCGATAATAATTTAGTGCTCCGAGCTTTAAATCAATAAAATGTTTAGATGAACTCTAGCAACTCAATGCCCATTATATGTTCACTCAAGTAAATAAACAGACACACTTTAATCCACCGGATCCTGTATCAACAAAAGGTTTCTAAGTGAACTTATTTAGCAATTCAACGCACGTAAGTTCACTTAGCTAAATTATCTATAGCAATTTAACGCATCATGCCGTAAAATAAACAAAGCGCTGACATGGCGCCTGGGAAGCGCTATAGTGCAGAGCGTGAGTGGCGAGGTTAGTCCCATAACTCATTCTCACACCGGAAGCGCTAATTCCATAATAATAGTTCATAAAACTCCACTAATTTGCATGGATGGAGCTCCATGCCAGCGTGGGTTCATAGCTGGCTAACTCTATCGAACCTAAGGTAGGTTTTGGAGGGATTTAATGTAGAGAGCCGCGCTTAAAGTAGAGAGCAGCGCAGGATGTTTTTTTTTTACCGGTACCAAAATTAGATTTGCGGAGGAAATCTGGCTACCAATGCTTAGAGTAGTACTGAACGTGATCTTGGAACATGAAAGTGATTTGGCTTGGACATCATTTCTGGTATTGTCAAAGCCATGCTGATACAGGAAGATAAATTTAGTTACTCCTTCTTTGGTTAGTACCAAAAGATATGTTGCTGCACAGTAGTGAATATAACAAGTCGCGTGCCTGCCAGCAGGAAATTAGCTCCTACTAAAAGTACTCGAGCCACACGCCAATACCGACCAGCCCAAACTTAGCCCACTGAGTGCTAGCCATGCACACGCCATTAATTGCCTTGTAGCCCAGCAGAGCAGCAGGATGTCGACCGCACGCTAATGCTTACCTGCTGAAAATCGGTATTCACTTTGTAAAATACTAGCTTTGCTTGCAATACACTACATCCTATTCACAAAAAAATAACTTTGCCAGTCAGGCACTCATTCCGCTCAGCCTAAAATTAACCTATACACTTACCAGCAGCAAGCCTGCCTCTTGAGTGCTGAAAACAAACATTGATGAGCATGAACTTGAATGAAATATATTTTTGAGGATTCTTGGTGTGGCAATGGTAGATAATGCTACTTTTGAAGAACATGTGTTGAGAGCTGAAACCGTAGTAAAGAAATGGAGTGTCTGAGTCCTTCGAACTTGTTTGTGACGCAAAGCATAAGTGCTATTAACTCGTGAAAACGCTTAATAATGTTCAGGAAAGAACACC
The DNA here is from genome assembly GCA_001587735.2 of Parhyale hawaiensis. Lineage (NCBI taxonomy): Eukaryota > Metazoa > Arthropoda > Malacostraca > Amphipoda > Hyalidae > Parhyale > Parhyale hawaiensis. The sequence goes on from LQNS02278097.1 coordinate 19,708,560, forward strand.
GTTTCTCTGGCTATTAAATTAACGAACAGATCTAGAACAACTCGAAAAACTATTCAGAAATTACTCACAATTGAATTTCAGGCCATACAACAGCTCGACTTTGGCCAACGACTTGGTCGTTTTAATTGATACTAAATACAAAGTAGATTTGAGTGCTTCAGTTCCATACATGTTTGGAAAATTTTGAGAAGCATCAAAGTGAATGTGAATGAGCGACTTATTGTCACATACTCCCAGTGAACTGGGTGAACTTGTGTTTGTTATACCCGTCCCGAATGGATATGGTGGCGATACAGCGGTAACAAACCTGCTAATGGCTTTTAGAACTTAACGCGAGGACAGCAAGACGTTTTAACAAAATGCTTCGGCATAATCGAAGTATCACTGACAGGAAAAAGCAAAATTTTAAAAAAGTGTTGACTCTAATTTACAAAGGCTGTAAGATAAGTCACCTGTTAGACTTAGAGCATACGTTCACATGGGAAAAATTTGCAGTTAGATCCCACGTCACCAATAACAAAACCTCTGTAACAGCAGGGTGGCGGACATAACATCACCTGGACCTCTTTCAAAAACTTCCCGAGCATCTAAGGTATCTAGAGGCATCAAATCATCTGTTACTACTTGTATGCCAATTATACCAAATGTGCACAAAATAAGCTTCTACCGCCAGTATGTCAGGTTTTTTAGCCGTGCGCCATATCCTACAAGTACGAAGTCAGCACCTACAGCCAGTATACCAGGTCTGTCGGCCCTATTCTCATCCTAATCAGCTCCTGCCACAAGTATCTGAGCTCTAACAGCCGTGCAATCATTCCTCTCACCAGAAATAAGCTCCTATACGAGCAGAAATCGACTCCCACCAGCAGCATGCGAGCTGTACCAGCCGTACATCCACTCCTTCCACCAGAAAATCCACCCATAGCAGCAACCCTGCTCCGTCACAGCCGTGGATGACAGACTCGGCCCGGCGACAACCCTGCTCCGTCACAGCCGTGGATGACCGACTCGGCCCGGCGACAACCCTGCTCCGTCACAGCCGTGGATGACAGACTCGGCCCGGCGACAACCCTGCTCCGTCACAGCCGTGGATGACAGACTCGGCGACAACCCTGCTCCGTCACAGCCGTGGATGGCAGACTCGGCCCGGCGAGCGCACAGTAACGAGCAGCCGCAGCGATCACGGGTTTCAGGTTGGCGCTAACTGAAGGTTGTCACCGCTTGCAATAAAGATCCGACCAACGACTTCCGTCCGCTCCCTTAATAAGGGAGCTCACGCTGCCAAGTATAGGAAAGGCGGCAAGGGATGACTTATAGGCGGCCGCTATTTGCATGACTGTTGTGACGCTTTAATCAACGTATTCTGTTGAGATGGAAGCGAGGCAGGCCGCGCAACTGGCTTCCGCTTCAGCTGGAGATATAGGTAGGTACATATATGGCTAGGCGTGCTCGCTTACCTGGTGAAGAGGTTTTCTGGACTGTTGTACCTGCAATAGTTTACAAACGAGGCATTTTTTGTTAGTTTATATCATTTTTCGCGAGTGCTTTGGGTTAAAATTTGCAAAGGATCGCATTTTTTTATCGTATAGCGTTCGTAGTGGTGACTCGTGACTATGTATATATTCCCTCCTGGTTGTGTGTGACCGTGTTGCTGATATGGCGGTTTAGTTTTCACTAAAGACTTTATGATTATTCGTATATAAAAATGAATAATCATTTTACAGCCGAAACATTACTAAGTGCTTGAATGTTACCCGACATGGTGATACATCAGCCAACTTTCATGTTGCAGAGAACCTTTTGACAACTGAACTAGGTGAAAAACTTTCCACGGCCCTTGACGTATAAAAAGGCATGAACCTGTAACTCTTGCACATCCCTAAACGAGCTCAGTGCACTGCCTAGTAAGAACTACCTTCACAACCCCAAAGCACTGTTTACATGCTGATATTTTGAGATAAATGTATTAATTAAATTCTCTTTACGTTGTTAATGGAAGCCACGTGAAAAATTTCTATCTAGTGGCTGTTCGTGGCTACTGAAGTGGGGCCACTGCACAGGATAACCGTAGTTCTTACATAAGGTACAGCATGGATTCTGACTGCATTATCAATAGCCAGTCTCCAGTTCATTGAAAGAATTACAAATATCCTGGACTGGACTTGTGTAGCATCCTCACTTTAGTAGCCAAAAGCGGTGAGTACACAGGTTGTATGACAGCTGAAATTTCACTTCTGGTTGGGAAGAATATCGTTCAATTATGCATGCAGTGAAAGCGTTGCTGAAAAGTATTTCAGAATGTGGTTTGGTAGGGAAATAATGCTAATTGCAACTGTCAATGATATTTACATTCCAATAAATAACTTCGATTTTCACACTGTTCTGGGTAACTATTTTTCAGGTATGAAATTCAAATGTAAAAGCTGACCGAATTAATTTCTATTGCTAGAGTTTTTCTATTCTTGTCTCAGAGACAGTAGCTTAAACCGGCTATGACACCTTACCCGCTTCTACTAAATTTAAATTATCAACAATAATTACTAAAGCATCTGGACTGGTTGCAATGGACGACGTTTTGTAATAAAATAGTGATTTTGGCCTTTAAGGATACCGTAAATTAATGTATAATACTGATGCGATGGGATATTTTTTTTGCGACATTTCCACGCTGAACTAGAGCACTCTGAGAGCTCATACCTCTGCCAAGTAAGGCAATATTTACAAAAAAATGAAAATTATTTCTGAAGCTGGGATTTATTATTCATCATCACCAAACTTTGATCATTTGTGCCTCTTGATAGTACTGACAGCAATAACAGCTTCTGCAATTTTCATAAAGAGTCATCCATAACGCTTTGAGTTATGTTTTAACAAATATTAGTCAAACACAGAAACGGACAAGCCGATCTTCAGCAAATGTTCGTCATTTGTATCTCCTAACATTTTTAACAATTTCTCCAAATTTTATGAAGATCCGTTGACTACTTTTTCAGTTATGGTACTGACAAACATTTTGACAAACATAGAGACAAACAAACAAACAAACAATCAAACAAACGAACAAGTAGATCAACATAAATATTTGGTCACTGTTTCTAGTAACAACTCCAACAGTTCCTGAAAATTCCAAAACAATCTGTCCATAAATTTTTGAGCTATGCAGCTAAAGAAAGAGAGGCAGATAAACAAACAAAAGGTGAACTGATCTTCACCAAAAGTCGATCATCTGTTCCTCTTGACATACCTAACATTCGCAGTAAATTTCTTAAAGATCCGTCCATAATTTTTGAGTTATCGCGATGACAGATAGGCCTAAATAGACAGGACAACAGACAGGTAGACAAATTAACAGACACAGAGATAGACAGACAAACTCAACAAAAACAAAAAAACATAACCTCCTCGCCGGAGGTAATAAGGTTGCCTGCAGGACTAGAGTGACTGAGTGAGGCCCTATTGTTCCAGATTTCGATGAATGTTCCGCCACCCTCTACTACCAGGCTTCAAGACTTGTGTTTCAAAGCACCTCTGACAGAGCATAGACTGGGCAACACCCCCTGTCGGATGCTGGTAGTATATTGTAGCACTTTGGTGACGGGGAAGTGCTGTACTTGATAAAACGTTTATTTGGCACCATTAATTCAGAAATATCGGTGTATAACAGCGGGCATAGAGAATTCGATAGAATGTTTATAAGCTCACACTTTTGTACAAGGCGATAATTGTAAACACGATTCATCGTTTAAAAGGAAAATATAGGCTAATCATTACGAAAGCTTCTCTGTAAGTAGCTACTCACATGCCCATGAGGAAATTTTTTCAGAGGTCTTTAGTAATTTTTACTGCACGCCGAGAACAAACGAAAAACATAATTTAGCGCTAGTAGGTATTTATTTTCAGCGGTGGGCACTCGAGGCATTTGCGACCCAGAGGCTAGAGTGTAAAAAAGGCCAGAATGCATTTGCGGCCCCGGCCTTTTGCGTTCTTGTGGTTGGGGGCCGTATGTGGCCACAAGCGCTCACTTTTAGTTCTTTCATAATAAACTCTAAAATTTATTGAGGTTGAAGCTAAAGTGTAAAAGCGTAGGTGTGGTACAAGGCATTCGATCCTGCTGTAAAGTGGACAACATTGATGCCACTCCTCATAAAAAAATAAAAATAAATAAAAATCGCTGAGACTTTAAGTCTATATTTACCTTTTGAATAGTAAACGATCTGAAACTCCTCTTTAGATAGACCTGCTTGAAGATGAATATAAGTTTGCTGTCATAAAGAAAGATTTTTTATGTGTATAGTTACACTCAGCTACAGTGAAGCGAAAATGAGACTGTATAAGAGTCACTGTACTTGTGTGTCCTCACCCTGCGTACCTCTCTCTGTTCCGGGGAGTTCAGTGCCCGTCAGGCTGATGAGGTGTGAGGTTATGCTAAGTCTCAGGCTGTGAGTTTCAGCAAAATTTAATTTTTTTGACTGTCCTCGAGTTTATTTGTCACTGTCGACGAATGCTAAAAGCATTAATTTGGAAGTAAGAATGTGATAATGACGTTACCCTTGCAGAATATTCGGCCAATTCAGGATTTAAAGCTATGTATCATCTTTGGGAGGCCAAAAAAGGTCAAGACGTGTAGCCAGTCTAGTAAGTTTACTATAGCGCAGAAAAAAAATCTGTGGTCATACTGCTCATTCTTCTAGTTCGCTGCATCGAAATCAAAGTGAAAATGTAGAGGTAACAGTGTCGTGTGTGTAAGCACTAATCGGCGGTATCTTTCCAGGGCTCAGTACATGCCAGGAAGTTATGAGTTGTGGTGCTGAGGGTTGTGCTTTTTCTACGAGGACTTGAGTTGCTAAGCGTCCTGGAATGAACAAAAAGGCACTGGTCTTCACTTGGGTTTTGATCTTCATCATTGAATACTAAAAGTACAGTATTTTCCTTCATAAACGAATACTAATATTGAGTTGTTTTTCTTTATTGATGAATATAAAATTGTACGAGCATTATTTTTCTTTAGCAACGAAAAGTTCAGTTGCATGATTTTTCTTCATCGACAAACACTAAAATTGTGTCTATTCTTTTCTTCATAAAAAATGTCAAAATTACATTTGCTCCATAGAGGAAGCGAAAACCCTTTCACCGACGTTGTAGCACAAAGCTAACAATATTGCTGTGAAGAAGGAAAAAAACTGCGGTCACCCCTCATTTCTACCGAAGAAAAAAATCTGCAACCGCAGGTCCACGCAGTTTGTCTGTTCCAGCGGCAGCGGTGGCATTTTCATGGAACTCTCCCCAAACCAAACAACAGAGCCGCTGATTGCTTCTTTTATTTATGTCCGTGTCCATAAAGGCAAATTATCCAGATGCAATTCCAGGTCATAGAGCTAAATGATGCCGAAAATGGGCCATAGCTGAGCGTAATGGATGCCGCACTGTAACCTTTCATTAGGCAGCATATACGGTGTCGCCCTAAACGATGGCGGTGTGTGTGTGCTCAGAGTACAGTTTGAACCTTTCTATACTTACACGACCAGCGTTGATTTCTCAGAAGAGGGTTGCAGGTTAGCGTGGAACTGTGCCATAATAAAGAAAATCCTGGAAAGGCTAATAACGATTTAGTTATAAAATTAACGATATTAATGCAAGTTGAGTTTAACCTAGAGTCAGTTACATAAACAGCATTTTCATCGTAAAACGAAAGAAAAATACTGGGTTGACGGAAGGGGTAAATAATGAGTACGTAACGATTATTTTGAGATAAAACATTTGATGAAAAATGCACGAGAAGGAATGCTTCATCAGAGAGTATATAGGCAAGCATGTACTCGCATCGTTTACTTCCGCATTTACGCACTCTAGTCATGGCAATTGAATACTCAAAAGCCATGTTTACAAATACTGATATTTTTAAAAGGAGGGAAAAATACGATGAAAACGTTTCAGAAAAGGGTGCCCCAAGCTGACTTTTGACTTTTTATTCTCCACTTTCTGAAAAAAACAGAAGTAGAGGAAGTATAGTCGTGTGTTGGCCTTGTAGTGAACCTGTAGAGACTAAAAATAACGGCCTAAAATGAAAGATCAAAGCTCTAAAAAAAAAAGAACAACGAAGACAATAATATACGAGCTAACGCATTTGTGTCTTGTGCGTCACACTCTGTTGAAAACCAACGGTGAAAAGAGATGAGGCTGCATAATGATGGTCAAGATTTTCCACAAAATTGAATGCACTTCTAGCGGTTGAAATTTTAAAAGCTTCCATATTAATTTTCTTCACATGTCTTTTACGTGCAAATGAGTTACTGACAGTAATGACAGAAGTAACTAGAGCACTCTGAGAGCGCATACCTCCGCCAAGCTAGGCAACGGTTGCGAAAAATGCAAATTGGCTCTAAAACCATGATTTTCTTTGTATCAACTCCAAAATCTAATCATTTGTGCCTTTTGATAGTAATAATAGCTTGTGCAATTTTTTTTGAAGATCCGTTCATAACCTTTTGAGTTATGCTGTTAACAAAAATTACGACAAACATAAGGCAAACATATAAACAAACCAACCGATCTGCACCAAAATTTAATCATTCATATCTTTTAAAATTACTAACAACTCTTGCAAATTTCATAAAGATTAACTCAAAACTTTTTCAGTTATTGCGCTAACAAACATAAAATCAAACACAGCAATAAACATACGAACGAACTAACAGATCATCACAAAAATATGGTTATTTATTCTTTTATTCTGTATAATATACCTAGCAACTCATGTGAATTTCATTAACATCCGTCAATAACTTTTTGAGTTAAGGCATTGACAAAATGAGGCAGACAAAGAAACAAACAAACGGATAGACGGATCTTCACCAAAAGTTATCATCTGTTTCTCCTAACATACCTAACAATCCCTGTAAATTTCGTCAAAATCGGTTCATAACTTTTTGAGTTATCTTGGTGACAGAAAGAAAAACAGACAAGCAGACAGCTAAACACGACGAAAACATAACCTCCTTGTTGGAGGTAAATATATTTTCCACAAAACTCTTAGTTGTGGCACCAGCAACTGATTAAATTAGATTAGATATTTAATAAAAGACTGACCAACAGACCCATTTCCAGAGAGGAGCTGAGACTCACGCTCTAGCTCTCCATGAGCTCGTGCCGTTACGCATAAAAAAGTTTAGATGTTTACCGGAAAACTTTAGCCAAGAGGATGGTTGTGGCTGCGCAAGCATGATTAGCTGCAGCAGAACCATGAGGGTTCGGAGACGTTAAATTAGATGAGCTAGGAAAAAATAATAGAAGAAAGCTGCCTCTAAGATTGAGGCGTTAGGAGTTGATGAGTCCAGCAGGAGAAGTTTAGAGTTGTGGATAGTGCCACTCCCAGGGTCGGTCAAGATGATTTTTGAACGTGTTGACTGTCTCCTTTGCGGCAACGTCGAGGGTTGTCTATTCGAAATGTTCACTATGCAGTGCGGGCAGTACTGCTGACTGAGCGTAGTTCTTCGACGTTGATGTTTAAGGTTTTGTTTATTAATGCAGAAGCGATAATCACTTTCTCCGTTGAAATGTCTGGCTATAATAAGGACGTTGTTGAAGCCATTCAATTACTTGAATATTTCTATTAGTTACCTTCCCCCGACCCTGAGTGGTTTTTATTCAGGATAGATGAGTGCAAGTTCCTGGGCTGTTACGCATGGCTTCTTACGCAGATAGGGTATTTATTATGTTGTTGTTCGCTAGATTCTTTGCAGTTTATGTCTTTGCAGTGATGCAAAAACCAGAATAGAGCAGCGAACTCGAAGGATGGACGCAGATGTAGTACATAGTACAAGAGAAAGATTATTAGATTGTTTCCATAGATCTGCACTCGAAGTTCCTGCGAATGTGTCCCAGGATTTTACTTGCTATTGCTAGCTCTGCGCCGTTCAAGTCTGGTCGGGCTAGGATGTTTGTTCTCTGGTTCAGTGTGTATTACCAAACATTTGTCAACATTGAAGCTCATTTTCCATTTTACGGTCCATCTCATAATGCAGTCAAGATCTTGCTGGAGTTCTACTCTGACTAGCACACTACCTAATTATTTACACTTTCTCACTTTCCACAGCACCCAGAATCCTGGCACCAGCAACTGACTACTTTATACAGCCTAATTTTGCGCCCTTTCCAGGGCACCTTCGTTTTTGGCACCAAAAATTGACTACGTTGTATAGCCTAATTTTGCGTTCTCTAGCCGGAGCACCTTCGCTTGTAGCACCAGCAATTGTCATGAATATAGTGCATGACCCACAAGAATATGAAAGGAATAATTTGCTTGCTTTCGCTCCAGCGCCCACGCCGCCTGCTGCAAGCAAGAGAGCGCCTGCATGACTTTGCGGAATACATACTCACTCAAATTACGATTTTTTTTTGGCTTTGAATTGAACATTTCTTGCATTAGTTTGAAATTAAAGAGTGACTAAGCGACCTGCGTAAGGAGAGAAACTGCCTAGTCTCCTTTTGTTACATGAAAGTACCAATTTGAAAAAAAATAATAATAAAAACGAGAACATGCTCTAGTTAAGTACTAAAATTATTCAATTCTATGCTGCATTACTGGGTATACTTCAGTGAAACGGTACTCATGATTAGGAGTGCCTTCAACGTACTTTGTATCAGGCACCAAGAAAGTTATTGCTCTGTTTATAATGAATTAGCTGTAATACTTAGACGCAATTTCCACGTTACTCCCAAAGTTATTTAAACTAACAACTTTTTACGAGGCAAGAAGCCTGGCTTCGTGTTATAGTTATCGGCGACACACCCATGAGCGCAAGGAACGAGTTAGTGATCCGTACGTAACCAGCAATACTACGCAATATTTGGTTGAGAATGTCACTGTCCCGGTTGACGATCCGAGGCGGCGATTAAAAAGTGGATAATCACGCGGAAAATGCCTTAGGATTTGGTACGCTATAGTGAGACAATCGTCGATCTTGATATGGTTAATTGTATAGCTGAAGTGTTGCCATCAGTAACCAAAGAATGTAAAAACTGAAGGGTTCAGGAAAATATCGAGATGTCGGTGTACAGAACTGGGCATGATCAAGGAAAATACATTTTTCTTACGTCTAGACGCATAAAAAAGATATTTAGAAGGAAAATGTCTTCTTATCCACGTAGAAAACACAATTTGGCTCGGGAAAACACCATATTTTTTAGTCACTAGTTCAAACCAGTTAGCTATACGTAAAAAATTAATGGGTACGTAAAGTTCGTTATACTTAATAGCTATCATGATAAAGGAAAACGCATTGTTGTTTGACGTGTAAAATAAAGACATCTGGGAATTTGAGGTCATGGTGGCATGTTATCCTCTTAAACCTGTTGCCCACGTACAACTTCTGTCGTGCTACCGCCAGACCTCAAAGTCAGGACAAAGAACTAGCTGCGCTTCCATGTCTGCAAGTCAAGATATAAAAATGTGAAATCTTTTACTAAAGGCGTATAATTATAATGGTCCTTGCATAGTTATACACACTATGCAGCATGTATAGCTGACGACATCACATACTGATGCAAGACTGGGACCAATTACATATTGTAGTGTAGTGTAGTCTAGTGTGTAGTGATGATACTAAACAATTCTTATTGTACTCTCACTGGCGATACGCCGTTTCCACCATATCATGTCTTGATGTCCCTCATGAGTACTCAATAAAAGTTGATTATCATAATCAGATTATGCTACTGCAGGAACGGTTTCAGCTTGTACACTATTAAACTACCCATAATACTGTTAAATATATCTGTAACTGCTGCAACTTTCAGTGTTTGGCAAGTGCCTTTGGTGAAGTTACGATTGTCCTTCGTAATTTTGCGAGAGTTTAAGTTCACGAAGACTTGTGTTTCATAATTTTTTTTTGTGCAATGTTCAAATACTTGAAGTTGTAGTCACGGTCACCGCAGCGTAATCGGACAAGTTAAGTTGACTTTATAGTCTCTATGTCAGTAGCACGACGGAAGTCGTACATAGGCAACCGGCTTTAGAAAATATGGCACCGTCAATTAAAAGTTGATACTTGCTATCAACGCTATGGAAAAATAGAGAGGGCACTAAAACGTCAAATATGATCCATAAAATGTTCTTTGTGGTCTACAGTAGATAAGTAAAGTTAACTAAGAGAATAAAAAATTAGGGTTATGTAACAGTCCGTAAGCCCGATACAAACAGTTCATCATTTGGTGAAAAATATTTTTTCTTTAACTGCGGGTGGAAAACTATAATTGATCATGAAAAATTAAAGAGCAGTTATGGTATACGCTCTACGGGGTGCCGGTATGGTCTATGTTCCTATATAAGTTAGGTTAAACATCTATTTTAACTGAACTGAACCTATCCTTACTTATTTTTAACCCTAACCTATCTTAACATAATACACACTCTCCAGTATAGGCCACTTATTATACCGTGACCTCATAGAATACGAAGAAGGAAAATGGTTTTTAAAATATTTTTTCTAGTTGGGAGATGCAACCAGTTAGCTGCGTAAAAACCTGTGAAACTGAGGAGAAAATCTTGCAAGGCTGATTTACAGAACATGGCGTAATCAAGAAATTCTTTTCCTTCTTCACGGGAGAATTTTAAACTGCTTACGTTGTAAGAAATAGAGCTGTTCAGAAGTCAAGCAAGGCATCATTTGTAGGGTATTATGGTTGTGCAGGTCAGGAGCTACCACAACCAAATGTCTCCTCCATTAAAGTTGGCGCTAATGCCCAAGATGGCGATGCGCAATATCCTAATGAAGTAATCCATTAAATTCCCCATTAAAAATAAGTTTTCGTTAGAATGTCATCGCTGAAGCAGGGTCAAATGGTCTTCGAGGCGCAAAGGGGCTAATCCTCTACCGACCATGATGAAGAATAACTTTTCTAGGATAGCACGACCGAAACAGAACCAATTGGTCTTCGTATTGCAAAGGGACTAACTTTCTACCGTTCACATTAAGCCTTTATTTTCCTCAGAATAGCACAAATGAAACAGAACCAATAGTACTTGTGGCGCAAAGGGGCAAAAATTCTATAATATCCCTATCAAAAAGTAATATTCGGAGGAAGAGCAGCAATATTTGGATTTGTTGGATCCTGAGATCCATCAGGCAGGTAAAGAGTTAACCCTATCTTTCTCAGGCTCTGTTTCTTTACCACTGGGCTCTGTTTTCCATTTGCTGTACAATACTGTAGGAGAAAGAAATCTTGTAGTGAACTAGTACAGTCTACGTAGCAAAGCGTTAACCATTTGATGGACAAGTGACCATGTATGGTTACTAGCATAATGCTATTCGTACGAGAGCGTTTTTCAATCGTACGGTAAAGGGTTAATTAGCATAGTAACCTAAGATTTGTCCTTATCGATTCTTGAAAAAGAAAGTCTTACACTTCTTGCAAGATAGCTTGTTTGGTCGCAAGTCTGGTAGGAAGCTGTCATTTCTAGTCCATTTCTAGTCTATTAATGCTGAGTGATATGTGTGGTTTTTTAACATATAACAGTTTTCAATTAGTAAAGTTGAAGTATTGGATCCAAGTTGGCTGGAACTGCAGATTCAAATCCTCGTAATTCAGCCCATGAAAGTTTGTATATTGGAAATGCCGAAGGCAAGCAGAAAAACTTCTAAAATTGAAATCGATAGTAAATGACTCCAAGCAAAAGATTCCATTTTTGACGAAAGTAAGGGGCGATTAATTTGTCACGAGATGCAGTACCAGGTTAAGCCTCTCACTATGAAACTGCTAATGCAAGAATTTTTATGCGGATTAAAATTTTTTATCATAGACTAATAACTCTTCAATATTATCAAGACGCTTGAAATGGCTGATAAATATTAGGTAAAAATTTTTATCATAAAATATTGAGCATAGTGAGCAATAACATAATTATAAAATGATGAATATTGTAATCATAATAAGAAAAAATACAATTCTAGCTATGATACATAATTACAAACTAATAACACTGTATAATAGCTAACAATAAAAAATATTAATAACCCTAAAAATTATAAACAATAATTTAATTTATTAGCTGCCTAATTGTAAAACGTACCCGTATGAGTATCCTTGGAAAATGTCTTCGGTGGCTTGAAGCATTCCTCACTAAAGGAACCCGAAGGGCAATCGTCAAAAACAGAGTGTCTTCAAGACAGCTGGTACTCAGTGGAGTACCACAAGGCACCGTGCTTGGGCCTGTACTTTTTCTCATCACGATCAATGACATGGGGTGCGGAGGCAACGGTGCAGTCCCTTCGTCATTTGGGGACGATAAACGAATGCTAGCTGCTGTGCAATCTGTGGAAGACGTGCTGTCTATCCAGCGAGATTTAAAAATTATCTGTCAATGGTCGGTAAAAAATAATATGACTTTTAATGAAACAAAATTAGAGCTGCTAACATGCGGGAATAAATTCAAGACTCTTTGATTCCACAGTATATACTATCAGCGATGAGCATGTAATTGAAACAAAAACAGTATTAAGAGACCTTGGAATGAGAATGCAAGACGATGTACATTCGAAGAACATATTGCAATAGTTACCACAGTGGGAGAAAGGTGTAATGGATGGGTTTTACTAGCTTTCTCGTCACGCGAAGTAGAAGTGATACTTACACTATGGTAACAATTTGTTCTGCCGAGAATAGAATATTGTTCTTCACTTTAAATTCCGACTACGAGAAAAAACAAGCTAGAACAATTTCAAGCTATGCAAAGATCACTGCCAAAATTCGCGGCATACAAAAGTACGTTTACCACAAACGACTTTGCTCTTTCCAATTGCATTCAATACAAAGAAGATTCGAGCGATATACTATCATATATGACTAGAAAGTTCTGAAAAGTATTACTGTGAATGTGATTGAACGGATTGTCGCCATGCAGACACTCAGAAAGAACTGGAAGGACTTGTGATGCACGCATTCCAAGCAGAGATGGTGGGAAAGCCGTGGTAACAGCTTTACTGAGCAGGATAATTTACCTTTGATACCTTTGATGATACTTCGGACGAGGTCCAGGCGACGTTACGCACGCCGCCCATCTTGTGCAGAGGTGATGCTGCATTCCGTGACCAGCGGGGTGGCTAACAATGAGTTATCCCCACAGTTGACGTAGCCGCTTACAGCAGGTTTATCAGGCACTTTCAGTAAGCATGCGTCCAGTAGGTGTTTAAATTTCAGGAAACAAGACTGTTTAACAAAAATGACTTGGCATATTCGAAACTCCACTGATATGAAAGTTATAAGTTCAAAAATTTACTGGATTCTCATTTTAGAAGAATACCAGATAGACCAGCGGTCAGCGGTTACGTGCACTGTGGAGATAAATTGCTGCTGGCTCTCTCTCTGGTTACTAAATGCGACCCCACAAAAGACACCCAGCATCGTGACTCCACACACGTGAGGTGATGTGTGAAACGCCACCTGAACTTCGTCCGAAGACCCATAGGGTACACAAGGTGAGGTACAAAGTATACAGTGAAAACACTCGTGAGGTTTTTCACTTTATTTAGAATTTGGATGATTCAGTTAGTGCCGAAAGCAAACTTAATAATATCTAGTACTTAACCAGAAGGTATGTAAAGTTCACAAAACATAAACAAATGCTTTTCAGATATGGGGCAAAACGCAAACTCACAACAGCACTGTATTGCACACGAGCGAGTTACTACGGATGATTGGTCGCGACGAACTAACACTGCCATAAATCGGTGAATATATCGCATTCGAGATCGAGCAGCCGTAAGCCGTCACGGTCACGTGGGCTTTTCTTGATTAGCAGGTGGAGACCAATGCCTTAATAAATTTAAATCCATATGATATACTGATGCTAATTTATTGTTGCTCGATGACATTGGCGCGAGCGTTTCCTTTGCCTCCGGGAAGTAGGAAGAAGGTTATTGGAACGATATCAAGCAAACAGCATAATTGAGTTATTGTGTACGGGTTAAAGATGATAATAATAAAGCTTCATAGAATACTCGTAGATAACGCTACATTAAGCAAAAAAATGGGTCAGTTTGCCACTGGTGAAGTTGTACTATAAGTCAAATAGTACTTTATTAGGTACTCATAACATGGTGGTGCAAAATAAATATATCGAATAGCTAATTACAGCCTACGGTGTGGTTCTCTCTATAGGTGTATTAAAGCAACATATGTAATACACTATCACCTTAGTTTCAAAATGGTGTGATATGCATTGTGAACCAGATGCATATAGGGGCTGTTGACATGCATTGAATACTGTATCTTAACTGGCAAATTGTGATCACATATAGGTTTTAACGTTGAGTTCCTCCGTATATACAGTATAAACACATATGACATGACCTGCACAAGATTTCGTTACATTCATTAGTCGGTAAAATAAGTAGTTATAGGTACATTAAATGTCTTTACAAGAATTTAACAGATTTAATATTTTGTACATATGCTAACTGAGCTCAGTGAGGGTGCGAAGATATTCAGAAATAGAACTGGGCAACAAGCTCCCAGATAATGTATTGCGACCATTATCATATGACATCCAGAAGCAAGATCACAACTAATGTATTATGATAGATCGACTAGAATTTAGTACCATGCACAAGGAAGGCATACTAGGATGAATTAGCTTATGGAAGCCAGCTCAGAAACATTGTAATATGATTGATCGATTGCAATTTAAAAGCAATCGCACTGAAGACGAAACATTATGATCAATTACGCTTGTGAATGCAAATGCTCAGGTAATACTCGTATATTATGGTCAATTAAAACTTAGAGCATGCATACAGATGTTGTATTATGTAAGATCTTATTTTAAGGGCTCCTAACTGTTCTTCTTGGTCATCGCAACCAAATGACATTGACTAGTTAAAACATTTACGTACAATCACTGGGGATTATCAGCGTCTATACGAACACTGTACACGGGCCTTAATACTTTGGGTAAATTTATCGTGGACAGGATTATGCTTCTTATCTAAGCTTGCAAGGGTTCGCCTCCTGCCTAACTTAAGCGACGTTTCAGGTACCTGGGTGAAACAGACGTTTTAGCTCATCCTATAGGATTATTATTTATGACTAACATAATCGAGCGTTGATACATAGCAACTCTCACAATTACCATACTTTGAAAAAAGGCTCTTTGATGAATTTTGATATAAAAGTTGTAGCACCAATCCATTTGGAACTAATGGTAACATCAGATATCAGCATCTCTTCCTGGTTTTAATTCCAGTCCAGAGTGTTGCTTCCTTTCTTGATAGGCTTACCATCATTTTTGATGGCGCGTCCATATGTATCACAGGCTCCTTAATTAAGCTAAAACATTCACGAGCTGTAATAATCAATTGGAGATAGACCTATTTGCAATGAGTAGATGTAGATACATTCCTTCGTGAGCAAAGTTCCCACACGAAAGGGTTAAGCTTCTTAATTCATACCAAAGTCTGCGGGCTGCGATCTCCTTATTTCACTTTACGAACTTTTACAATGACGATCTGAGTGTGTACTCGTACTTTCTCAAACACTTCGTAAAGCTAAGGAAACGTATAAAGCATGTTTCTTTCTTGACGTACTGCTACGAAAGACCTAGATGTTTTGCACTGTTCTACACTGGCTTTCATATTATTATGATCACTGGGACGCAATCTTTCAAACAATGCATACCCAATTCAAATATTTGAAAATGTAAAATTATTAGATGCAGTAAAAAAGTATAAAAATATAACCACTATGTCACTTGAATCGTGCCCACAGCTGTACCTACTGTTACGATATCCATAAATTTGTGATACATTTGACTTTTTTATTGTTGCATCAATAAAAAATTCTTAGTAATTCAGGAAATCCGATGACTTAGTCAATTATAACCAACAGAAGCCTACGATGCGCAAATCTTATCGTTGGCCAGCAGGCTGTGTTCCTGAAAATAATACAAAATTATCCAACGCTAGCTATGCGTTATATCCACTGCAGGCGTTCAGGATGCAGACAACATTATTTTAGTTCGATATGACCATGTATGTACGTGTTCCAAATGCACTGTAAGTGTGAAGCAAGTTTATTGTCCATGTATTTTTCAGCTGTAGTGCTGGCACAATAATTCCAATTATAAAGTGCATAATATAAGCATGAGTGTGCTACTAAACTTGTTAGCTCACAAATTCTTATTATATGCACTTTAACAAAACTATTTGCTCATATGCGCTCTCAAAATTGTAACTTATGCCTCTGCAATACTTTTAGTTCTATAGACAACATTTATGTCATCATTATGGCATTAGGGGCGCAGGCTACTATCGTACAGTTCCAGTGACTGCAAACGATCTTGATTCCTAGCCAATAAAATTAATGTTAGCAGAAGCCTGGGCCCTTGAAATCAACGCTTCAGTTGCGAGCAAAATTTCATGGAATTTCCTCTTGCATTGGAAATGCCCAGTGAGCCATCAAGGATCTGCGAAATCCCACCACCTCGCCTGGAGCGACTGGCCGGTCGACTGTCCCTGCCACGGTCAGTGGGGGCCGTCGCGGCTGCTGCTCTTGGAGCTTATGCTGCACAAAATGCTAATTAATTCTTCACTGCAGGGTTTAGCATGTACGATGCGTCCCTGACAATGTTATTTCTACGGAGATGGCAAGATTAAGTCATGGAGTGAACAGCTGGTTCCTTTGGCTGGTTTTTCAGCCCGTCCATGTAATGAGCAACATGTGCATGAGTTAAACAAGCATGCGCAATAACGGGTAATGCAATAGGTAGGCCTTTGCAACCCTGCAGCCCAGCCATACGAGAAAAAAAGGGCCTCATGGCGGTAAGAAATCGGAGCGTGCGGTCATGCAAGCTTACCTTTGTACTTGAGAGCCACAAGGCACAAATACCTACTTCTGAGTTCATGAAGTTGCCCGAAAATTCCTTCCGAAATTAAGTAATTACATTTCGTAATGCTAGAATACTCGAGGCAGACAGCAGCGTAGTACAACTGCCCCGAACAAGCACCGACTCTGGAACTCGGAGTTCCGACACACACACGAGATACCGGCGTCGTCAATACAACCTCGCTCTCGCTTCTCTAGAGCTGGCGGCAATGAGCCCGACTAGAGGAGTCTGAACTTGAAAGTTCATTTTGATGGCTAATTTGTGACACCAGTAGTACGGAGTGTTACTTTCGACACTTTTGACAGATGTTTACTGAGGCAAATACGAGCAAAGTTTGACAGAACTTAACATTGCGAACAGCGGCGTGCAGTTACTCTTACTGAAAAAAACATATTTCTTATTGAAAATCCCCTATATTGCAATCAGAGGATAACCCAAGTCTGACTAATGCAAGCTTTAAAAATGTTAACCCTGAAAAGCGGGGGTTTTGCAACAGATGATCGAGTAGCATCTACTTGAACATTATTGAGAATCCTTCGTAACGCTAACGTTTAAAGGAAGAGTTTTACAGCTGATGAGTAATATCAAGTTGAACATTAATGATAAAACACAACCTATAATGTGTGAGAAAGAGATTGAGTTTCGGTCGGTGCTGCTTAATTACAGCCACTGTAGAAAATTATTTATTGGGGAATAATTTACATTCGTTTATCAATGACTTCTGTTTTGATTACGAATACAGTTTTGCGAAATTCTGGGCAGTTTGATTAATGCAAGACTTAAGAAAACCCTTTCACTTTACTATAAATCCCTAATGGAAATTAACCTGACTGACGTCAACAATACTACCACTGACAAAATACAGTTGCAAGACGGAGGGTTCGTTTTCATGGCTGGTTGCAAGTAAATTTGAGTACATATGGTTTTGGACACTTTCTTACGTCATAAGTCCAGCCTAAGAGTAGCTAGTGCAATGTAATCATAAATTAAACGTTCACCGTACCTCGTGGGTTTATAGAATCCAACTTTGTCATAAGTTTCAGTACTTTTAAAGAAAAGGTGGGGCAGGGCCCATTAACTTGATAAAAAAGAACAGCGTTTACCGCCGAAGTGAAACTTTCTGTCAAGTCTGAAATAAAGCAATTTCTAAGATAATTGCTATTTACTGGGGATGAATAAGGGATAAGAGGTCAAATTGCACGTTCTGTTGTCTCATGTTCTGGAAAAAAAGCAGCGAGGTTCTAATATATATACTTTTGCATTCTCGAACTTTGACGAATTGCTAGGCAAAATAGAAGGTTATAGTACCTGATTTTTTTTCAGCTTTTGGACAGAATGAACGATACGCGATCAGGAAAATCAGTACATAGGAACTTCGCAATATTTAAATGTTCCTCATTATTAAATTAACAAACTCGTTACATAAAGTTTGATTATTAAATGCCTTAATTGAAGCCATCAAATTATTTTTGATCCAACAATTGCCTTATGTCGTTAATGGCTGAATTCTAGCACTTATGGACCATATCTTTAATCACACAACGATATGCGCCAAATAACAACAGCTAGGTAGATCGAGAGGATTCTTATGAATTCCTATTGCTGATTACTCTGCTCCCCAAAATAAACAACACAAGGTAATTTTTTTTTAATTTGCGTGTATTAATGCATATTCATTATTCTTTGAGCATATAAAAGTCTGTTCTTGTATTTGTTATGCCTTTTTTCTTCGAATTGTGACTGGCTTATAATTTAGAATAACTACATACGTATGCATACGTAAACTTCGATCGCCAAACCCCCGAAATTTTATGTATTTAGAAATCATCAAAAATACCTGGAAAAGTTTTAGTAAAGTAATAATGAAAACTAATGCAAAGTGTATGGTAGCTGAGCTTCACCTTTTTTGAGATTGATAATACACGTACAAGCAAGTTTGTTCATAATTATGTTTAACGCCAGTAAATATACGCTTTAACAATTCTTAATATGGTAACACTGAAAATGAAAACAAAATATACCGTATCTAAGCTCAGCGCTTTCCTAAATTCATTAGTATCGAAGGGAAGCTTATAAATATAGGAATAATTGAAACATGCATGTGAATTGTTCAATTTTATACCACTGAAAAGATATCGCTTAATGCACGGTATCTAAGTGGCGCGTTTCTAGGATTCAGAACAGTCTGCCTGCCACAATTCTCAATACATGGCATCAGTCAGTCCAGAGATCGACCGATGCCGGTATTTTCATTGATTAGTTATTCTAAAAGTTCTTATTCAACTCCCGCCGTATCCACGTTTCGTAATATATGCAACCAAAAATTACTGCAAATATACGGTAGTCTCCACTGAGTTGATACGCAGGTCTTAAGAATGCCAAGCCTTTTATCTCTGAAATTCAACTCTCAGGAACTAATAAACAACCAGATATTACCTCAAATTTTCATCTGTTTGCGGACCGCGAAAACAAGTGAACTCTTTTCACCAAGTGTGGTCCAGGAATTTTTTCGATTTGCCAGAAAAGTGCGGCCGCAACGCATGCAATCGAGGAAATTAATACTGCTGCAAAATGGAGCAAACTTCCAATTGAGCAAGTCCTTGGGCAGACGATAGATAATTTTTCTGCGCAGTACTTATATCGTCTGGCCAGGTCTTCTGACCTTGGACTGTTAGCCATCCACGCGGGCGTCGGGTGCTGATATATGAGTAACGCTGGGCTGCTGACGAGCTGCCAATGCCATAGTAACGCTGGGGCTGCTGACGAGCTGCCAATGCCATAGTAACGCTGGGCTGCTGACGAGCTGCCAATGCCATAGTAACG
>LQNS02278097.1:19728689-19739575 GCA_001587735.2 Parhyale hawaiensis
GCTGGGCTGCTGACGAGCTGTGATCAATACCATAGTAACGCTGTGCTGCTGACGAGCTGTGATCAATACCATAGTAACGCTGGGCTGCTGACGAGCTGTGATCAATACCATAGTAACGCTGGGCTGCTGACGAGCTGTGATCAATACCATAGTAACGCTGGAGCTGCTGACGAGCTGTGATCAATACCATAGTAACGCTGTGCTGCTGACGAGCTGTGATCAATATCATAGTAACGCTGGGCTGCTGACGAGCTGTGATCAATACCATAGTAACGCTGGGCTGCTGACGAGCTGTGATCAATACCATAGTAACGCTGGGGCTGCTGACGAGCTGCCAATACCATAGTAACGCTGGGGCTGCTGACCAGCTGCCAATACCATAGTAACGCTGGGGCTGCTGACGAGCTGCCAATACCATAGTAACGCTGGGGCTGCTGACGAGCTGCCAATACCATAGTAACGCTGGGGCTGCTGACGAGCTGCCAATACCATAGTAACGCTGGGGCTGCTGACGAGCTGCCAACACCATAGTAACGCTGGGGCTGCTGACGAGCTGCCAATACCATAGTAACCCTGGGGCTGCTGACGAACTGTCAATACCATAGTAACGCTGGGGCTGCTGACGAGCTGCCAATACCATAGTAACGCTGGGGCTGCTGACGAGCTGCCAATACCATAGTAACGCTGGGCTGCTGACGAGCTGCCAATGCCATAGTAATGCTGGGCTGCTGACGAGCTGCCAATACCATAGTAACGCTGGGCTGCTGACGAGCTGCCAATACCATAGTAACGCTGGGGCTGCTGACGAGCTGCCAATACCATAGTAACGCTGGGGCTGCTGACGAGCTGCCAATACCATAGTAACCCTGGGGCTGCTGACGAGCTGTCAATACCATAGTAACGCTGGGGCTGCTGACGAGCTGCCAATACCATAGTAATGCTGGGCTGCTGACGAGTTGCCAATACCATAGTAACGCTGGGGCTGCTGACGAGCTGCCAATGCCATAGTAACGTTGGGGCTGCTGATGGGCCGAATATGTTGAGGTCTAATTTTCACGAGAAATTTTCACCCTTTCCGAGCAGATTGACCATTTCCAGTACCATTGATCCGCAATTAAATGTCTTTCTTTACTGATTGCCAAATTTATATACATACGTAAAAATGTGTACGTGGAGGCCAGGGCTACACCAGCGCAATGCACTGCCCTTTTTGTGGGAGACACGCTGCCTGTGACTGACAATAATGCACGGTGTGTAGCGCGATCTGGGTCGCGGCGGTGGGGGACCGTAGGTTGCTGTAATCGACGTTAGGTTTTTTCGTGTAACAAATTTATTGCTTTGTTCGTCTCTTGTTGCACTAGTGTGGCGGTGGCCTAATTAACTAGTGCCGAAACCAGATACAGTATGTCGAATTATATCAATTCACTGACCTCGCCTTGTAAATATGCCAGTCAATAGACAAGCTTATGTAGTACCTTCGAAATCTTTGCCACATTTAATTCATGCCGCTATATAATACTACACAGTTGGCATGATGGGGATCGTTAACTTGCCAAATTTTTAAAATTTAAGCTTTGAAGACGCCTTCAGTACTCCTAGCTGGTAGTATAGACACTAAACCGTATACACACAGAGATTGGTTTGGTTGCATTAACTAAATTTAGTTGAGATAACTAAACTATTGCGTTGGCTATCTAGCCTATCAGACAATTAAATAGCTGCTCTTCCTAATTGATATATCTAAATATTTTTTTAAATACTGTATTTACTGTATTTAAATACTGTATTTTGGTTATATCATCAAATTTCATGGTAAATTTTAAGAAAAAAGTTTGATGCTTGACTGGATTTAGTTATTCTTACTAATAACAAAATAACATTTGGTAACTGATACTAATATAGGGTCATTATTACCAAATACATCAAGCAATAGTAAACAAACAAAAATGTACCATTAACTAAGCCCTTTTTTCAATTTCGCTATAATTACTAAAAAATTTGGCTATTCTAAACCAAACATGTCAACTAAAAAATTTTAGTACCTTATACTGATCTCTGTGTGTATACCTCATTATAAATTTTCACTTTGGATGTTTTCTGATCTCATAGTATGTAAACGGCATAAGATCGCTGAAAGAAAAGAGAGAGAGATCTTCCTGAAAATAAAACCATGCATGAAGAATTCTGGAGGAATTAAGGAGTTTCGAGGACTTAACTATTAATTTCTACCACCACTTAATAACGGCGCAGGCCCCTAGTAGTTTAGTTTTTCCAGAGATAGCTAATAACACGTTCAGTTTTTGACAACACCAACTGATAGTAAAATATTTAAGGACTGAAGAATAAGACGTGCAGTCACAGACGCCAGTTCTTATCGCGACGCATAATACGCTGAAGTTTCTTGTAGTCGGTTCCTTAAAATATGATTTTTCAATAAAGTACATCGTGTTTTTCCAGGATCTTGATGAGATCCGTTAATATAAATTAGAATGCACAAAATCTATATATGTATTTTATTTCAGTTATTTATTTACATGGAAAATTGTGATAAATTTGAATACTCAATGAATACTGGTAGAAGCCGAGCTTCCAAGAGCTGCAAGAATAAGCCCTAAGGCACCACTGCATGCGGGACATCAGGTAATTATTGAACTGTCGGGGGTGACTGTGCATGTGTGCCATGCATCGCTTCTCCCTGTACTACAGTCAGTGCTTGCAATTTGGTGCGTGCCCCCCTTCTTGTGTTTGTCCTATACATACACTGGATAACTTCAGCGATTTGAACACTTGGGATGGGTTCATATATACGTACAGCGGCGTGTGGTTTTATTCTAGTATAAAAAATATGTAAATTTTCACATAACTTGATAAAAACTGTGACGCGGTTTGTTGCTTTGGAATTGTGGTGTTGAAGTTCCATGCAAGGATGAGTTCTAACTTTGGAGGGGCCACATATTGAGCAGACGGTGCTGGCCTATCGTGAAGAGGAACCTGTCCGTAACTAAACTACTGTTTCGAGTGGACTGACAGTCAGTGGGCTACGGGAGCGGTCGGTCATTGTTATTTTTCAATGGGCAGTTAACGAGCGACTTGGAGCAGTCTGTAAGTGATTGTTTATCGACGGGTAGCCCATTTACTCCATAGAGAAGTCTGTAAATACTTATTAATCTATGGACAGTCAATGCGTGGGTCGCATCGTCAAGATCTTGCTCATATCAGGGTGTCTGTCAATGGGTTATATCGAGCAGACTATCCCTTCTCATGTCTAGGTGTCTGTAAATGATATTTATGCTATCAGACGGACACTAAATACATATGTGTCACTCTACTCAAATGATGAAAGCTTTTCCTAAATAAATGCGTAAGAAGATAAATAAGCTCATCATTCCATTGATGCATACCTGTCGAACTGCGTGTCCTTGGTAGGTGATGATTTGCATCCGTGAGCACGTACGTCTAGCAAGTGCTGCTTCTGCAGCCATATTGCAAGTCTATGCAAGGATACGATCTGCATATATATTAGTACAATATAGGCACGGTGTGAATATACGCAGTGAGAAATGATTCATTTGCATAAGGATCAACATAATTTTTATTATACCGTTAAAAACCAATGTAGCATTACAGCATGTCAGGTAAAGGTTCAACGTATTTATACCGTTAAAACCAATGTAACATTACAGCATGTCAGATAAAGATTCAACATAATTTATACCATTAAAAACCAATGTAATATTACAGCATGTCAGGTAAAGGTTCAACATAATTTATACCGTTAAAAACCAATGTAACATTACAGCATGTCAGGTAAAGGCGCAGGTAAGCGTTTTACTAGATGTGTGACAATGAGATCAAATGTAATGAGATCAAGATCCCTATATTTATGTAATTATTGAAGGAATGTTGTGAAATTTCATTCTATACTATAATTTTTTTAACGTGTGGATTGAACGCGAGGTATACAAGTATGTTCTTATGGTGCATTTGTTACTTGAGACATAAACCTTTATATTCTGTATCATCACTATGTCGCCACTGGGTTTTTATAGATTAAGATTTTTCTTATTTAATTTACCCTTAGAGAAGTATTTTTCCTTGTGTCGAAGTCTTTGGAATTTTCATAATACAAATAATAAGCCATTCATGAAATTTTAGACTAGCATATAACCGATTGTTTAAACTTTTCGATTGGTATACCGATATTGTATATATGTAGTTCCGTGAGCAGTCAATGTATAAATGCAAATTCCTACAAACTATTATTTATTTATCCTATAATGGCGCAATTCATACCATCCGTGCGTGTGAATGGATTAAACGAGTATATACAATATATATATATATATAGATGAACATATCAAGTACCTATACTTGTAAACATGGCCAAGGTGTAAAAAACGGAGCATTATCACCTGCGCAGCCATTAATGTCATTGCGATCTTTCACGGTAACAATATAAATTTTCCTATCAGTAAGCATGCATAGACGTATGTTTTAATTAACAGAAAAAGGGTAAGAAACCAGTTGCAGCCTGCATGGAGCTGCCTCGTATTCATGAATGCGGATGCTCCGTACACGCATATACACTTAATTGATTCTATATTTCTGAAATTCAAGCAGTTGTAGTAATAATCTAAATTTGGTACTTATCTGCAATTTCGGCGGTTCCGGTGTGTGG
This sequence comes from Parhyale hawaiensis, assembly GCA_001587735.2. Lineage (NCBI taxonomy): Eukaryota > Metazoa > Arthropoda > Malacostraca > Amphipoda > Hyalidae > Parhyale > Parhyale hawaiensis. The sequence goes on from LQNS02278097.1 coordinate 19,733,368, forward strand.
CCCACCTCATATATAGCCTATGTGTTAGCATATATAGTTGGTTAGGTTAGTTAAGAATAGGTTAGGCCTTGTTGGATAGGTTCTGTTCAGCGAGAGCAGGTGCCTAACCTAGATTATTTAAGTACACGTATTATGCATGAATTCTAAATAGGTCATACACTATACCGGCTCCAGTTCGTCCCTATACTGGCGGTCTTATATGTACGACCCTGTCCCGAGAGCACATCGGACCGGATGCCTCCTACATTAAATGGCTACATATGCATGCAGGTACTAAGATTTGTCATTGAACAGTTCACAGTGTTTAACAGGTCGAGTGCTAAATACTGTAGAATGCAGATGATGTAGCCTGCAGCTCTAACCTGCATTGTGAGTTTACGTATTACAAGTAAGTATAGTCTACTGCGCATCGTACGTTCTCCGTTTAAGATGAACACGACTACAATGAAAGATACTTAACCCTAGTCTGTGATGACTGTAGTGGTTCCTAAGAGCCTGTACACCCACACTAGTCAAAAGAACAGACTTCGTCATCTCCAAGTCCAAATGCGTTGATGAGTCCACTTAAATAGCGAACACTTGAAAAGGATTTTGAGCTACAATTTCCTCCAAATTTGAGGAGATGTCCGGAACATAACTAACGGCAATTACTGAGCGAACGGACGACTAACATTTTTATAGTTTGTTTTGATAAACTTAAGCTAGTTTTACGACAGCGCAACAAAACATGCGGACAATTAGCTAAAGAAAATCGTTCTGTTGACTAGCGTGTGCCACTCACTTTAGTTTGTGAACGGGTATGGTATATAGTTCATTAAATGTTTCTGAACTTGAATAATTTTGTATATAAGTTGGTAAGTATTGTATTGAGTGGATGGAAATGCAATATATTTGCTGTAGGTATAAAATGCAGAGTACTGCAACTTAATTTTTTAACCGCCACATGGAGTCTTCAGTTCGCCTATAGTGCGAGGCAATGCAATTTGACGAGCTTACACTTGTCCGAAACATCACTCTTGGGCTCTCGATTCACAAGCTGGGATTGAGTTTCAAGCGGTAGGCACATGCCAATTACACTTTATACAGTTGAAAACTCAGTCATCTGTGAAACTCTATCTAAAGTGACGATATTAAGGTCTGAAACTGAACAACCGGGCAAGTTGAAGTTGAGAGGATTAGATCGTCATTGTTAATCGATAGTGCCCTAAGATGTGCAAGAAATTCTCATTTGATTTTGTAGCCAGTGTCTCTGCGCGTTTAGCTATGTGGCCCAGAAAGGTTTGGCACTGTAGCAAACAAGAAAAGCGCGGCACAATGAAGGGGCGGGGCCACCAGTATCGATGCTCCGCCCACCCTTGGAGTGCCAACCACTTGGTGCATGTTGCGGACAAAGATAAGTATATTGCTACCGTGTTCGGGCGCTCTCACAAAAAGCTATAACCTTGATATCTCGAGGCACTATTTTTTTAGAAGTTGGCCTAGTAATTCCAAGCGGCGAGCTTCCATAATGCCACGGGCGAAAAGTTAAGTTTTCCGACAGATTCGTTATTATGTTGTAGTCCGCGTAAACTATGCAAGAATTGCACACTAGGGGAGATTGCATGATAGCAGGGAGTGTTAGTCTACTTGGACTTTTTGACGGATGAATTGAGTCCTTGGATGATTTAATTTAGGGGTGCGGTGACTCAAAACAGCTTCTTTACTGAGCCAACTTTAGCTGGCAACTGCGCAGTGTTTGACTTGGATTTTTGTTTTGTGTAGGCTGCGTGTAATGTGTGGACAAGAATTAAAAAAAATTGATTACACTACACAAGCGATATAGATTTCNGGTGACTCAAAACAGCTTCTTTACTGAGCCAACTTTAGCTGGCAACTGCGCAGTGTTTGACTTGGATTTTTGTTTTGTGTAGGCTGCGTGTAATGTGTGGACAAGAATTAAAAAAAATTGATTACACTACACAAGCGATATAGATTTCATGCTACGATGGAGTTTATCGTAAGGGTATAAAGTACTGCATGGAACTAGCTCTTTCCAAGGCAGGAAGGTGCAGTTGTACCCTATTTTACAGTAGACATGTCTCACTGAAGGTGGTAAAATTTACTTTATTTGAGGTACCCAATTTTTTTTTTGCGAGTGTGATGCAACTACATTTAATGGAAGGTGTTCACGGCAATGATTATAGAGACAAGTGCTCAGGATGGGTTCTGCTAATTTCTGAAGGCATGTGTCGATCATGTATGATGTATTAAGAGCTGTTATGATCAATATGCAAAGCTTAAAAGATATACTTACTAAACTAGGGTTGTTGAACTTAATTATACGTCGTGGGTGACACTTCAGCAATTACTTAACAGCTACGACGTATGCATAGAATTATGTGTTATATTATATATATATATATATATATACACTCGCATTTAAGATACTCATATATGTATTAATTTACTGCAAGCAAAAAAGTGTAATTCTACAAAATGAATTCATAATGCAAGCGGTGAGGAGCCGCTGGCCATCAACCGACCGCCGGGCCGGTCGTGTTCTGCGGGTCTGCCACACGTACTTTCGCACGTACGTACGTACACCGCCCTGTACGAAACTGTCTGATCTGGGCCAGGATATATAAATGCCCTCGATTCACCCCTCCAATTGAGATAATCTAATCCAATCAGCTTTAGCTTGTCCAGCTCTTCCATCCTAGGTGTTCGTTTCCCCACTGTTTCAGGCATTAATTTCAAGGGCAGTTGGCTACTATTGGCTACTATAGATCCAACGTGGAGAACAGAACGCCGAGGATTGCAATAATGGATAAGATACATGAATTTATTCAGATTAGACTATCTAGGTGGCGGTGGACGAGCTGACAAAGTCTTTCAAGGTAAGAGTGTATGCATAATTGCTGCAGCATTACCTATATGTTATGTCTGATAGGCGTTATCTCATAGTAAGAACATAACTAAGTCGGCGTCTCGACTTTTATAGTTGCCACACTTGTCATATTCTTTTTGAGCGATCTTTGATCGATCGTGGTGTTATGAAAGTACAAAGTTGAGCCAGCTTGCAATGGCGTATCATATATATGTTCGTGCATCGAGTTACTTTGTGGCCTCCTAACGTTTTCTCTGCTAGATTAACCAAAGTACAAAAGGTATTCAGGGATATAGTAACGGTTATGAAAATATGTCATGCTAACTAGTAGCTGATGAGCATGATTGAGTGTATTTTTCGCTTTTTAAAAGTATATACAGATGATTGGTTTTATTACCATTTTAGTTCATATATTACAATAAAGTGCGAATAGGTTTTTCAACTTTCTCATCGCGCGAAACAGAAATAGATGATACTCACTCTATGGCAACAATCAATACTGCACTGAATCAAGTATGTACTGATCCTTTTGGTTGCCGAGTAAATAAGAGATCCTCCACTTTCAAAATTCGAAGCATACAAGAACTCTACTATAGCACAAAAGACTTGACCGTCTCTTCTGCTTGTATTCAATACAAAGAAGATTTAAATGTTTCACTGTGCGAGAAGCGGAGTGTCGCCTCACATCCGAAATGCCACTGAAAGGAATGCTACGAAATTAAAAACAATTGCTGCATTCTTATTAAAAAAGATTCCTGGATAGACCAGCGATCATATATAAGTTACATGCACTACGGGGATAACTCATCGCTGCATGGCTAGCTCTAACTCCCATGCATGGTACAATTAACAGAAGAAACTGGTCATCGAACTCTTCACGCTCGCGACGGCTTGAACAACTACATCTGGACCTCGTCCGAAGACGATGAAGGTAAGGTGTCTCAAGGTAAGGTACTATATAATAATATATATACATAGTGACGTTTATATGAGAAAAAATTGGCGGTTAACTATATGTGGGAGGCACATTAAATATAATTTTTTTTGGAAATAGTACTATTTAAGTACTTGACTAAAATTAATTCACTCGGGCAGATAGAAACTAATCGCAAGTCGAATTTGATAAATATGGGTGCTTTTTAGCGTTGAGCTTCAAACCGTAATTAAGATCACATGACTGGTCTGATCCTGAGACGCAACTAGATGCGATAACCGATAAACTCCCTGAGCTTAGGATTATACACGTACTTGTATGTCAGATATCTTCAGCTAGTGCCACGGTAGCTGCATGCTTCCGTTCTCAGCTCTAACACCATGTATCGCTCGCTGGCTCGATACTTCGCCAGACTCTCGAGCTCTTTGCAGATCTTGGTGTGCTGACTCGGCAGTTGTGTGTGCATGCACGGCGCTGTGGCAGAACTGCTTCCCTCAGAGATGAGAGGGTGGGGGGTCTCGGGTCATTTGCTCCTTCCGTCAAATTGGCGCCATAGTTCTTGGCCCGCGGGTGACTGCGGCTACACTTACTCATCTGGGGCCAGTGGGCCTATACCCGCAGCACAAACCAGTGCATGTGGGTTTCCCAGGTGAGGGTGTGGTCTAAGTTGACTTTACCTTTAGTTTACGTCACAGTTAAATTTACACGCAAGTAATATGGATGTCGTCCAAAATCAGAGGGCAATATACTGCAGTTTAATTATCGCATTGTCACACTGCATCCTTTGCAGTTGTATTAATTAAATACAAGGTGTCAGTTCTAAGTATACATACTCCAGACGCAATATAATTTTCGATTTGATGCGAATTTGTTAGGTACATATGTTGAACTTTTTGACGATGGATTTTTGATAAACATTTTTTATGCCTAGTTTTGACATTTTAATTCTGTCTATAAGTAACGTTTAATTTATTACTGCTCTTATAAAAAAACAATGTTTTCATAAACTAGGATTCGCACAACTATATTTTCACGTGACACCGAAGGTTTTATTTGACCCTTATACGGGTAAAAAGATCCTTATTATTAATTATATAAATATTATTATATATTATTTAATACACAAAACAAATATAGCAACCCAAGTAATTAATTATGAGCGCAGGAAAGTACAGATATGACATACATAGGCAAAAGATTGCAGCTATTGCTAGGCTCAAGTGCTTGTACTATGTACTACCGGGGCTACAGTAGGCAACTGGATGCTCAACATCTGAATCAGACACGGGTAACATAAACAACGTACCAGCTGAAAGTCCCATTATAAGTTGTGCGTGTGGCTGCATAGAGTGTCCTTGGCACAAGTCAGCAAACAGAAGGGAGCATGAGAATTTACAGGCAGGGATTTGAACCCTAAAATATTCCAATATATATAGTCTCTGCAGATATATAGAATAAACTACATTATCACATTTCACGATTTTCACTACACCACGTTCATTGTTGAAAACAACTAAAATAAACTCCACAATGGTACATGCATTATATTAGAGGCATCATGGTCAGTGCAATAGATCTTCTGCCCAGCCTGGAAAAAAAGCCAGTAGCTTCAACAGAATTATCTGAATTTTTCGGTACTGGACTGTCGAGCATGATTTATCGTAGGACGATAGCTATTCACAAAAGAATATCTTAAGCTGCATGCTGTCTTTCTCTATTAGGAAACCGGCTGAAATAAATAAAACTATTGCTGTTAGATCGAAGCCAACCAGCACTTCAATTATACAAGTCCACTGTGACTATGTTGAACTGTAAGTGTGGCAAGTTTTTGCTACCTTTAATGAGATACTTAGGCTATTGTTAACGTCAAGGTGGCAAACAGAGAATGTGTTGTTTATTGAACGACTTTACCACGTCTCCGTCCAAAACTTCAGTGTCTTGTCTATTCTAAAGGGGCCCTGATGGAGCATGAGGATGAGTTGTAGGGTAACAGGCAGTCCCCGACCTTGTAATAAGGTCGGCTTGTGTGGAGAACATGCAAGTTTTGCAAGACTATTGAGGTTTTGTCCAGGCGGCCGGTGCAAGCGGCTCCTAACAAGTGCTCCCAAAGTACCTTATTTTTTATACTTGAAGAGCTCAATTCTATCGGAAACCTCTCCATACAATCATCAGTTATCTCCGTGTTTGTTAATATAAAGGCCACTGCGACTCGTGTGCGAGTAATTGCTGGCGAAGATGAAGACTATCAGACCCAGAATCTTAGGACTTTTCGAAGTCCGCTATACGTTAAATATGGACGCGGGAGCATAAACTGTGTTACGCTCGCGAATGATGAAAGAAAGAGCTTGTGTTAATTGGACATGCCAACCCTATCATTATCTCGACCATATTTTGAACTAAGCAACATC
>LQNS02278097.1:19763437-19791516 GCA_001587735.2 Parhyale hawaiensis
TTTTTAAATTTTACATGTTATGTGAAAATTTCAGTAAGATCGGATCACTAATAAAGAAAATTCCAAAATTTGTAAACGATCCCCTTAAGTGGTCTATTAAAGAATGGACTTGCTGCAAAATAGATCATATCATCGTACGCCTGTCATGTGCAATTTTCTCTAAGTTACTATAATTTTGGAGTCGACAATATTACCATTTCAATTCAATATATATAGCGAATTAAATGAAGTTTTACACGCTGTGTTAGTACATAAAAGTATTGTTTTTTTTTTTTTTGTACAATTACTGATTTTTCCTACTTTGGTTTGAATGCTTAATGAACACTGATGCAGCTCTACATATGCTCTAGTATGAGATCATCATGCAGTCAATATATAATTTTTTTTTATCTCTCTGTTGAGGCTGTAAAATCCCACTCTGTTGACTACAGTACCCAGGTTGTAAACTAGAATACTCTTTTTTTTAATGGCTAGAGTGTTAAGGTTTAAAAATCCCGCTGTTTACCACAAAGTTAAAAGGTTGAAGCTCCTTTTGTTGGCGTCTGATGCTAATGAGGTGCATCATTATCGAAAAATCTTGAAAGTCAGAAAATATACTTGCAACTGATGCAATAAAGTTATTCTATAGTTGATATATTCCATGAAAAGATCGAACCATAAACTATGTTCCTAAATTCAGTTTAAACCGGAGTCCAACAATTTACACGTCGCAAACACGACGCTTCCTACACTAAATGCGGGTATCTGGACATTCAACGAAAATAATTTTTGAGCGCATTTCCGCTCAATGATATCGTTTTATATTATTATTAATTTAAACATAAATAGTGCCAGTTGTTGTCATTGTTTTAGCCCTGAGGTAAGCATGACGTCACAAACCCTCGTTAGAATTAAGGCTAATAAGAAGTTGATCCAATATTTTTATCATTCAAAGCGAGCGAGAAGCCGCGGAGTAAAAGGTAAGGGCCAAAGAACACGATGTCCCCACGCATCTAGAATCAAATAATATAATTTTAAAATATTAAACTCTGGACGACTTTAAAATCCAATTTTCTTGGCCTCAATGTACGCCGAGAACATTGCCTGCAGTTACGGAGGGAGGAGGAGGACGACTTTTATCACCTCTTTGAGTGATGACCTTAGCGGTGATTTCGACTTACATTAACCACTTACGCGAACTCTTTCAGAAATTAGACTCGGTAACATTTATGTACTTTGACGGCATTGTTTGCTGGGGTTGTAGTTCTGAGACTTCGTTCTGCACTGCATGGTCTATTCCTTCAGGGCAGAGTATACCGTCGGTGTCATCGATTAGATCGTCATAGCCGAGTAATCTTCTACTCGGGGACTGACCCAATGTGGTAATTTTAGCAATGCTATTCTTACGAAACACATTTCTCAGCCGTTGGGTAAAAGGTTAAGCTAGGTTCATAAAGCTTGACTTGGCTGAAACTTAAACAAGAGCAGTGGCTCCGCTGCTCTGAATCATGCTACAGGTGTTAGAAACAACTCGATTACGCATAAGACGGCTGGAAACTCCATTTTAAAAAGTTAAATTAAGCTTTTAACAGTCTCAGAGGGAATCGATTAAGAGTTAACGCCATACACTCGACACTCTGGGTTGAAGCCAGCTCGTCTGTCTAAAATTCAGTATAAGTTAAGTCTCTCGTATTGATTCACTTTTGAAGGCCCATTGACGATACCTTGCATATATGGCTCGTACATGTAAATTAGATTGTTGCCAACAGGAGGACCAATAAAGGCCCATTACAAGAGGGTAGCCGTAGCCCAGGCATCCTCTGTTCGGAGCCATTGCTGTTTCGTAGACATGCAAAATCATACGGACATTGAGACTAACCGCAGCATTTGGATAAGTTTACAGGTGTTTTCAGTTGCTGCAGATCAGTATAGCTAGGGGCACTATTACACCTCAAAAAATACAAGTTAAAAAAAAATCACACACTGAACAAGCAACAACATATCTACGCCAAAATTCTTCTCTAAACGTGTGACAGGCTGAGACTACGTGTTGGAAATTTAAAATTAAAACTTTGGACTCGGACTCAGATGAATTGTTGGAAATAATAATTTGAAGAACTGGCCTCGAAATCGAATACGAGTTGGAAATTCACGACACAAATGAGTTATACGAGAGAAAACACGATGACTGCGTCGAATGCTAAAGCATGCTACAGGCCTAAAGTTTAACATTTCCTTAATCTTCTTATGGGCTTGATATAACCAAGAAAGATATTTGTGAATGAAATTTTGAAGTGTTTTCATAACACGCAAAAGTACGGAGTTAACTTCTGCAAACTGTAGAAATGTCTGAACATATTCGGATTTTTTTTTGTACTTTTTGTTGGTTGCCGTTATTTATTCCGCGAAAGATGATATTTTTTAGAGTGTTACCGTATATTCAAGACTCTTTTTTCTTTTTCTTGAGAAATTTACGAATCCGCTGTATAATAAGAGATAAATTATCTTAAAAATTTTGAAGAGCTACCGTAATTTCACCCTACATTGCTAGCACATTTTTCAAGTTTTTCGTAAACTTTCGTACTGTATTTTACAGTACAAAATCTGAAACTTTGTTTTTACAAAACTTCTAATGTTTCCATAAACAGTATGCGTTATTACCGGACATAAGTATAGTGTTCTGCTGAAAGAAAGTAGTTTTTTTAGTTAAAGAAAATCTGTTCTAACATGGACACAGGAGGAGCCAAGACCATTCATCAAGTGCTTAAATTCAATTAAGAAAGAAAATATAAATTAATTCGCTCTTAATTATGACATCGCAGTAGTTCAAAAGTTGCTGCTAAACTATTTCAAGGCAGACTACAACTGGGAAAATTTCGCTCACAAATTCAAATTCCATTATGAAACATGGTAAAAATGAATAAAAGGTTTGCTTAGAGATATCATTTCCTTTACCAAGCTGCAAGAAAAAAAAAATCTTTTCCTATGCTCCCTCGTGGCTCGTTTCGCTCAAGACCTTCAATTCCACAAACAAAAACGCTAAAGAAAACCTACGTTTTGCCGAGCGATATCATTACGTTTTACAAGATTCATCAAACATGTTCCACCATATCGACACCGGCGGTAGCAGCTGCTGTCAGGGATTTAATTTCCATTGTAAAAACTAATAATAAGTCGGCTTAAAGTCGCTTTCTTTTGTAAATCACAGCAACTCTTTTCCCCAATATCGATACCGGCAGAACTCGCGGTGGCAATATCCATTAGGAGGCAAAATAAGAAGCTAATAGACTAAGGACGCAGCAATGGGCAACATGACTGTCGGCTCGTTAACATGTTAACGGCGACAGTTTAATTTCTTGCACGTTCCAGCCCATGGAACGTTTTCTTTCGCATTAACTATTAACCCTTGCGAACTGTAGCTTCCAGAGTTGTCAGGTGCGAATTATAAGGATATATGCGTCGTAAAGAATCTTCCATGGGGTAATTTCTTGCATCGATTTTAATTTATGAACGGTTGTTAGGAGCAGTCCGTCAAAGCCCTCGGTGCGGAGGGTCCAGAATGGATACACTTAAAATTTATTTGAAATGACGGTCTTGTAAATTTTGGGGCCTACGCAACAAGATAAAGGCCATTAACGTTAATAGGTTGGCTCAACAATGAGGCAACTTAGTGTATTGTTACTTCACTTGAGCTAGTAAATAGCAAGTATTCATTAGTGTGTATAGGCAATATTTCAAGAGGATAGTACGATAAAAAGGATCTCATGTATCTAACAAGCAGAATTATATCCACAGAGATATGCAGAGACGCCTCACCAATGTATTTTCAGGTGATCATTCTCGAAAATTTGAATGCGGGAGAAGTATTGAAAATAAAGTTATATTTACAACGTTCTATGGACGACCAGCGACGTAAACACTAAGCTGCAGCAATAAAGAACTTTATCGAAAAATGAGCTCAACAATTAGGAACATAAATTCCCATACGAAAAATTCTTATCAACAAAATTTTTTCATAGCTATTTTTTATCATCGGCATTGATACGCATAATGGAATTCCACGGTTGTGTGTCAAGGTAAAAGTAGCTCATGAAGCTATGGACAAAATTGGAGAACGAAAATACAAACTCGATATTATCATCACTGAAACTTATGCTAAACGTAGCTTCATTGTGTATTTATTATATGTAAACTTTCAGTTGAATTTATGAATAAATAGTATAAGAGTTACATTATAAGTATGTGCTTTAGTGTTTTATGGTGGAAAATTTAAAGAACACTTGTCAAGAAATACGATTAAGAAGGTTCATTAACAGTGCAACAATGAACGTAGACAATCACCTACTCGTTATCTTATCCCCTGTGAAAGGGCATTGCAAAAAGGTAATCGTAGAGGTTTACAAACATAATGTGATGTGCTATATATAACCATTTAAACAATATGAGATTTGTTGGCTCCTGATCCTATAAGAAGGTTAAGGCAGTACCTGATGCAAATGTAACTGCGATGTAGGGCATGTTTAATTTGGAGGTATGACTTATCTGAAACTGCAGACAGGTGCATTGGATCCATCGTTTCCAATCATGGTATGATAATGTACGTTATTATACAATGGTTTTCAATAGGGTTACAAGTGCTAGAAGTAATCCTATTACTGAGGGTTACTAACTTCTACTTTACTGAGATAGACTCGGTTTTTTGGAAGTCTCAAGTTTAATTGATCAAAGGCCAACGTCAGTTCAACGGGTCGACGCTAGACCACCTAGCTGCCTCAAGTTTCAGATAAGTCAAATTTCGAAAGCATAATTTCGGCGATCAGTCGAACACGCCCCTAGCCACCTCAAAGTCCTGACCTAAGCCCGATAGAGCTTGTGAAGAAACTCATTCGAGATAATATAAGAAAATATCAGTGTGCGAATGAGACTATTTTATTTAAATAAAAATAGAATGTTGTGACGTCTTACGGGCGATGATATGCCCAAGTTATTACTAGCAAAGGCCTGTGCACTTTTTATTGAATCCTATATGATAAATCGCATGAAAGTTTCCTAATTTGCTCAATTTTCTGCATTGCTAAAATATAGTTCTCTACTATTGCACCCAATACTGTGCTAAAATAGAAAAATTTTTCACCGGGTGCAATTCTTTGTGTATTTGAAAATTCATCAGAAATTTTTAAAATGATAATTACGCACATGAAGCTATGTTGGTTATTAGTTTTGACAGAACCGAAGCGACAGTAAAGCCCGCTGCAGACGAGTGTTTTGTCCTGTATTTTACCTTCGAATATTTCATTGTGTCTCTGCAATCCCAACTGTGCGTCTGTCGAAAGATTTGCTGCTCTGTTAACCATCAAGTGACCTAGTTTTGAAGTGTCATTGGTATATATTTCGATAGATCTTGAAACTTTAAGTGAATAGTGACTCAGAAACCAATTAATGCCCGTTTTTGTAGCTTTAAAAAACTCAGTAATTCTATTGGACGTTGCGAAATGGAAACACAGAACAAAAGATTCTCGATCGCAGAGAGCTTATAGTTTCGAGTGCAAAAATAATTTTCATTCTTTAATTTTATCCGCGACTGTACATTTAACCGTGCTTTGCTATAAGCAGGAGATGATACTGAGGTGTTGAATTAGAAACGAGTGTCACCTCACTATAACGGAAAAGTTGTATAGTACTGACTGAAAATTTTGGCAGCCCTAGAAGCTAAAAACCGTAAAACACAGTCTAGGGCGCCTAAAATTTCTGTTAGTCTTGTTGATGGCCATCATCCTAGCTCTCAGGATACTTTTATTCTTTGTTTTATCGTAAAAAGGTCGCGAAAGGCTGTAAAAGGCCGCAGATGCCCTCTGCGGTTATTTGTTATTCGAGTCGTGATGTTTTCGATCAAGCGAACTCAATTAATTACTGCCTCACGACTGCATCAGGAATTCGCAGTAATTACGAAGGTTGTAATTACCCAGTGGTATTGAATGAAAAACAAACGTTATTAAATGGAATTGTCATGATCCTCTTGTTAGGTTTTTCAATCTTTGCATTAAGTAAAGAATTTAAAATTGCAATGGAGCATTGATTAGGTTTAATTACAGCATTGTCAGGGGATAATTGAAAGGTATCATTACCACACACCAATTTCATTGGGTGCATATATGAGCTTAAGAAGAACAAAATTTGCAAGAGTACCATAGATCGAGTGCAGGCAAGTGCAAATATAAGAAAGAACCTGGAGAGATGCAAAACCTGCTGATGATTTAACACCTGCACTACGTACTGCTCGGAGGTGCTCCAGGGGATACCTATTGATAAACGCCGACACTTTATTTATTACTCCATTTCTGTCTATTGAGGTAGACATTTATGTACTATATATTGTTTATATAGTTATTTCCAATGGCGGCTAGTGCATTGGGCCAGAGGGGCCGGGCCCAACCAACGAATTGAATGAAAGATTACAAAAATACAAATCTACGAACACCTCCTTAATAATAATAATCTTTTTAAGAATTCACCACCTCAATTCAGCACTGGAAAGCACGTTTTCTTCAGAATCTCTTCCAAATGAATGGCGTGAGGCCAGAAGCTTTCGGCCCCATTTCGCCTTTTAATTACAGCGCGTATAAAGGATGACTGGCGGGCGGGCGGTATCGGGCTGTTGCAATACAAATGAATGACTACAAATTGGGCCCAGCTGAGCTTGGCCCCAACGAGCAGGCCTGGAAGCAGGGCTGCCAAAGCTTCGGTGTTTCTCCTAGAATTTTGGGTTTTCGCTCAACGACTTAGGTTCGATTCTGACAATTTTCGTCCTTCTGATGATGACATCGAACATACGCAGTATATTATAAAGCACATGGATCTTATTAGTTTCTAGATGTTGTTTCAAATATTGTTTTGTGTCACATTTTGAGATTTTTTTCAGTGTGATCGTGGATTTCTCAAAAATCCCATTGGCAGTCCTGCCTTCACGCTAAGTCGCCAAGGTCAAGAGCTCAGTGTGCTTTTAGCTATTATGTAGTGTATAGTGCTGCCATGCTCGGTAGCCGTCCCTCTGGCCCCGTTAGGAAAATCCCTAAAGATTATCTTTCTTTACTCACCCTCGAGCATGGACAGGTTTCTGAATAGGCTATATGCATACTAGTCAAAGTCTTGAGTCCTTTCTGCCACTAAATGGCTTAATACGGTCCTGCTTGGAGAGCATATATAACATCACAAGCCCGCGTAAGTCGCTACGATTATTATTTAGGCTCTGAACTGAAATGTAGGTTAGCTGGCTCCACCCGTTTAAAGAGCCACGTGCAGCGACTGAACTTTTTACAGTGTAGTAGAGTTACCTATGAATATGAACTGTATCTCCACATTATTTTCCCTTTTATGTTAAGCAACGTGAATGGAACAGCACAGGCATTTCCCCACGTTAATTTCGTTTTGTGATTGGTCAAAAGAAATTGGATTTTTTTACAGTTTTGGTCAACGGAATAGAATACCAAAATCTAATTGGTAAAGCTTTCTTTTCCCGCAGAACTATTTACAAATGCTTGTTGGACACTCTCACACGAATTGTCCCATTGTTTCCAAAGATTTATTGAAAAAAAGATTTCAAATAGCGAAGAAAAATTTTGTCGTAAAAAATATTTTCAGCTAAAACAGAAAAATAAAATCGCAAAAAGCGTTTTCAATTAACACAGAAAACTCTGACAGCAAAAAATGCCTTCAGCACAACGTAAAAAATTTAATCTCAAATATGTGTGCACAGAAAAACTTAATAGCATGAATTGTTTCAACTCTAATAAAAAATATTTTTACTTGCAGGAGATACTTTCAATTTTCGCAGAAAACAGTGAATCGCAAACAATATTTTCAATTAACACAGCTGAAGGTAGCTACCGGTTATTCCTTTAATATCAAATGAAACAGCAAAAAAAAAAAGCTTTCTACGCAATGGAAGCATCGTAGCGTTTTCTTCAACCCATCAGCAAAAATTTTGCCTGTCAGAGGATGTAAATGAAGTGCCAGTTCTGCGCACGTCTCGGACCCGCTTCTAACTGTTCACCTCCGAGCAGTTGCCCCGAAGCCCAGCTCATCGAACACAAACGATGCAATGCTTCTACTCAACTAAAAGAAATAGATTTTTTTTTTATTCTTGACTAACTTATGCATTTACGAATTATGTAACTGCTCCAATCACCGCCACACCAAAGTTACGTTTTAAATAAATTTTCCCAGCTAGCAAGTGGTGGTTAATGTATATGCGCTAGAAGGCTGACGCGATACCAACAAGGACCGTTCATCCCGTTTCAATTGGTAATAAAGCGGTGCTCTTCTTGCGGAAAATAGAGTTTAATTGAAATGCATACACTGAAAAAAAGCCGTATACGTCTACAAGGACAAACTGTAACGTTTTAGTTAGTGCCATTTATGCAAAAATTGAGTTTAATTAAGATTTTGTAGGACGAACGCCATAATTGTAATTTTGCAAGTGTATTCTACTGCAGGAACGTATGGCAATAATACGCTGTTAATCCATCAACACATACTACCCTTTTTTTTGGACGGTATTGACAGTACTACATATTCTTACGAGAAATGGAGGTTTACTAAACGAGTATAGGTGCTTATGCATAGTAATACGAGTGTGGCGTATTCACATTTACTTTGTCAGCATGAAATTTGTCTTTTATGATTGATACATATATGGTGGAAATTATATTGAACCATGTACTTTTACAACCGTGAAACAATTCAGAAGATGATTGTAACTTTTCTCGTTTTTGGTCTGGGTTGTTTTAATTTTACTTCGCACAGCAAAAATTCCTTCTGAATTCATAACGATCTAAATTATTAAAGTCACTGCTGTAAAGGAATATCGTACGATGCAATTTTGTATGCTGGATTTAGGTATGGTTCTAATTAGAACGGCTATAGATGGTGAGCGCATCTATGCAGACGAGCCGAGGGCAGGGAGGGGAATTTTCTACCCAAGTTGCGACAAATAAAAAAAAAAAATGGTGGAGTACTGGCAGGTAAATAGTTTGCCTGCTCAAAGAGACCTCTTCACTAGCAGTTGAAGTCATAATATACATACTTTAACCGAAAATTTGTTTGGTCTTGAGTGTCGAACTTACAATATTATTAACTGGCGAGCTTGTGATAGTACAAGCGGCGAACTTGTCACAGTCTTACGTGCCGAACTTGTTATAGTCTTAAGTTACAAACTTGTGATAGTATCAACTAAGTGGCCAACTTGTGAAAATATCAAGTTGTATTAGGGCGCCCGCTCACATACGCAAAAGTTACATTACCACTCAATTCAGTATTGGATTGCGTTACAGCACACAAGGCTTCGGCTTGGACATTGCTACTATGCCACTAAAAAGAATATCTAAGGTATGAGTCCTTTCTTGCAGTTTGTACGTTATAACAAGCAGCAATATTGAACCTCTGAGGATGCCTCTTACTTCTGAGCTAATTTTAATTTGCAATCGCATAGTTTTATCGTGACATTCAAGCGTCATTAGCGGTAGCACGGCAACGTGACGGCAGAAGCGAAAAGTTGGGTGAGTGAGCAGTTTTTGCGATAGTGTGCCCACGATATTAAGAATACCACTACTATTAATAATAATAATATGAAAATAATAATGATATCTCAAGACTGCCCTGCGAGAGCTGAAGTGCCGTCATCTCCACCCAGGAACCCTCCAGAAAAGCGCTCTACTTGGAACAGCGCACATCATTCGCAAAGTGCTCTGAGCCTTAGGTCGCAGGATGTGACTCGGCGCCAGAGTGTAGAGCTGAACATCGCTCAACCGATCCAATTTGGGTCGTGAAATCCCCTCGAAAATAATAATAGCATTTAGGGTATTTAATGATATTAAAAGTACCACTAATAATAATATCCTCTAGGTCATGCAATAGAATTAAATCTGAAGACTTTTTTAATGGGGAGAGAAACATCAGTTTATCTATCTGGTAAGACCTTAAGTTCTATGGGTTGCAGTTAGTTCAAAGAACTGAATTTTCTGTTACTCAAACGAAATTTTCTGGAACGAATATTTGACTACAGTAATTTCAGACGTTTCGGATGCGCTCGTTGACATAGAGGTATTCTAATCTGATTAGCATCAGCTAATGCAGGGCATTGTACATGACCGTTCGATTCACAATTTTGGATCAAATTTTCAACCTATAAATCGCAAACCGATTATGTCTGAGACAGCCAGTGATTCAATCCTGATGTGCGAATCAAAAACGTCTTGCAAAACACTCTGCGTGTACAGTGTTACAGCAAGGGGAGCTTCTAAATGTAAGCAACTGGCCGGAAAATGCTTCCTACGGATATTTTGATTTTGGTTCAGCATAAAGTATCAACTACCACGAAGAAATTCAGCTACGGAAAGCATAAGCGACATGGATAGCGCACGATCGTGATGAAAATTCAAACCAAGATTGAGCCTCTCCTACTGCTAAAGGAAATTCAGCTAAAAATATGGGAAGTAGCTTGGTGCACGAAAAGATTAAAAGCTGTATCAGAGATACCGCCTTTCATCTACCACGCTCAAAAGAAGAATCATATAAGATAGTACCTATAGTTACTTTTCAAAGAGAAACGGGCTTAACAAAATGCTGTATATCAATTTTCGAGAATATATTCCAGAAACTATATTGTTATAGCAATGTACGGCTATCTCATCTTGCTATTCAGTAGTTGAATTTTCTCCTAACTAAATCCTTAAAGCGTAACGGACAGAAGGACCCACCAAGGGAACAAGCAAGTAAGCTAGCAATTAAGCAAGCAACCAACATTCATGTATTATTACCCAGTAGATAAGGGTCAAATATTGGGTATCACTGATAGAAATTCAGCAGTTACATTTGTTAGTTCTAAGCTGCTACTCCCATCGGATTAAAAATTTACATGGTTTGTCTAACGGAATACATTTTCTCTCTTAAAACCTGTAGAAATGCTACAAAAGTAAAGTATTGTTCTTCAATCATATCTCAACCCTGTATCATGCATAGGAAGTGTGAAAATCGGTTCTAAGTCAGACAGCAAATCTACCTAAACATAAAATAACCTACGAGTAGTAGCAGCTTACTAATTTTAAACTTGACCCCTCTTGTTTCTTCCCTAGATCGTATCAAGGATACCCTAATTTTTCCCTACCTTATACTGAAAGCGTCACTGTCGTACTAAGAAAAGAACGGAGGAAAGAAAGAACGAAGAGAACAACAAGCAACATTTTAATATAGCTAGATCCTAAGTAACTAAGATAAGGGTCCGGGTATCAGTTAGGAATGCATTGTCTGGTGTGTGGAATTTCCACTTGTCTATGTACTATATGTGTCCTAAGGCACAGCGCACGTATTAAATTATCTTATTATTATAAAGGGGGCAAAGGGTATACGGCGAAAGCCTCCAACAGTAACCATTCACCGTTAGAAAATCCTGCAAAACAGAGAAAACACGTCGGGACCACGATCCGGCGTCGGAACTTGCCACGCTTGCTTGACAGCATGACGGATTCGCCCGCTAGAGGGTGTTATTATTGGTGGGTGCAGAAGTGGGATGCTCTGAGCAGACTAGCCTGAATACCTCACGTGAGTGCAGTACTATTTGCTGGCGTGGATGTTGCTATGTGGTTCAAAAGTCAGAAGCGCTAAGCTGAGTAGCTTGCGTACATCACGTTGTATAGTGCTGTGCCGTTTGCTGGAATGGATGTTGCTGTGTGGTGTAGTTGTGGGATATGCTAGAGGGACTAGCTTCAATAATAGCGTAGTGCCAAACTGCTTGAGCACTAGTGTGAATGTCGCTGTATGAAGTAGTGCTGAATTGATCGATATTTGCTGATGTGCCTGATATCTTACGTACTGCAGTGTACATTCACATAAAAAACAGATTTTTCGTACATCTTAAGATTTTTCATTAGGCGGAATGGGATATGTTAAGGTACTAAGCAGTTTCTCATCAAGTGTCGTGTTTATGTTGCTGCTGATGTCGATTTTTTTGGAATATCTACTAAAGAGTTATTTATGTTCCGAACTATAGCTTCTAAAATTTACGTAAAAGGCTTGATTGACAACTCGTTGCTAGTTCTTCATCTTTTGTANACTGCTTGAGCACTAGTGTGAATGTCGCTGTATGAAGTAGTGCTGAATTGATCGATATTTGCTGATGTGCCTGATATCTTACGTACTGCAGTGTACATTCACATAAAAAACAGATTTTTCGTACATCTTAAGATTGATTTTCATTAGGCGGAATGGGATATGTTAAGGTACTAAGCAGTTTCTCATCAAGTACAAATAAAGCGAAACAACTATAAAGCAATATTAGGTAAGTATGCATTACCGAGCACTCCCAGTATCTGTCAATATGCAAAAAAAAAATACCTTTAACAATTGTTTACTAAAAAGTAACAGCTTTTTTTAGTGAGAGTAGCTACCGCTTATTAAGCAATTGTCTGTTACAGCTCTTGGTGCTCGGTATCTTTATGACAGTCAGCCATTAATCTGTCACAATCAAGGCTTCTGTACAACCTAAAAACATGATCATCCTCACCTTCATCCTTATAGGAGCGCATTGCCCACACAGTTTGGAGTTTCCTATTAGCTTCTCTGCTAAGGATTTTGTCGAGGACACCCAGATCCTCATCCTGTTCATGCCGCAAGCAACACCAATGTGACACCAACCCACTTTTGGTGACGTCACTGCATATGTGAGCGTGTTCTTTATTTGATCTGTTCTGCTGGGCCTGTACTTCACGGATGTAATGAAATTACCAAAAGCTGATGTTTTATAGGTATCAGAGCACATTGCGCACTTGGGTTGATAGTCTTTCTGTCATACTTAGACTAGCCGAGACCCAATGTCATCCTATTCATGATGTGGGATGGTGCTTGCTTTCCTTCGTGATGTCACTGCACCCTTACGGTTTATCTGATTTTTGAAGAACGCTATCGTGGTAAAAGTATTATGGAAGTAACCATTTATGGTTACTTAAACGATAAAGGGTTAACCAGGCCCATCATTCGTGAATACGGCATGACCATTAAAGTCCTGCACTGGTACAGTGATTCACTTAGGTAGATTGGATCACCTGTACAATTGTCACCCCAGAGGCGTTTGGGGTGACAATTGTACAGGTAAGAAATATTGGGGTGTCAATTTGCACAGGTGGGAAAGACTGGGTGACAATTGTACGGGTGGAAAGATTGGGATGACAGTTGTATCGAGGGCAAGAAGCAAAGAATACAATAGGTGGACTCAATAGGACTAAAATCAAACTTAGCCGTGACCGCACGTAGCAAATTTACATCACATCGACGAGTCGACGTATTTGAGTGTGGGACCTGAGGCCATTGTAGGTTGTTTTCTTGAAAATATCGCCGTATTTTTTCGATTTATTTCATTCAATCTCCCGCTCATGACTGGCCAGCTACTTGAGCTGCAAAAGACTGTAAAATGTTGTCGCCAAGTCCAGAAAGTTCGAGCAATAGGCAAACTGTTACTGTGGTTTCTCTCGCGCACGGAATTGGCTATAACGGCCGGTGCTTATATTTGTTGGTAAGGGGTAAATATCGTCTGTGAAGAGGACTGTGAATTGAATATGAAGGGTAAGTAAGGCTTCAATTAAAAGAAGAAGTTAAATCAGGTCGCCAAACGGGACCAAATTTCGACGCTTGTGCTACGAAAGTTTCCAACAGCATGCACTGCAATTTTCTATAGATAATCGTAATATTCTCTTAGTTTATTTATAAGATAAAGAGATGAAATTTGCAATATAAAACAATTTTTCTGATGAAATTAGTTAAAATACTTAAAGGCTGCTCAGCCATAGATTCGTCGATGATGCCTTCACTTTTTGATGCTAATTTCTCGTGAGTTCTCTCGTTACGCTCCGTGCTTCCTGATAGAGGGTGTGATCTCATTACTAATTAACCTAACTTTACCTTAACCAACTTAACCTAGCCTTACCTAATCAAACCTAGCCTTAACTAACCTAACCTAGCCTTGCCTAAACTAGCCTTGCCTAACCTTACCTAGCCTTACCTAACATAACCTGCCAAACGTAACCTAACCTAATGTGACCCGACCCGAACTAACCTAACTTAACTTAACTTAACCTTATAACCATAACCTAAACTGACTTAATCTAACCTAACCTAACGTAGGCTGAAATACGTTATATGTGTTGAAGAACCCTTGTAGCAAAATAAAGTTAATCCATTCCCGAACAAATTAAAAGTTAGTTTCAGCAGGAATAGCGCTGTTGAGTAGAACGTCGCTTTCAGCAATGAAGTCCAACAAAGACGAAGGCAGTAGAGCTTATCGCCCCTTGCTTGTGTTGTCAATCTAAAGTACATATAATCCGAAACAGGCCCACCTGCGAGTGTTGTCAATCCAACGTCAGAATCTTGAAAGGATGCAGTTGAAGCATCTTGCCACCAGTACACCTATTCGTAGAACTAAAGGCTCTATACCGGCATTAATTTGAAATCCCTGCTGTAAATTCTAATGTTAAAAAAAAAAATAGGGATACAAGGAAAAGTAATGAGAGATATAATGGCACGTTGCTTGGGGAAAAGAGGAGATCTATCTAGTCAGCCTCAGCCTCATTAATTGCTTTTAATTGCCATTCAATTAAGGCTAAAAAAATTTAGGAAGCGACAGAAATTTAATGCAAACTTGGGAAGCGTATCATAGCTACCAAGAATGGAATATTAAGCCCAATTAAATAGTGAAAACCTGAATTTCAATTTTGCAGCTTACGTGGACAGTATCTTTACCGTGCAATGGAGACATATTACCAGCGAAAGAAAGAAGGCGAGGATAATAGATAGGAAAGCAAAATGACAGGCAAATAAACTGATGCAGTTGGGGCTGTGAAAACTGCATACACGGGAAGAAGCATTGGATCGGAGGCAACAGATACGCTGATTGGCCTTTCATCTCCCAAGCACAAGAAAGACATCAAGAAATAGCCACATATATATATTTTTTGAGTAAAGCAGATGCCAGAAAATACCGTATCTCCATGCAGCATACTCCGAAAATTTTTAGTTTGTTATAGTAACTGGAGGAGTGAATTTCTTCCTGCTTCATTCCCTTAGCGTTCAGTAGCTGAATTTTCTCTCACCTTTTTATTAAGGGAACGGAGAGGTCGGCTAACCAACCCACCGACCAACCCACTAACCAGCCAAGCCACCAACCAATTAATCATTCAACCATTCAACCAACCAGCTACCGGTAATCAACAAACCAAACGACCAACAAACTATGCATGATTTTAATATAGTGGATAAATGTTACACCATAATGATACCAAGCATAAACGTCTGTGTTTTGCTTTGACTTTTTCATTCATTGAAATATCTCTTCTTTCTCTATTCTACTTTGTACCTGCCATCACATTTCTTGTTATTCTGCGCATTCCACTGTTTTTATAATTCAAAACTTTTAAAGGTTTTAAAAACTTACGCCGTTATAAAGAACTTTTAAAGGTTTTATTTGGTTTAAATTTTAACCCTGTCGTATTTGAGTCGTGCTTTTTCACTGCAGGGGTTGTTTATTCTATAATATTAGAGGGCCCACGCTGTCAAAAATGACAGCGAAGAATTTATGTTGATCCTGCTTCATTGTTCATGCTATTATTCATCCAAATGCCAACATTAAAGATCATGCAGATAGTGTTCACGGCTTCATAATTACTGAGCATCGACACTCTTATATTCTTTCTCTGACATGGGAAAAATTAATTACTTTTGCAGGCAAGTGAAAATAATTGATTCGATTTGGTATCATAGATACCCTAGGATATTATATTTGTCCGATAGTACTTTGGTTATTGAAAGCTATTTCGTCGACATTTTCATCAAAGTTTGAAGAATAGCTGATGCAACGAAATTATTAGTGGAAAAAACTACGAAGCAAGATGTATGAGAGAGCTAATGGGAGCTTCAGATCTCTACTGTGCTTTAATTTTAACTTCGGCAATGCATGAGAAGAGCATTCAAATGTAAGGTCGCTCCAAATTTTGCCATAGATTCGATGTATTCAGAAAGTATTACTGGTACGAATCAGACTCCATGACAGCGCTGGATGGCAGCGCCTGGAGAAGCTTTAGATATCATTATTTTATTAATTTCAACAGTCGCTGATAAAGATAAGTTTGCTATTATCTGCAACCTAGCATATTTTCTGCCAATCAATTTTCAATGAAGCTTGACAGGATGACCATGGACAGCCTCTAATCTAATTTCCGCCTATCTGTTTCATTAAAGCGTGACAGAAAATGGATAAACAGATAAACAAACAGATAAGTAAATAAACAAGCAGATAACTAAACATCGGTCTTTATTATATTATAGATTGTTAAGGGATTAAGAGCTTTATCAGTGATAAAAAACATGCCCAAGATAGGGTAGTGTAAAAGAGCTATTTTCATAATGCTATTCCTTCAAAGCGTTTCCCAGTCTCCCTGTAAAATCTAGAATCGTACACATTGTTAGTTCATAGCAAAATGCTAGGAAAGCTCAACACCATTCGCCGCTCTTGTATCACATCAAACTACATAGAGTCCAACAGGAACACCAAACAAACTCCTGACCAGCTGCGTATGTTGTCACTCGACAACCCCAAGCGTGTCGCATCAGTAGATGTCAGGCGGTCACTAATGCAACTTTTGGTCATTTAGAAATGCCAAGATGCCAAAGAGAGTCCGTCAAGCGGGGTGCTCCGTCCCAAAAATGCCAGAAGCGATGAGAACGCTGCACTTGCATACTTGCACTAAGATGGAGGATTTTCTTGGTGAAATCAGCTATCTGATTTATCTCCTAATTAGTGTCTCTCACTCTAAATTGATCCCATTGCTAATCAATAAATTGCAATTAACCGAATTTTGTCTGAAATCCTTAGATCAGTAACACAACAGAAGCTGAGGGGCATGTGCCGTATCAAGTCAGAATGACGACCGAATGAGACTATGCCCGTAGGAATACCATTGACTTTTTCGTCAGTTCGCGGTATCTTGTCTACCGACCGCCCCAGCTTCAGGTCCAATTATACGTGTAAGAGGCAAATAATGAGTCTCGCTACACAACTTCACTTTATGTCGAGTACAGACGGTAGTGACAGCTTCGATGGATGGTTCTACAGATACCAGCCACTTCTTGCAACAACTGTGCATGACTTTAGAATACCTGCATATACATACGAGTATACGCTTCTGCCATAGCTGCGACTCGTCCTAGTAAATATTCTATGGACAGCAGTTGGGAAAAAATAAAGAAAAGTTAGGGAGAATTGAATTGTTGCATCCACGACTAGTAGTAAATACTTTATTAGACAGATATTAAATAATACATGAAGAAAACTTAATCTATAACTAGTTGTAGCAAATACTTTTTTGCAGATGTACAATTAAAGTGTAGAGAAATTATATACACAGTCAAGTAATTAACTAACTTTTATTAAGTAGGATACCTAACTTTCAATTTTATGGACTCAATCTTCATTTCAGTGAGCATGGTATACGGTTACTATACATCTATGCGTATATCTTCTCTTCTACTGATTATCAGCTTCAATTAATAGTTAAAACTATGTTAAATGTTATGTAGTAGTACTAGTAGAAATTTTTACTAGCGCTTCAGTGGCATACTTCCTCCCGAAACAGAAGGGGAAGTATTGAGAGCCTACCTAACTTTACAAAACTAACCTCATCAGCAGGAACTGCGGCAAGTTGCAACATCCCCTGCGGAGAAGGCACTTGGGAACCTTGGGGTTGTGAGGCCTAAATATATTGTGGCAGGGATAGGGCCCGCCAGAATATACCCCTGAGGGCGTGGTAAATATTATGCAAGCATAGTATGCATACAACAGTATCTGAGTAATTGTAGTGTCATGAAGTAGTTTTTGGAGCAACAGGATGTACTTTACTTGACGGTAAATAGGTCGTAAACAGGTATACAAATAAAATATGTAGACATTTAGGTGAAATAGGCAAAACGATATGTGACAAGGTTGTTGATGAAAGTTTGATCAAATGTTTCCTTACTAGCGTTGGGGCCTTAAATAGAAACAAACCATTAAATTACAAAACGGACAATGCATTCAAGAAACAGATATGCATCAGGGCAAGACATCGGTAGAAAAAATTAGTTCTGATAATTTTTCAGGTCATTTTCGTGTCCTAAAATCAAATGATTGTCTTCCATAGACGATTTTTTTTCGACTAACTTGTGTTCCTTGCTGACAAACACCTGCATTGCATCATCATCTGGACACTTTGCTTCTTGTCTGAGGTTTCTTTGAAAAAAAAAAGTCTATTGAAACCTCAGTAATCAACTTCAAGTGAATCTCCGAGTGCTGTGTGATCGGCATCTGCCGTGCTTGAGAGTATGTGTTAGGTTAGGTTAGAATAAGTTAGGCTAGTTACGAATAGGTTGCTAGGTGACGATAACTTCCGTTCAGCTAGAATGGGTGTGTAACGTAAACGATAGAAGCAATCTCTGAGAGCACACGTCTCCGCCAAGCAAGGCAGTGTCAAAAAAAAAAAAAAAAACTTCACAATGGTCCTGAAAGAAAAAAGCATATATTTCTGCCCGTAGGAAGGCTGTCATAAAATAATACTATTACAATACTTGGTCAGTAAGCTAGTGTAAAACATCATCGCAATGAGCCTTACAGATTCGGGAGCATATTCATAGCACTATTCTACTTCACAAAAGCCATAAGAGCTCACCTGCCTGGGCCGCAGTCGAACCTGCTACATACTTTCAATGTTGTCAGCTCAGCATGCGAAGTTGCTGCTACCGTGGGTCTGATTCACTTTAGTAATAATAATAAATCGTTTATTTCTCCAAAGCGTGGAGGTATTCTTTTTTTTATTAATACTAATACTATACAACAAGTACAATACTTATATTACAAAACATACAGGGGCAATCAGACAATGCTTTTCAAGTTGCACATGTCAGGACATTGGAGACAGGAAACAGCAAAATAAATCATTCTAGAGCAGGAGTTCCAAACCGGGAGTGGTCGCATCCCTGCTAGATGAGCTTTGAAGTCAAGGATGTAGTGAAACCCTAAATTATTTCAACGCCTTTCAGAAATAAACTTGAATTTCTGGCGTAAATTGAGAACATTTAAATTCTTCGTCATCATATGAGGTATTAATTTTGTAGGGGTCCAAGCACACAGCAAAGTTTTTTAGGGGGGCTCAGCATAGGTAAGATGGGAACAATCGTTCTAGAACAAATGATTAAAACAATATAGCAGCCATTGTACAATTCGCACAATCTTAGAATATAACACTGTAGTGCTACAACGGAAGCTTCTATAGAATGCAATGGCATAGCACACATATATTATTTGTATACATGACATCTTAGAAAAAGTGCAACTACCTACACTATTTACATTTACAGTTTTGCATGAAGCGGTGCTGAGGTATTCCTGAGACAAAGTAATGAATCCGTTTATGCATCGTTACCGTACGGCAAAACCTAGAGTGCATAGCTAAAAGTTTGACACAAGTATAAACAAAAACACCTCGTGACGCATGACCATTCGTATATTATTTGTACACAAGCATAAAATGTCGCTATTATCCAACACAATCTATATTTTAGAAAACGCTGTAGTAGTAATAGTACAGAATTTCACCAGCATATCAGGGACACAACGTCTACATATACCTATTGCGCAAAACTTTAGCCGTGGTTCAACACAGGCTCATACGCCGCCACGGCATATAAGTCATACACACAAACGGACCAACCAGTTATCACCAAAATTTAATCATCTATGTCTTCTAACATTACTAACAACTCCTGTAAATTACATAAAGATCCCTTCAGAACGAACAAACAAATCATCACAAAAATTTGGCTATTAACTCTTCGTAACAAACCTAACATCTCATGCAAATTTTATGAAAATACATCCATAACTTTTTGACTTAAGGCACTGAAAAAATTGGTAAACAAACAAACAAACAAATAAACGGATGAACGGTTTTTTGACCAAAAATTAATCATCTGTAACCGTTAACATACCTAACAATCCCTAAAAATTTCGGAAAGATTTGTTCATAACTTTTCGAGCTGTCTTGGTGACAGCTCGAAACAAACAAACTGGCACACAAGCAGACAAATAGACCGGCAGACAGCCAAACCCGACAAAACATAACGTTCTTGGCGGAGGTAATAATGCAGATAGGCAAACAATCAAATGTTAATAATTTGATCAAATCAATCTAATCAATTTCATTAAGATCCGCCCATAACTTTTGAGTTATCTTGGTGACAGACGAACAAATTGACAAAGAGACAGGCAAACTATGACAAAAACATACTCTACTTGGCGGAGGCACTTATAGGCACATTTAATATAGTTGATATACAGGTAAGACCCAGATTATAGCGGTACCATATGGTCTATGATCCCACCTCCTATATAGGCCATAACTCAGATATAAGTATGTATGGAGCAACCCTAGATTATGCGAATGGATGAGGTCCAGTTTTTACTAATATAAATGAGATCAGTTTACTGAGCAGATTCTGACTTTGGATCAACGAAGTTACAGCATAGGATCGATTACAAGTTTTCTCACACGTAACCCATTAAGATTTACCGAATTATTGTGATATGCAGCATGCATTCTTTACATAGTTTTATATATCTTCTCTTCTATGCGTATTTCTGTTATGCATCGAGCTAATTTTTATTTTCTTTGCATATTTTCACACATTTTATTTATCCTCTTTTGAATTTTTATATATATTTTACATTTTTACCGGTGTTCTTTACATACCTTCACGTATTTTTGCGTAACAATGTATTCTTTAAATATCTATAGCTATTTTTATTTTAGTCACCCATCTTAGGTGGTGTTGCCATTTTACTTCAGACAACACTGATCAGGCTATGCCGACCGACTATGGATACTTTTATTGTGCAACCTTAAGGGCTAACGCAGCAATAAAGCATTAATTTTCGTAGGAATGGAACCGCTTGACAAACAAGCGAATTATAGGTCTTCATGGACGAGGAAGAGTTACCGAAACCTCTAAACCCTGGTACTTGTTAGTACTTACGTCTATATATATGTGTGTGTGTATTTCTACCAGCAGCTATCTTCGAATACCATCAACAAGAGACGTCTGCCTTCCTGTAGCTTCTCACTGCATGAAGATGACCATGAGCTGTGGTCGAATCGCGTCACCAACCAACTTCATCACCAGCACCGGATTACAGCAACCTGAGCTTCGGCCAACTATTGTACCAAACTGATCAAGAGACCATTCTAGACATTCGTTTTTTTGAGAAAACGAATAAAGATATTTTAACTAAACAATACGGCGTTCTATTTAACCAAACATGTATAAAAGAAGGGTTGTTACCTAAGTATTCAAAAATATATATATATATGTACAAACATGTAACTGTTGGAGTACACACTAGAGTAAGTTCTAATATCACTATTTATAATTATTTGCAATCACAATAAGCACTAACCAAGGGTACTTGCAGGAAAAACCTTGGCGCGATAGCAACACTACGCATAAGATTCCATTGATAATGCCGCTATTTTCGCTTTTGGGGGAAGAATCCTTACATATAGTGGATAGTAACTCTAATTTACAATCGCTAAGGCATGGACCGCAACAGTACTCGTCTCTTAGGTCTGACGCTGGCGGCCAAAAGTCGGAAACAAAAAATGGGGTTTTCTCAAGAGCTATTCTTTTCCCCTTATCTAATACGGAAGAAAAAAATTCCGAGGTACCCAACATTTTTCTTGCAGAGAAGGTATCTTGGATACGGCGGGGAGGCATTTGGGTGCTTGCCTGCATGACCGTGTCTGGACATGTTCATAATATGTAGCTCTTGAGAAAATCCCATTTTCCCATTTTGGTCGCCGGTATCAGAGGTCGCTCTTGGACCTAAGAGTCAAGTACTGTTGCCGTCTATGGCTAAGGTATTGTAGGAGGTAAAATATGGGTTCATTAGCACACTTACAGCCTGCTATGTTAGCTTATAAAGAAAAAAAAAATGAGCTTAATAATAAGACTCTTGAGGAACATAGACCCAAAACAGGTTAGAAAAATAATGCTGGAAAACTGGCAGTTGGTTATAAGATGCAGTAACTCGCCTAGTAAACGCGAAGAATGTTTAGGTAAAATAATTTTTCAAGATTATTAACACAATATAATAAACACCGTCGTGTGTTTATATGTTTATATACTTGTAAATTATATGTTTATATATTTGTATGTTTCAGGTCACGCTCTTAAAGAAATAGATGAAAAATAGGTCAGGTTGCAGATTTTGTAATTCGGTGGCGTTTTCATGGAGATCAAAGACCAGGTAGAAGAAGATGGCGAAAGCGGGATCATTATTCCTTCATCTCTATACCCTTCTTGCTTGAAACACTTCTCAGAATAGAGAAAATAGAGATATTACAGCTTCTCGTAGCGCGGCCATGCAGTCTTATTTTTGTAACTTGCTCCATACATCGAACCATATGTTTGCTCTCAGTTTACCACGCATAAATTCAGAGGCAAATCAACGAGGGGCAGACGAAGCGATGATTTTTCACGGGCAGTAGACATTATTTCTTTCAGATTGCTGTCTTCCTTTTGACGGAGCAGATTTCGCTTCAACGCAAAACCTCCGATGTACTGAAGGCTTGTTCGGTATCACGGATACGCGGCGGGTAATTTATTTAAATTCACTGAGGCTTTGCTGTTTGCTAATGTCAGATTTTTTCCGTATGCGACCTATGGTTAGAGACGATTATGCTTCTTACATGAACTAAAGGAGAGAGCGGTAAGTAGGTTATCTTTAGTATATGAAGCTAAAACAGTAGAGACTGAGAGGGGGAAAAAGAGTCCGTAAACCAGTATGTCGCCACAACTAAAACAGAAAATTACGAGTTTGACGGTAAAATCATTAATAATCTTACGCATAACACCGCCTGAAAAACATCAACTGTCTGCGAGCTGGCAGATTATTAAAAATTGTGCAATTCATGTTATAAAAACCACGAGTCTGATGATATAACCGTGAGATGAGCTACAGAGTGAACATGCCCGAATAATGAATAAATTTTAGTCGTACTAGGAACAATTTGCTCTACGCTGGTATTTGTCCACATTTCGCTTCACATATTAATAACTAAGAATTTTTAAATCATAATGGCTCTTTTCGTCAATACAATTTACTGATGCCGCTATGCTGCTCATACTGCCGTATATATAGGCAAGAGTAATTGCTATTATGCTGT
The DNA here is from genome assembly GCA_001587735.2 of Parhyale hawaiensis. Taxonomy (NCBI): domain Eukaryota; kingdom Metazoa; phylum Arthropoda; class Malacostraca; order Amphipoda; family Hyalidae; genus Parhyale; species Parhyale hawaiensis. The sequence continues at coordinate 19,786,708 of LQNS02278097.1, forward strand.
GCAATAACGAAATTTAGTTATCAGTTCGACGTTAATATTTTCCCCGTGTCACCGATTTATCGCTATCATTGATCCAATTTTCAAGCTGCTGAAAATCGATCATTTTTTTTTCGCTTTTGGTTCCGGTTGAGCGCTGGGGCAATTAAGTTGTCCATGCATGCAGGAGCAGAGTGCACATCCTGGCTTAGCTTCAACTTGACTGTATTGCAATGATCACCTTTTAGTTTAGTAATAATCTCAGGTAAAGATAGAAATCAAGATTGGACTTGTTTTATTTATGGTATCAGGAGGTAAAGTAGTTGGTTCCTGTAGAGCATTAGGTGTGGAACGTAGAAACATAAGTGGACGATTCAATAGGTGTCGTACGGGCAATTAGAGATTAATTTCCAGACTGGTTAGAGACTGTAAGACCAAGATATTCTCCTTTGGTTTGGTTCATATACTGTAGGTTGTGGTATTAGTCAGTATACACATCTGATCAAAAATCTATTTTGGGAGGACTAGGCAAAAAAAAAAAAAAATCGAACGTATCGTACGGGGCACCTCTGTGTGCGTACTTATGACCCTCGTACGAACATAATATAGGTATAATGTATTGACGTAGTGCTCATGTAACTTCTATATTAATAGCAAAAAGCTAATTTGAACTTAAGTTGAATTTTATTGATAATAGTAACGACAATAACAGCACATAAGACATATTTTTAGAATGACTGAATTATCATTACTAATAGTCTCCTAGTTGGGACAAAAGGAAATAATGTGTTAAAATATTGTATTATTAATCGCATAGCCTGAAAGCGACAGCTAGTGCCGACGTCGCTAGTTAGCAAAGAAGTACCGTGCTACTCTTGCTGAGGAGGCCATGACGAGACAATATGGAATTGCCCTCAGTGACTTGTAAGTCGAATACCGAGCCTTAATTCTCCCAACGCTTTTTGTACCTGCTTGCACTTCAAATAGGAATTTGTCATTGCTGTTAAAAGTGATCTCAGAACCCTTTTATAATATTGTAGTACCATGCATCACTGTTGAAATTCTTAGATTCTTTATTGGCAGGGATTTTCTTTAAATATGAATATACGATTGCTGTTAATATTCCTGCAAACATTTCTGATCTCCTCACTCTTTAAAAAATTTCAGATCAGCACTCACTTTAATAAAACGCTTAGACACTTTCTCCAAAGTTCTAAAAGCTAGTTTTTGATCATTACCAATTTTATTAAGAACAATTCTCGAGTAAAAATAAACACAAGCTATATAAAAAGCGACGTTTCGGCAATCAACAAATGCCATCTTCAGACGAATTAAAATCTGATACAAATGAAAGTGTAATTATTAAAATATGATGATTACCTAAGTCCTTGTCATGTCTGCTCACTAGACTTAACTTTAAGGGCTAAATTTGGGGGCTAAATTTAAGGGCTAAATTGCTTTGTTCTCCTTAACTACCTTCCTATTTTTTTAAAGCGCCGGCACCATCAAAGTCAAATTTCATTTTTTTGTTACATCATTCTTTTGCTGCTGACGGCACCTGGTGAAGGATAATTTTTTAATAAACTATTTCCTATAAAAATCAGTGCAATCTCACGTGCATTTCTAGAAACCAGTCCAGGAACTTGCCAACCTTTTTGTACAACTTTAAGAAATTTCTACGTAGATGAGTGTTATTAACGTTACTATGAAGTAGGTTATGACAATAGAGAGGAAGTATCTATTGTGCAACTGGAACGAATATCCTTTGCATCTGGCTTTTGCTAAAATACAATCGACCAGAAGAACTAACAAGTAGTCACTATAATTGGCACTTTTCTAAATAGTCTTATGTTTTTCGCCTTGACGACGCTTCACTTGTGACAGAATAGGCCTTTTGTTTAGTTATTGTTATGTATGTCGCGGTTAGGATTCAAATATGTTAGATATTTAAATATGTAATATTTTACATGGAAAATATACGTAGATTGGAGTGTAACAATGCGCTTTTACACCTTTACGTACTTAATGATGATCACGAATGGGCATTTTCGGGTCAATACATGTATTTGCGCGCCGATATACCTGTTACATAATGAACCTGCTTTGTCAACGGCAGGCATCACAGGTCAAGGTGACTGTGTGCCACGTATATGCAACACACAGGTGCCAGATGGGAAGCATAATGTCGTTAAATGCATACAGCTAAAACACATGAGCTACACAGTAATATGGTAATTTTTGGTGTTGAGTCAGTTTATAAAAATAAAGACTGTAATGAAGTGTCACCCATGTTCGTGTTGTACATTTGAAATTTTCAGATACGTGTAAATATGTCTGTAAGGTGAATGAACAGGCTATACTTTCTCAAATTGAGCATTGAAACAACTATAACCATGGTGACTTTCACTATTCAATTCCAGCTGACATTCGTAGTAGTATGGAAATTGTGCGGAATTTCGACACATTGCCACCAAACTAAAGTAATAAATATATATTTTTTTAAATTTAAAAATGGCTCTAAAGACATCATATTAATACTACATGCCGAAAAGAAAATGAGATCTTCAGTGACTCGGAAGTCGTTGCGCCACTAGAGCACAGAGGAAAACATACTTTAGAGTAGCAAGAGCAAAAACTTCGGAACAGATGTCACCATTTGCCCAAATAAAAAGAGTTATGGGCAGGTGTGGGTTCAAAGCGCCACATTTCTTTAGCGAAGGCCGTTGTGTCCACGGGTCAGCCAGCAGAGCGCACGTAGGGTGCAAGTTCAGCTGCCAAGTTCTACGTAGACTACAAAACGTGCAGTCTCATTGGGAGGGAAGGGGGAGGGGGCGACTGTAACCGTTCAGTGTCACAATAAATTCTTGACTGAAGACAAAACTAGCGAAATTTGCAAAATGTTTAAATTTAGGAGCGAATAGTACGTCTGTATAACAATATCCTTTAAAGTGATGAAAAAACTGAGGAAGAGGGTAAACGTTATGACCACATTGAGCATCACACTTCTGTGTAGCAAATTCAGCTCGTTATAATGATCAAAAACTGATAATGAGTCACAAAAAAATATGCGCGGCTTAACTAAGAGTCTCACGCTTACGTACCAATGCCTTTTAGAATGTAAAAAAAAGAATCAGAGTACAAAAAGTGTAGCTAAACATGTTGATCGCTATTCCTAGAATAGGTAGTAGTTTTCCTAGGGCGTACTGTACCGTATGTGCTGCGCATGGTGGCCAACGTGGTCTGCAAAAGTCACTCTACTATGCAACAATATCAGCTTATTACGTAACTTGAAAAGAATTTTCCCCTGAATTATTGCTTAAAACTTTCCTCCGACACTTTCATGCTGGTGAAACATTTAAGTTTGAAAACAGCTTCTATGTCGTGGCAGTCTATCAAGGGTAGGTCGTACATAGCTTATACAGTATACAACAAATACAGTAAAGTTTCCTCTGCAACATGTCGGACAAAACTTTCAAGTTTCCGAACTGCACAAAAAACTCTTGCAGCTGAACCAAGTTCAAGGTGCAGGTACACCGCACTGGGCAACTGCGTACCTGCAACACAAAACGGTGTGACATCATACGCACCACAAACCCGACATGGATGAAAAACCAGTGCCTGTTTGACTGGCACATGGAGGAGGGTCAACTCACTTCCCAGTGCTCGCGTCCGCAACCGTTAACCTCAAAAAACTGGACATGCCCGCAAGAGTCTCTTTTGGTCGAAATCATGATTTGACGATTGTTGCATCGACACTTCGGCACTGTTGCCGTAAGACGCGNGAGGGCCAACTCACTTCCCAGTGCTCGCGTCCGCAACCGTTAACCTCAAAAAACTGGACATGCCCGCAAGAGTCTCTTTTGGTCGAAATCATGATTTGACGATTGTTGCATCGACACTTCGGCACTGTTGCCGTAAAACGCGTTTAGTTTTTGTAGGGGAGATTAACTAGAGTGTTTGTGAATCTTATGGGGTCTCGTAGTCTTTCTTGTAGCTCATGCTTGGATTTAATACGAAGGTGTCAGATTTACAGTACAAACATCCGTGATATCGTACCACTAAAACTTGATGGCTTCAGTGCAAAAATACATGCCGCACAATGAATTTACAGCTGTTTTCCAAGTGGCATATGGCAAACATTAGTGATTGAGTATGTATGAGCTCAGTAAAATTAAATACGGACGAGACACAGTGTTTGTACCAGAGATTTTCAGCAGCTAACATTGGTTGAAAAATATTATGTAATCACAGTGTACAGGAACTTACGTGTCCTTTGGATGCTAAGGCAAATACGGTACTTCTTATTTATAAGTAAAATCTATTTCCAGCTTAAAACATTTTTAATTTCGGCCATCGTAATTAGCTCTTAACATGATATATGCATAAAGAAATCTCGAGAACTCCGAGTTTATATTTTTACCTGTAAAAAGGCAACTCTAAACAGCAGTTTGATTAGATTTAATTTTTATTATTATTATTATCATTATTATTAAATCACACCAGGCTGGCGACGTAGGAACGGAGAAACTCCGTGAGGTTAACAAACCCCCATGCAACCAACCCAGCGGGTGGAGAAAACAAAAGAATGAAAAAAAAGAAGATCCGAGTTCACAGAATAGCTCTGTGTACAGATCGTTTAAAGCTGCCAATACCAGCACCAGCAAAAACAGAGCCATCAAGACCATTCCAAACATCCACACACGATGGAAGAAAGGAACGGGAATACTGGCCCGTACGGCATCGTAACGGTTCCAAGGCAAACTCATGAAGAGCACAAGTCCGCCGAGTATACCTCACCCGAACAAATGGATCTGGAAGAAACTCAGACAGTGG
>LQNS02278097.1:19798030-19835770 GCA_001587735.2 Parhyale hawaiensis
CTGTGAACCGGTCTTGCTTGCTTGTTTATTTACTTGCGTCTTGCTTGTGATCTTGTTTGACACATCTTCTTCACTTTTAGATAGGGAATAAATTCCATGGTCCTCTGGGGGTATGGCCTATCCATTCTATGGGGCATGGATTAGCTCTCTAATTCGATTGTATCTGTGATACGCACGTTTAACCTGCCCCTTGGTTGCAAGAACGGGCACGATAATCTAAAAGTTGCTCTGGAAAATGCAACTGGAATACGTAACATATAAATCGAATTTGCTTTCGTTAGACAAGCATAGAATCTGTTGACAGTGAGCCGTATGGGCAGCTCCTTGACATGCAGGAGAGGACGACCGAATAGCGTGTGGTTTATGACCAGCTTAATAACGCCTCCTTTTGTGCGAAAGCAAAGACGATCGTGATGACGACCCAACGGGTCACGGGTCGTCTAGTATTATACTAAAACTCTGTGAACCGGTCTTGTTAATTTGTGTCTTGTTTGACACATCTTCACTTTTACACTAGAAGAAATTCGAGGTATGGATAGAAGCAGTGGCACTCTCTCCATGGACTAGCATTTTAATTCGCTTGTATCTGTGATACGGAAGATAAACTGAGCTGGGCCTCAAGAACGGGCATAGTCAATTTATTGGTTCCACGGGCAATTCAACTGAAATACGTAGCATATAATAATTTGACTTTGCTTACAGCCTGGGTGTTGAATATTCGTCAAAGAAGCAAAAAATCTTTTGAGAGTGAACCAAACGGGCCGCTCATCGACGGGCAGGAGAGGACGGCCGAATAGCGGGTGGTCTATGCCCAGATAAGTAACACCTGCTTTTTTGCTAAAGCGAAGACGATCGTAATGACGACCCAACGCGTCACGGGTCGTCTAGTATTATACTAAAACTCTGTGAACCTTGCTTGTTTAATTACTTGCTTGTGTCTTGTTTGACACAGCTCTTCGCTTTTAGACGGGAAGAAATTTAATGGACTAGGCTCGGGCCTCTATTACGTGTCGAAGCTTCTCTGACAAACCGAACTCAAAGTGTAATTATAAATAATAAAGTGTCTAAACGACAGCCGGTACTCAGTGGAGTCCCACAAGGCACCGTGCTTGGTCCAATACTCTTCCTTATCATGGTAAATTATATAGGATACCAATGCAAGTTTGTCGTTCCCTCATAGTTCGCTGATGACACTAGGATATTAGCAGCGGTACAATCAACGGGGAGGTACGGAATGTGCAACTAGACCTAACCAACATCTTTCACTGGACATCGGTTAACAACATGACCTTCAACGAATCAAAAATGGAACTTTTACGATACGGAAAAAACTTCTCCCTTAGTGAATCCACGTCCTACACGACGAGAGATGGCAGCGAAATCGAGAGAAAGCAAATTTTAAGGGATCTTGGGGTGAGAATACATGATAATGCCACTTTTGAAGATCATGTGGCCCGAGTTGTTACCGTAGGCAAGAAGTGGAGCCGATGGGTGCTTCGAACTTTCTCTTCACGAGAGGCAGACACAATGCTCACCTTATGGAAACAACTGATACTGCCAAGGATTGAATACTGTTCACCTCTTTGAATGACAAGTTATCGGAAAGACTTAGAAGCTATCCAGAGATCGCTCACTGCCAAGATCTGAGGCATGCAATATTTAAACTATCACGAAAGACTGGCTCAACTTTAAATGTACTCAATTCAGAGCAGATTCGAGCGCTTTACGATCATATATATTTGGAAAATTCTAGAAGGAATTACTGTTTATGTCAATGGGTGAATCCAGGCCTGACACTCAAACAGTATTGGTCGCACTTGTGAGGTGCGCATTCCGATCAAAACTGGTGGTGATGCGATAGCCACAAAGTATTCTAATAGTTTCGCGGTCCGAGGGGCGAGATTATTCAACAAATGCCTGGTCACATTCGAAATGTCAGCGGTACAGAGACTGCGAAATTTAAACACTTACTGGCCGCATGTTTACTGAAAGTGCCAGATAAACCTGCTGTAAGCGGCTACGTGAATTTTGGGGATAACTCGCTGTTAGCCACCCCGCTGGTCACGGATTGCAGCGTCACCCCTGCACAAGATGGGCGGCGTGCGTAACGTCGCCTGGACCTAGTCGGAAGTATTATCAAAGGTATCCTTGACAAAAGGGTACAGCCGCTTTCTTACCATGGATTAGCTCTTATTCGATTGTATCTGTGATACGGAAGTTAAACTCAGCTGGGCCACAAGAACGGGCATGATCAATTCAGCGGTTCCGTGGGCAATACAACTGAAATGCGTAACATATAATAATTTGACTTTGCTTACAACCTGGGTGTTGAACATTCGTTAGAGAAGCAAAGACTCTGTTGATAATGAACCGAACCTTGACGGGCAGAAGAGGACGGCCGAATAACGGGTGTTCTATTCCCAGCTAAATAACACCTGCTTTTTTTTTGCACAAGCGAAGACGATCGTAATGACGACCCAACGGGTAACGGGCCGTCTAGTACTTATTAAATTTTGGTATCTGATGCAAATAACACTAATTGGTACGTCCTATGTAGAAGATACTGAGCAGTGAACTTACCCTCACAAAAGTCCTGGTTGCCCCAGAAGCCAATATCCTTAATTCACTTCCCAAGCAGCCAAAATGTCTGTTAGGTTGGGGTAACAGGGAGAATAACTAACAATTAAAATTGTTGTACAGGAAGTGCTGTAATAAAGATAGGGTTAACAAGTACGGGCATTTCCTAAAAATTTGCATAAATTGAAAAACTTACAAACATCAATATAATTAACAAAATAGCGCGTAACGAAAATAAACAGCTTCTCAAAACTTCAGTGATAACACATTTGTAGGCTTACATACAAGATTTCCCAAACATTTTTTTTTACGTGTCGTCATTTCATTATAAGTAGAATTCTCTAGTTCATAATAAGATCATTTAGAAAGAAAAATGATTCAATAAAATGTAGATTGGAAATACAAGAGAACTAGTTGGAGCTACTTTGAAAATCATTTGGAAAACACCTTCAACACTTTATTGTTCTCAAAAGAAAATTACAAACATTCTAAAGCACTTATGTCTAGCACTAAAGCCTGAGAACGTGTCCAGCTAAATACGAACCAATCGCTTGTGGAACACGGTACATAAAGAAAATTTTATCTAAAATGGAACCAGTACAACTAAATACATGTTTTTATAACATGACATTACTTTCTTTATAAAATAAGCACTCCATGACTATATGGATCACTGCACTGTCTCACGTCACTCAATACTTACACATGGGCTATAAAAAATTCATCCTAACTTGCAACAAGTGCAAATTAACTGAACATTCTGCAAAGTATCGCAGTATATGGTTACAGTAATATTTCTGGTTATTTCCTGCTTGTAATTCTAAAATACCGTACCCCTTTCCTCCACGGTTTGCCTGATTACAAGCACAATTTAAAAGTATGGTTTTCATAGCAACAAATGATGAGCAGCAAAGGAAAATTCAAAAGAAACATCGCCAAAAATTCAGAGCAGAAAAAATTATCAGAGAAATATAACATAGAAGAAATTATCAGAGAAAATGTTATCACTATACTGAAGGGGCTTAGAATACGAAGTTAAAGAAAATGAAAATAGCAACAAACGAGGAAACTACATCAACATATTCGAAATTTATCATGCATTTAAAATGAAAACGATAAAAACGATAATAAACGAAGAAAAATCTATCGAAAACCTTTCCAAAAGATAGATTATGTATAAAAAACTGGGGGGAAAGAAGAAGGATTCTGAATAAGTACCAGCATTTTCGAAAGACAGTATAGAGATAAAATTACGGAAGAAATATTCACAAACCGTTACAAAGGTATTGGCAAACATAATTTTATCAGAAAAAAAAAAGACGCAAAAGCGATGTCTAGTCGTGCCGGTGCAACTGCAGCTCATTTTCCGTCCGTTATGAGAAATTGGCGGAAGATTCTGCCAGTGCACCGATTAATTTCAGCTATCAATCAACTTGCGATTATTTGACTGGGGTGAAAAATAGTTGCTCGACACGCGCCGAGTGCTCGCTTCATAATCAGAGCCGTCAGAGCCGTCCGACCGAACGAAATCTTGGGACTTAATCATGAAAGTTTGTTTGCCCAACGAGCACGAACCGTTCGACTCGATTCCCGTAAACGCGAGAAACGGAGATTTAAAATAATGAAACTTACGGGCACGATGTGATGAGGTTCAATAGGATTTTGTAAGCTGTAGTAAATTGAAAAAAAAATTATATAGTTGGTTCGGTTGACAAGATTTGTTACCATGAAAGAATAAGAAGTTTAAAGCAATGAAACTTACAATAACGATGTACTGTTCAACGGATTTTTTTAAATATTCTTCTCTCATCTGTTTTATCATAAAAAATTTAAAGCAAGAAAACTTAGCAACGCAATTCGTGTAAAATGGAATAAAAATTTAAGACATAAAAAACACAGCTTTCACGCACAAGTAGGCCAATCTAATTTTGCTAAACTGTAGGCAACGACGATATAAATAACGATATTTAAAAATATGCATATACAGCATCTGAAAATTTTGTTTTATAACAGACCTATTATTTGTTCAACAAACATGAGTCCCTTAGGGGAATTTTATCAAACAGAGAGAAGCTTAAATGTAAACTCTTGGTAATTCGTTTAAGCATCGAAATATTCACTCCACCTACAATATTCGTTCAAAAGGAATTACTGCACCACATAAGGCTCTTATAAAATCATGAACGCTTTTTAATCAGCAAACTTTTTGCTCAACAAGCGTAAATTATTCACCACTATTATTTTGACTTGCAGCAACGGAGACGTAAAATCATATAAATCACACAAGTTGACTCATGTAACGAAAGAATGTTGCCCAATTAGATTTCTGCAAGTATAGAGACAGGGAAATATTAAAATAAGAAACATTGGTTGTACGTGAAGCACGAATGGAGGCTGGAGCTATAAATAGAACGTGTTTTTTTTCATTAAAGGCGAAAAAAAGGGGAAAAAGGGGGAAAAAGGGAAAACAGGGGATATCTTCAGATATGATATTTTCCCATCAAACGCTAATCATTTATTTCAGCAATGACCATGATGGGATCAGTGACAGATGACACGAACAAAACAGGATTCATACAGCAAGATACGGCTTAACCGAAGCAACAAGTTATATAGAAAACCGTGGAAGTATTCTTTTTTAGCCAAGTGTTACTGGCTCTGCATTGCAAATAGATAATTGTTGCCTGCATCATTTACATTTTACACACACAGGACTTGTTATAGCAGAAGCCTGGAATTTCCTTTTTTATTGTGATATTAGAAAGATTTTAAATCACTGCGCTGCTAACTTAATGGACTTGTCCATTTAATAAACCGTTAACTGAAAGATAACAGCTTGACATTAGCGGTAGAAACTGAAGGACGACTGGAAGAGACACCTGACACATTTTAATGGGTTTTATCTAACTCTTTTGCATAGGCAAACGAGCTACTTAGCATATGAGCGTATGTTATTTCCCCAATTTACAAGTACGTTCGGCTATCTGTCGTACATAGAAAAACCAGGCTGCACAATTCGTAATATATATATATAGCTAGTGAAGGATTTATAAAGAATATCTTCAGCGTTTTTTAGTTAATAGTTAATTTATTTAATTGCGCATCAAAGCTTTTTGTTATCTATTCATTGATCTCTCAGACGACGATCATTGTATAGCTGATTGAAAGCTTGGGCAGAAGAACTGTGAGGCTGAGAAGATTTTCTCAACGATCTTGTATGGTATGNAAACTAGATGTCAATTTTCTTGTAAAAATAGTATTGTGTGAAAAGTTCACCTAGAAGCAAATTAATTGAAGAGTCTAGGGTAGTACATAAATTTAGTTAAAAACTACAATGCCTGGTGGCATAATTAAGATCATCATCCGCAACGGGGTGCCTGGGGGCTGAAAGTGCTGAGTCAGCAGTTTTGTCTTGTCACATCTAGGTCAACGCAGCTGACAAGAGATTGTGATGATAGCTCAATTCTTTTTTACAGTTTTTGGGTGGAAAGACATAGAAATATAGAAACGTGCTGAATGTTTTGCTATCAAAGGCGCAGTATTTATTCGTAGTATAACCTCCTATAGCAGCTCATAGGTGGTCGAGTGCAAAACTGGCGCAGTCTTCAAAAGACAATGATACGCCAGGCTGCACTTTCTTGTAAGAAATACCCGTTCTTGTAGAGATTAATTTACCTTTAGTAATCACATGCGCAGCTTTTCTCTGTTGTGTAATAACAGCAGCTTAGAACCTCGGACAACAGTTGGACCTTTAGTGGCCGGGTACAAAGTTGCTTGCTTATCCACAGAATCAGCAAATTTTTCAAACGACAACTTTGCTCGAGGCTCCCCATCAATTCTTGTAGAAAATACTTAACCTCAGTTATCACATTAATAGCTTTTATCTGTAGATTATTAGCACTGGCTCATGACGTCCGCCTGTAAGTTAGTCCATAGGTGGCCGGGTACAAAGCTGCTTATCCCCAGAATCAGCGAATTTTTCAAAAGACAACGATGCGTGTGGCTGCCCATTCTTGTAGAAACCTTATTTATCAAGAGAGGAATGATTGGCATGGAGTGCCAGCAAGGCAAGGGGTGCGTCATCGTGCCAAGCCGAAGCCTTCACAAAATAATAGAGCACAAATGCAATCGATGCTGCAGAAAAAATGGCTGCTGGCCTCGAGTAATGAGCGAAACGGTGATCGGTGGAGGGCATTCGCTACGATTTATAGGGTAACTGCGCTGGTCTAGCGAGGCTAAAGGCAAATGAGTAGGTGTCCGGCGCAGGGCCAAAAATAAGAGTTGCACCGTTTAAAAATAAAGTAGAGTGCGAGGGTAGAGTGTAATATACTGTAGCTGGTTAGTAAGCATGGTCGTATAGAACAGCAGCCTAATTGATGAGTAGACATTGTAATTGCCCGTGAACTGAAGATTATGTGATAAACTTCCTTTTCGCTGTTAGCACTGTTGAATATAATAAATATACTAGGGTCCACTTTACAACACAGTTATATGATAAATATTTACGTAAGTACCATCGAATATGAAATTATAAAATAAAAACAAACCTAGACGTTTAATTATGAAATTTCTAAGCGTTTCGGGGTTTCACCCATTATCGTCACCTCTGGAAGAGAATCTTGAAAAGTTTTTAGAAGCAAATGTTATTGCATGCATGGTGAATTTCTCATAAAATTTCATTAACTCCTATTGACTGACTATAATTGGATGTTGAATGTACAAGAGTAAATGAAATGTAGAAACAACTAAACCGATAAGCTTGTCCTTGTAGAGTAAGCTGAACTTCTGAACAGGCTTCACATATACCCTTGGACTGTAAGGACAGCACGTTTGATATCCACACTGGCTGGAATAACGTTAGAAGTTTGGATTTGATTATCTTCTTAAGCTCCCACCACAGAAAGCGGTTGCAAATGTTTTAATAATACGTTGCCAGAATTTGGTTCTTGCTAAATTAAACGCACGTGAACATCAGACAACTTATAATGTAGCAAATATGCTATTTATTGTGCGTAGAATGTGGTGAAAACTTTAAGGAATGCTCGTATCAGTTATCTAAATGCACGTTGTGCTTATAGATGATTATTGCTGACAGGAAACAATTTTGCAAGACTAAGCTGATATTGCTTAAGTAAGTGCTAGAAAATTTAACGCATTGCACCAAGAATTGCTCTGCTAAGCAGTAAGGTAAATTATATTCATGAAAATACACGTATCAATTACTTTTACTGATATTAATGCATCGTGCACTATAAGTACTTCTCACACAAAAAGCCTACTTATGTTTTGCACTGTGTTTACTAATTTTCACTCATACAAACATGCAGGGTTTGTAAATATCTAAGTTGCGCTCCACTTACTTCCTTCACAGAACATTCTGCTCTCAAAATACACGGTATACAGGGATTTCCAGGTTTGCAAATACAGTATTTACGATGTGCATCAATTACTTGCTACAGAAATCACCGTGCCCCATAAACATGGATAAGTGCTACACCCATTCCAGCTCGGTCGCCAAGTTCTCAGAAAAAGAAAGGCTTCAGAAAGAGCAGCCGGCGAAGCCGTCAGATAAGCAAGTTTAGAGAAAAGAGAGCTTGTTCTCGGGCCTTACGATAATGATGATGGATAACTATGCATCTTGACAGGCCTCGCAATGTCGGATGAGAATGTCGAGTTCTAGGTAAAAATTTGGTTAGCCAGATAGGCCAATATCAACACGCTACCCTAGCCTCCGGACCCTGGCAGAATTCATAAAAACTTAAAATTGTTAGGTAAGCGTCCAGCTCATGCTCAGGTGAACTGACGCTATGTACAGGAGGCATGATTGAGCTGTCGATTATTTCTGAAAGCATTTGAACAAGGCTAAGCTTGATGAGAAATCCAGTTCGGTGTCTGGCATTCTTATTCAAACACTGCATGAAAGAAAAGTTGTGATGCCCTCGCAGCTAGGAAAAAAATTATCTTCATGCTGCTGTCTTTCGCTTACAGCGATAACGGCCCAGCTACACTATATGTACTCTACAAATTGTTGACTTGAAATGAACAGATGTAAATCCACTCCTATATACAGGGTGTCTCACCCTCTATATACTCCATATAATAAATCGCAGTTCTAGGTTGCATGTCTGTCTCTTTGGCCCGTGTCTTTGTCACGACGATGAGAGAAAACCTTCTACCAGAAAACCAGAGGAGGCGGCCGAAAATTCGAGTCCTTGGTTGCTATACTGTTTTTGGAATATGCTGTTCCTGAAGCACGCATCACTCGGAAAAGTAGCTAGGTACTCTTTGATATCCTTTTGTGCCTAGGACACGAGAGTCTCTAGCTTGGATGAAGTCCCTGTCGGGCATAATCTATTTCGCTAATGTTTCCCTTAGCTGAAACTGAAGACTAACAGTGCTCGTTGCAAGCCTTGACTTTTATCGCTTGTAGATCCCTCCAGCGAGTAAAACCTCCACGGCTATCGAGAAGTATTACTGTGTTTAAAGTGACCTGACGGCTTAGTCGAGTTTCGGCTATAAAGTTCAAAGCAGCCCAACTGCACTCGTGCCGTGGACAAAATCATGGAGCTTTGCATTTTATGGAGCAGCAAAGAGCTCCAAAGTTGCTTACAACATGTCAAGAAAGGGGCTGCTGGGCTTGGTGTGCACAACGTAAATTATCGTTCGGATGACGAAAAAACTCGCCACCAGAAGCTGAGTCGATCTGATCAAGGGATGGAATGGTTGTAACAAGTTCCTTTTGGACCTGCCGGTGTTGGTGAACTGGAGGTCGAGCTTTGTTTTTGGGGGAAGTGAACCTAACCGAGGAACGTCTTATAACTGTGATAGATAAATATTGAAATCCAGTTCTGTAGAGCTAATTAACAGATGGGTCAGAATGTTGATGGAGGGTAGAATAGTTATACTGGACAGGGCCTCTATATATGTGGTAGCTCAATATTTGATATTACAGTTGAATGGACTGAAGGGTTAAGTACAGTATCGCTGAAAAATCAACACATTGGCAGAGTTGTGCGCGCTAGTAAAAGAAACTAGCGGCGCTAGCGCTAGACCTGAGAAATACTAGCGGCGCTACCGCTACACATTTGAAAACCTAGCGGCCGTAGCGCTAATTTTGCCGCTAGTTTTTGGCATATAAATCTACTACGAGTCGAAGATCTGGAAATATTTATTTTAGTGCTGGAAAAACATGTATAGAGCAAGATAGAAATAGCATATAATTTTAATTGCATTGCAAATGGAAGAAATTAAAAAAAGTGTCTTACTGATATTCCACATAACTAACGAGAAGATACATGGAAGTAATGTACTATATACAATAGTATACAGGGTGTTGCAAAATTCTTGATACAAACTTCGGCTAGTAGTTGAAAATATTACTAACACCTTTTCATCAATTAAAAATTCGAAGAAACGCTTAGTTTGTAAGATAATCATTTAAATAATTAACACTGATTATTAGTTACCTACAAAGGCTACATACACTCTGCTCATTAATACTCACGAGGATAATTCTAATACTCAATAACAAGAGATAGTTTTTATCAGTAAGGATCTCATAACAGTAAATGTTCAAAATGTCTACCATGAACATTGACACAAGCACAACACCTTCGTCAAAGATTCCACGGATCTCAGCGATATCTCCAGCAGCAACTGCAGTTCGGGTGACAAGGTCTTCCTCAGACTCGACTGGTGTGTCATGAATAAGACTCTTCATATGCCCCTACAAGAAAAAAAATCTAGCGGAGACATATCAGGTGATTTTGAAGACCAAGACACAGCACCATTATGACCAATCCATCTTTTTGGAATTTAAATTTTGAGAAAGCGTCGTGAAAGCATAATGTGCCGGGGCTCCATCGTGTTGAAACTAAAGTCTTCTACAAATACCCAGTGGCCCATCGCCCAATAAATCCGGAAAGACTTCTTCATGAAAGACCCTGTAAACATTCCCAGTGAGACGCTCTGGCAAAATATATGGGTCAATGATTTGATTGTATATGATACCTGCCCAAACATTGACAGCATAACGATGCTGGTGGCGATGTTGATGGATGACATGAGGGTTGTTCTGCTGCCATACGTGAAAATTATGAACATTAAAAAGTCCATCACGGGTGAAGGTAGCTTCACGAGTAAACAACACATGTTCTGCAAACCGGGGATCTTCTAACTCCTGATTCAAAAAACCACTGCCCGAATCGTTCACAAGGAGCATAATCAGTGGGAAGTAGACCCTGGACTCTCTGGAAGTGATACGGATGATAATTATTTCGGTTCAATACACGCCGCACTGCAGTATGATCTTGAATTTCCATAAATTTTCCAAGCCCAATATCTCAAAACATAAGCGTTTTGCGAATTTTTTATGAAACAGTGTTTATATTGTTATTTTTTACTATATAGTAGCCAAAGTTTGTACCAAGAATGTTGCAGCACCCTGTATAGCTAATGCAAAAACTAGTGACTAGCGCTTGACATTGGCTAAAAACCTAGCGGCGCTACTATCACCGCTAGTGATTCTCAAACCTAGCGGCGCTAGTGCTTGCGCTATCGAAAAACTAGCGGCGCTACTAGCGCGCACTAGTTTTACCGCCGCTAGGCACAACTCTGCACATTGGAGAGCGTTCAAAAAGTAGTTCAGTATTAGAATGCGGTTTTAACTGAGTGAAAACCATTGTCTTTACTGAAGGAGGAAAACAAATACCAAGTAGAATAATATTGGATACTTAGATAATTAAAAGATAGGTCGAGCATATTTAGGTATAGCAAATGAAAATAAACTTGATGCTTGTAGTAGCTCAGTAATTGAGTCCAGTTATAGAGGTTTAACTAAAATTAACTTAGCGTGCAGAAGTACCTAATGGTCGAAGAGCCCACAATAATTGTAATAGTTCAATAATTGATTCGCATTGTAGAAGTCGAATTCATTCATTAATTAAAGAAAACGTTGCAACGAAAATAGAAATTTTTGCGCTGAAGATCGCTCACGTAACTGAAGTAAAAGGATATAGGACCAGTACTGAAGATTTGAATGTTAATTGAAGGGCTAAAATCATTACTGAAAAATAAATGCGATTACCTTATCCTTATACAGTCCATATTAAACGCTAATATTCGTTTGAATAGCACTATCTGAAGTGGCCTTTGGGATTCACTGTGTCAGTGTTTGGGCTAAGGCAACTTAACAATAATTTAGTATTTGGAAACAAGACCTGAAGGATAACTAACTGGTGACTTACAGTTCAACATTGCTAAAACGAACAATGATAAGGGCTGACATGAGGTGTATAAAGATAGAATGAATGACGATGGCTCTATTAAGCATAAGCAAATTACACATGCTCACGTCGCGCAATATGATTCGAATATTTTCTCGACTAGTAACTTCCTATTGGGTACACTTTCCTTTATATATAGGGCGTGGTAGTCTTTTAATGAATAAGAAGTCTGTCACTACTGTGGTGCACGAGGACTGAAAATTAATTCATCGAGTTGTGGCAGAGCTCAGAATGAAATGAAATTAATCCTTGACCAAAGTGAACTGTGATGTTTGGAATCAAACACCGATGATGCATTCCAGATAAAGTGCTACTCATGCTCTGAATCTAAAGTTAAACACAACTTATTCAAACGAAACAGTGAGGTTCAAGAGAGCTAATGTTCATACAACCCAATATTTTGCGCTACTCTGCCAATAAACCCGAAAGTAATTATACGGTGTCATCTGACTGAAGATAGAGCCAGGAAATGCTGCCCAAAATTGCAATGAAATTTCGAGGCAGCACCGTTAATGTTGCCATTTCCCTAAAAGTACAAAGTTACTGAGAAGAACTCGGACCCACTTAGCAGGGCGTAATTCCAAGGCAGCGCAGTTTCTGTTGCCAAAGCCCAAGAGGCACCCACGTTATTGCCCAGCGAGCGTTCGGACGGACTAGATTTTGGAACGGTGCTTTCTGCCGCAGGCAACGCTTATTAAAAATGAGAAAATAAGTCCTGGTGCGTGCGTAATCGTCCGTAAATAATGATATAGGGGCTGCTAGTATGCAACCTCGCCCGTGCTCGCATTTTATTCATAATGAAAGCATTTCGGTCCTTGAATATTGGCTTCATGAAGCAATTACACTGGGCAACGTTAATTTAGGGAGCCCACACAATGCGACGTTTACTGGCAAGTGTGGATGAAATGTTCGTAAAATGACCGAAGAAAGATAAGACGGCAACTCCAGCCTTAGATTCAGGGCCTCAAAGCTTCAAGTTTTAATGAGAACATTGTTTTCGCTTTTGTTATTATAAAGAGAAATCACACGAAGCTGTCATTATGCCGAACCCTAATCGTAGCGTCCACACCGAGCAGCGGAACGCTAGAAACAAACAGACCAGCGTAAAATTACTATTCAAGAGGAATATATGGGCCGCTAACTTACCTCTTAGATCAGTTATTAATCATAGTGTTGGTCTCCAAAGTCATCCAATGGGGCAAGTTTTTGTGGCCGAACTGAGCCGGGCACGAGTTTCTCGTAGTCATGGTGGCACCCGCCCCAACTCGCGTCTGGGGCTCGCCTCCATCCACTTCTGAACCACCAAGAATAGGTCAACCAGGACAGCCCCCTACCATGATGGATGCAACTAGTCCTTATTAATGAACTGAAATTGTAGCAGTCCGAAGATAAATTAATGGGAGCTTTCAATTATAATTCCGCGGAAAAAGTGCTCGGATAGCTATACGTACTTCAGTTTCAGGGCACAATTCTCATACATCACTTGTGAAGTTCTGTATGCACGTTTTTGTGTTTGGTATATTTCAAGGTTGCTGCTATAGGAGTAGGGCCTTTGGGCAGCTTGAAGCATATATACTGCTACAAACTGCCTAGGATGGTGGCCTCCTAAGTGGAAATCAATTGAAGTATCGCGCAGACAAATGATTTCGGCCTACTGCCCTTACAAGCTGACTGCTCCTTGGGCCAAGATGGACGGACCCTAGTCCATCAGCATCATTACTAACGGTAGCTCCTTTCTCTAGTGGCTTATCAGCCAAATCAAAATCAACCTGATGGATCTAAGGGTACATTGAAAACATAAGAAGATTTATCATTATAAAAGATTCTAGGCAAAAAAATATGGCCCTAATAGTAGGAGTTCGGTTGGCGTGCACAGGAATCTTGGAATTGCTTCATGAGCTCCTGAGCGGCATATTGGGGCATAAAAACTAGCCTCTGACACGGACGCCTAACTATGAGGGCACGCTTCTGTTCTTGGAGCAAATCATAACAGTGGAGTTTAAAGCAAGTCATAACACGTCAAATCAATTGTAGCCTTATAGCTTGTTTAATGCGGCGCAAAGGGCAGAGGTAGGCCGAGACAAATTTGGCTATTCCGCAGATTCTGATGTTCGTTTATACTTTTGCACGCACCAACTCCTTGGCTAAGATTTCTCAACCGGTTGAATGCAGCGGAAAAGGAGAGTAAATTTTGATTATCGAGGAGAACTTTGTATTTCTGCACTGTATGTGTGATGAACGTCGTATTAATTACAATCCCGTCAAATGATACACACTTAAGAATACCAAGTATAAGATGAGAATGCTCACATTTGCATCGACTGCTAGCACCTGCATGGTCAATAAAAGTACCGCTCAAGGACGTTACTATAACTTAAAAAATTCGGAACATTTCATTTTTTTAATTTCTTCGAAATTGTTTCCTCCTTGAAGTTTGCATAGACTCTATGTTTTCGGTCTTTCTGTTTTTAAACTGAGCGGGTATGAAACGCTTAGCGGCGGAGACCACTTGTGTCATTATGCTGCAAAAATATTCCGTAAATTTTCCCCCAAACTGATGGGTGTTTTCGTTTTAAATTTCATATTATTGGTGGTTTCGGAAACTTGTTGAGAAAATCTTCTCCGCTATTTCAACTGAGATGGGTCCTCATTTTTTTTACCGTTTATACTGCAAACGAAATACTTTCTGTCAATGTTTTCAGAGAAAAAGAGCAGTAATTTTACGGTATCACACTAAAAAATCTATGAATTTTATGGGAAAAATGGTAGTAGGAATTACCAAAAAATTCGCAAACTTAGCAGATTTTTTTTTACAGTGTAGCTTCAGTTGTAAAACAGAAACCCTTAATGAGCTATTAAAAAATAAATATAATAGCTTTTGGAAATTTTCTAATCACACTTGGACCTTCGGTAACTCAATGTCTACCGCAGTATTGCGTCTCTTCTTTTCAGACGACCGTAACTGTAAAACAAAACACCCCAAAGTGAACAAATTCGGTCATCACGATAGCAAAAATTGGCGTACGGTTTACTAGTTCATAAAAGCTTTCAGTCGTTATCTTCAATTTTCCTGACATCCAACTTTGTGCCAATTACGTATGCAGCATGAACGAGTGTAGTGACTAAGCTTACGTGTAGAGGAGGCCAGCAGTTCATTCCAGTTCATTCAATATACATTTTGAGCTTGACAGTTCACTAAGTAGACGCGTCTCTGTAGAGCAGAGTTGACTTCGGTTTCGACATTTCACTAAGCAGACATGTTCTGGTGCATGGAGCTGAGATGACTTTGGTTTTATTCTTTTTTGTTTTTGTTTCATGCTGTCCATGTTTTCGAATAATTTTTTTTTTTTGCCCCAACACCGGATACCATCCCAACTTCAAAAAGATACCATCATAAGTTGTAAGCAATTCGTAAGCAATTCATTGCAGTTTTCTAGTTAAAAAGGTCGAATTATGATAAAAGCTACTTAAATTGGTATTCAAGCAAGCACGAGTTCGATCGTGCAACGCATCACGATCGATTTTGTTTTTCTCCAAACTGTCGTCGGAATCAACAGGCAGTAGTTTTTGAGCACATTGTTCCTCATTGAAATAGTTTTATACTATTGCTTTCTATCAATCTGAAAGGCATGAGTTTAATTACCATATGTTTATCTTGGCCAAGGAAGTTATGTTTTTGTTGAGTTTCCCTGTTTCGTTGCCTGCCTGCCTGTCTGTCACAAGATAACTCAAAAAATTATGAAAGGATCTTTACAATATTTACAGGGATAATTATGTATATTAGGAGGAACAGATGGGTAACTTTTGGTGAAGATCCGTTCAACCGTTTGCTTGCCTCTTTTTTCTTAGTGCCATAGCCCAAACAGTTATGAACAGATTTCTATAAAATTTACTTGAGTTATTTGGTAATTTACGAAGTGCAAATGACCAAATTTTTGTGATTATTTGTGTTTGTTCGTTTGCTTGTCTATGTGTTTGATTTTATGTTATGTTTGTCAGAAAAATAACTCAAAAAGTTATCAAAGGATCTGTATGAAATTTACAGGAATTGCTAGAAATATCAATAGACATAAATTTTAGTGATGATCGGTTGGTCTCCTTGAGTGTTTGACCAATGTTTGTCTGACTTAAAAAGTTATGGACGGATCTTGAAAAAACCCAGAAACTGTTATTAATGGCATGAGGCATACCTGACCAAATTTTGGTGCAGGCAAAAAGGAAATCCTGGTTTCACGACCAATTTCAATATTTCGTTGACATTGTCTTGCTTGGCCGAGATATGTGCTCATACAGTGCTCTGGTTTATCTTGTTGTGGTGATGACGGAAACATGGCTTAATAATCACAAAAAGGAATTACAGTTAATAATAATAATAATTTAATTCTTTAGAAAAAATTATGGAAGTTGACGCAAGAAAACTGAACTTAGTTTATCGTTCATTCTCTCATCTATTAAATGCAACAATAAACCAGCGATCATGTCAGCAATTCTTTTATCAACAGCATAAATAGAATATAGTGACAAGATGCTGTTGGGAGACTTGGTGACTGGTACTATAAACACACTGCTTAATGACGGTCACTCGCCGGTCAGTACACGTTAACAGTAACTGCCGTGTAAAATTTCATTCCACAGTACAGTCCCACAAGCACATACAGCTTTGTAAATTATCGTGTTCTTTACCAAGCTCAAAATCACCTAAAAANACTGGTACTATATACACACTGCTTAATGACGGTCACTCGCCGGTCAGTACACGTTAACAGTAACTGCCGTGTAAAATTTCATTCCACAGTACAGTCCCACAAGCACATACAGCTTTGTAAATTATCGTGTTCTTTACCAAGCTCAAAATAACTTAAAAAAGTAACTTTGCAAACGGCTGCCGATTACCCGTACGTAATTCAGGATGTGTGGTTTCATCACAACCCCATCAAAATTTTCGGCAGCTTCAGAAGCTGATGTTCAACCTTAGCTTCTTGGGCGGCCAAGAATTCTGCTAGAGAATATTCTGTATCTTATCGTATTTTTCAGGGTAGATTCAAACGCCTAGTTGTACTCCTTTTGTGCTGTACGCTATCTTCAAATATTGTTCAACTGAAAATTCATATTATATGGTTAGTTAATTTGCACATTGTTTGAATATTTTGCGACTAGGGTGTCACATACGTAAACTAGCACAATAGAAGTCAAAGTTTGTGCCGTTGTAATTTCCCTTGGAGTTAACCCTGGTGTTACTTCAGGAGAAAAAGTCCTTGTTGCGAGGTAGCAAAACCCCGAGTAAAAGGCCAATCCAGTTTAATATTTATTATATTTGAATCCTGCCTTCGCGTATGAATATAAGGCCCATGTGCCTCACATGTCGACGGGCTAAATAGCAACTTTCATGGTCATAAAAGATGACAGCAGCTGGTGTTACATAACCGGTGACTTTCCAGTAAAATTCAATTCGGTGAGAAAACTCTTATGCAGCTAAGAGAGCAGGAGGAGCAGCTTGTGACTTTCATAAGATCAGCAGTATATAGGAGCAGCTTGTGACTCTCATAAGATCATCTATCGATCGCTCTAGCATCTATCATAGATTCCAGTCATTGGAGGATGACTTTCATTCACGTGATACGCCTTTCTCAGAGCCGATGCTCTACTTAAAGATCAGCTTGTTGTCACAAACGAGCTCTGCAAGCACAATGACTGGCGAAATTTGGGCTTCGCCGCAAAATTTCTAATTCTTCGTAAGCTGTGGCGAGGCCCTCCGGTTCACAATTCCCTAAGCCAGTTATGGTCATATTAGACAGCTTTACGGAGCCTATTGAGCACCTCCGCCGTTTTCTCTGCAACGTTTTGAGAGAGTTTACTGGTGGCAAGATAATAGGGGCGGGGCTACCGGCGGGGCACTTGTGAATAGAAAGTGAATGATTTGCTCAGTCTGGTCTATGGACCTTTGGCAGCCTAAATTCTCTTCTAGTATGTCGGTATCACCTNGAGTTTGCTGGTGGCAAGATAATAGGGGCGGGGCTACCGGCGGGGCACTTGTGAATAGAAAGTGAATGATTTGCTCAGTCTGGTCTATGGACCTTTGGCAGCCTAAATTCTCTTCTAGTATGTCGGTAACACCTAGGCTTAACAGCTGTAATCCTTTAGTGAGTCAAATCGTAAAGTTTTACCGAAATGCTCTGCGGAGGAAATGTAAAAAATATGTTCAGCTTATGATTAGAAAGTGGATGGTAGCGTTTATCTGGTTAATGCACCAGCGGCAGCCTAAATTATCTTACAGTATGTCGGTAAGAGCCAAGCTCAGCAGCTATAATCCTTTAGTTAACTTAATTATATCCTACGGAGCATTTGCTATCAATATTGATGGTGTGAATGAAAAGTAAATGACTTGCTGTGTTTGTTGGTGCACGCACCTGCTGCAGCTTATATGCTCTTCTAGCACGTGGGCAGGCTCACTAGCTGCTACCCAAGAACTGCTAGATAGATTTTTTTTTTAGAAATTAGCAACGACTTCCTCTATTGGAGCAACAACGCCTTGTTTTGGTTGTCTGAAAATTATGATACTAGTTGCAACAGCCATCCAGTACAAACCATCTGCCAGCCTTCTCTTTCTTTCCCTAACAGAATTCTTGCCCGTCCTAGTATCAAAAATTTTAAAACAGCTTTAGGACAGTCAAAAATTTTGTGAGCGTTCATGAAGTTTAAATAGTAATGAGTCAGCTCATAAGCAGATGATAAACTAACGTTCGCGGAAGCAATGGATCCGGAGAAAAGGGCTAACTTTTCCTTTTGGTACAGAATTTTATCGTTTGGGGCGGAATTCTCAGTCATCGCATTCGTAAACTCCAAGTAATCTTGAATAATATACTTAGACGAATACTTCAATACTTCGCGTCAAGCACAATGTAAACATTAATTGTACCTGTAATTAACTCTAGTAATATGTGCTCTTCCTTACAAATGATGCAATTTTGGGTCATCTACAAGTATTCCTTATTCAAATTCTTTCGATTTGTCTTTCATAATCATTCTAAAATATCTGACACGTATTTCAAACCACTCATCCTCCAAGAAAATTTCGAAATGAGACGTTTTATAGTCTATGCCCACTCTTCCAAATGTGCGTGTTGACGTTCCGAAACGTTAAACAATTTTTCAAATTGCATCGCTTCTCAATAGAATTCCAGCATATTTGTTGGATCTGGGAAAATTTGTCTAACTCAATTCGTTTAAACAAATTTATGTAACTCAGTTCGTCTAAAACAAGTTTATCTAATGGTAAATTGGTCTAAGGAACAATTTATCTAATCTGCATTCCAGGTTGAATAAAAGAAAACATTTTCTTTTTATACCTACTACTATTAACTAAAAGTAGCTGCACTAAGTTTAAAAGTATTCAATAATAAAAGGCTTCGCACCCTGGTCAATAAAGAGTCGAATAAAAGTTTATAAAAATGTTTGTGCTTGTCAATGTATATATGAAGTAACCTAAACTAACTATGAACTAACCTAACCTAAATTAACCTAAACTAACCTAAACTGAATTAACCGAGCATAAACTAAGCTAACCTAAACTAACCTGAACTAAACCTACCTAACCTAAATC
Source organism: Parhyale hawaiensis (assembly GCA_001587735.2). Classification (NCBI taxonomy): domain Eukaryota; kingdom Metazoa; phylum Arthropoda; class Malacostraca; order Amphipoda; family Hyalidae; genus Parhyale; species Parhyale hawaiensis. Next base: position 19,817,492 of record LQNS02278097.1, read on the forward strand.
GCCCTAGCCTAAGCAAAACTAAACTAACCTAACCAACCTAACCAAACCAAATTAACCTATCCTAAACTAACCTAACTTTAACTAACCAAATATAAACTTAACTAGCCTAAACTAACCTATCCTACACTAACCTAACTTAATCTTAACGTACCTAACCTAAGCTAACCTACACTGAGCTAATCCAAACTAACCTAACCTAAAGTAAGCTAACACAACCAAACCTCACCTAAACTAACCTAACCCATACTAAGCTAAACCAACCTAGGTATATTAAATTGGTTCTCATATATACATTTATAAACACGAGGTTCTTAAATCTTTTGGTCGACTCTTTATCGCTCAGGGTGTGCTAGCCTTATATTATTGAAGAATTCCAAACTTAATGTAGTTACTTTTGGTTAATAGAAGTAGGTATAATAAGAAAATGTTTGCTTTTATTCAATCTGTAATGCAGATTAGATGACTTGTTCCTCAGACAAACTTGACATTAGACGAATTACGATTGGATGAATTCGTTTAGACGAATTACGTTAAGCGAAGTTACCGGCACCCGTATTAGTTAGATCTACTTCTGATAATATATTAAAAAAAGCTCTAACGAATATGTCATGCAAACGAGTTCTTGCTGTTGTTGCCAAAAAGTTATATTTAACTTCTAGTGGCTATACAAATATCTGAGATATACATAAATATCATGGTAGTGGCTATACAAATATCTGAGATATACATAAATATCATGGTAGTGGCTATACAAATATCTGAGATATACATAAATATCATGGTAGAAAATGTAACTTACTCCTGTCCCAAATGATTTTTGTATTAAACCTATCGAACCTGTCTGTTTGGTATTACAAACAATGAGCAAAAAATCAAATTCTGGTTCGGTTTCAAAGGTACTAGAAACAATTACTTAAGGTACAAGCCTGCCTCATTCCATGGACTATTTTATAGAAATACATTGATCTTTCGTGCTAGTTATCTCAAGTTACCATATGTTGGATGACGGAGATTTTTGCCAATGGTGTTTTAAATGTTAAGACGTTTGGGATTTAAGTAAATTATATTTTCGACTAACTGATCCCATACGGAGCAGCAGCTGCATTAATAATTATTAATATTAGTTGCATTTTGTAGAAATAGACATAAATGAAGAGTTTAATCAAGTCCTTTTATTTTGTGCTCTTTACGTTCGTATCTAAATTTGAAGCAAGTTTTTTGCAAATTTTAGAGCAGGATAGCGTTATAAATATTTTTCACTTCCGTGGACCGTTTATGAAATAGAGTGCAGCAGTGCTGGGAGCTGGAAACTCACACTTAGTGGGGAGATAATTTATTCAATTGAATGCACATCAGCCTACTTAATAAATGATGTATCAAGCAGTGCCGCCCCTGCGAGATAAACAACGGTTTACTTGGTTCGTTCTTCTGTATTTAATATTATGAAACACACAGTCCAGTTTGGCAAGCAATGTTAAAGATATGCGAGAGATAAATTAGTTTTTAGCAAACCTGGCTTATAAGGAAAATTAAAATTTTCCCCTCTGGTGACGGACTTCATCACACGCACGAGATTTACGGTGTGCTTCTAATGGCTCAGTTTGATCGAAATAACGCAGAAAAACGAATACACTGGCACAGAACCTTTAGGTTGGCCTCGAATATGCCTTCCCGAGTTCGTTATGACGTCATCATAGTCTCTTGGCGAGGCTGGAGATATCTAAATAGCCCTGGTATCATGAATACGAACAAGCGATTTAATGCAAGATATCAATAATATTGTGATGTCATCGGTGTCGCTAATTTTCGCGCACAAATTCTGAAGAAATGCCCGGATGAGTTAATTTGTCCGTGGAAATAATTTAATATGGTCAGCTTAAACTTGTCCGACATATTAAACCCGAGTATTGGATTCCACTCTAAGATTCGCGTTGCTGACGTGAATCCCGAATCGTCTATGCGTGAGTGAACCTCAAGCTCAATACGCTCGGGACAAACGCTCTGGACAACTTGAACTTAACCTAATCAGATGATTAGACAATTTCGATTAAAATAGGTGAAACGATAAGGCTGGCATCGGTGTGATGTAGCGTGTTATCATTGCGTCAGTGACCATTGTTCGCTGGCGCAGTGAAGCAAATCTTCAGAAATTTTGACATGGTTAAAACTGGATGGAAAGTCATATTTCTACTGTTATGGGAGTAGCAAAAATTTACAATTATGAATGAACATCTTCACCCGTTAAATCAAGGTAAATTGCAAGTAGCAATCAATATGTTTTGCTACCCAGCAGGCAAATAGTGTAAGAAAAATCGGGTAATGTTAATACTCAATCAAGAATAACTGTAAAATAAAATCATTCACTTAAATACAGCAAATCACGAAATGTGGTGACCACTCACCACATGGAAGTCATGGAAAAAATCGGGCATGATCAAATTTAAGCAAATAAATAAGAGGTACATATTAGCTATAAGAAGGTAAATACAAGAAACTTACTGAAAGTGAGCTCCGTTTCGTCACTACACAGAAGAAATTCGCAGATTGATCGGGTATAGTTAAAATCCAAATAAAACTTTCAGTGACATGCAATATTACATATAAATGCACGATTATTACTAAAATTGACCCTAGTCTTTTAATAACTCAACATATGAACTTTGCAGAAACTGGAATACATAGTTAACGCGTAAATAATAATAGCTCTCAATTTCAATACATACTTTTAAATTTAAAATAAATTCAAAAATTAAATTTAAAAATCTTTTAAACAACCGAAATTCTGTAGCCAGCTATATATCTGATAAAATTCGAAGAAAAATTGGATATGGTTAGAGCATGATATAATTCTAGTCACAGAACAGAAACTTACCCCTCGCTCTCAGTTTTGCAAGCATTTTTGAACGGTTGGAGCTGGTAATAAAAGAAGATGGTGGGCATTGCTAGTAGCAAAAGCTCAAAACTGTGCTAATTTAGGTCCACTTGAGATACGAGAGAATAGATATACGAACACCATAATTTGAAAATACAAGACAATTATTTTCGCTCACCCAGAAGCGGATGGTATCCAAAAGGAGCTTTCATGGTGTAAAATTGCATAATTATTAATGTTTGGAATGGCTAAATGATGCACTGGCTGGCAGCTAAGACTGGAAAATACTACTTTTCGGATTTTTTCTTTCTTTGGTTTACCTTAAAAGCACGACCAGTCCGAGCATGGGACACACTGCGTAAAGAATTAATTTTATTGTTAAATTTCGGCTGACAAAGATTAGAAGAAACAGGACGACTACCAATGGTTAGTAAGAGCCTGAAGTGTTCTATTACAAAAGTAGTATTTCTATTTATCTGAATGTTGTCAGGCTGAATGATTTGTTGGTTATTCCTTCAAAGTAGGGGATAATTTGACCAAAAGTTATCATAGTCTCTTGAGAAATTCGTTAGTACTTGCAACAACGTTGCTAATGAATAAATGAAAATAGCTATGGCTATTCTCTATATTTTTGTTTCACTCTACTCGTAATTTTGCTTCTGTGATACTTATATATGTATATTATATTATGCTGACAAGGATTATCATAGAACTGTCATCGGTGCATATCATGGATAGGCAAAAGTTGTTATACTACCTTTGGTATAGTTAGTTTATAGAGTAACCATCCGCCTGTCTATCAGTTAATTTATTCGTAATATTGTGGATAATGAACATTAGGAATACTGCATCAAGACTATGTAGAAGAAGGCGCACCGCATAACCATTTTGATACAGGCACACTTGGCTGGAAACCAAGTTCCTACGTCAACACAATGAATCTTAATCTGCACAGATGTAAATTCGCTCAGGGTCCAGTAATGTTGACAACAGCAACAAATGGGTATACTTACCATTGGTTAGCCAATAACAGCTATCCGCCTTAAGTTTGGCATTAATTTCAATTAAAATATTAATTTTTATTTGCTCATAGCAGCTGACGTCCTGCAAAAGCCGGCCAACTAAGCAACATTCCTTAACACTAAAAAATGTCAATAAATTCTAATATTTCCCTCCATTCTCTCGATTTTTATAAATGGCTAGAATATGAATAACGCTCATTTCATGTTCTTTACAGTTCACAAAAAATTATTAGGAGCTGAGGTTCATTTAAGATTGAGATTTCTGCGAGACGTTGTGCAAATTTCTCGGTAGTGAACTAATTAAAAAAAAGCATTTGCTTTGTTGAACGAAGCCGGCAGGTTCTTGAGGAAAATTTACCCTGCAAGTTCCAGACGGCATTGTTCGGTATCGAAGAAAGTCTTACTCTGTAACCAATTTTTTAAAGCAATTGAGGGCTACAGTTGGTTCGTTTACTGCTATAGATAAGGTATCAACAACATCTCCTCTCTCATGGAGGCGATACAAAAACTTGTGCTACCGTTTGCAGAACACATGTCCCGCAACTCACCCAATTCTATGGCCAAACAGATGAGTATTGACGTCTTATGCTTGCCTAACCACTACGAACTCTAAATACTTTCTGCTCAATGGTTTCTACATAAAAAGTCGTAGTAGCTTAGATTAGAGATTGATGAAGAACGTACCCCAAAAAGCCCTGTATACTGCTCTACTTCATATAACATGAGATTAGATAAGAATTTGACGAGAAACCTATGACAAGAGCTATCTAACTAAAGCAGTTTCATGGGCACGATGATAAACAGAACTTGGTGAATCTTTTGCAGATTAATTTGACAAAAATTAATTTATTTTGACAACAAATGTATACAAAACATTTAAAAGCCTTCTACTACAGGAATTAATTATATGGACGCAGTGATAAACTTCTATAGCAGTTCCTAATTTTTTAAAAAACTATCCATATATCACGTCGAAAAACTTAAGAATACAGAAATGAACAATCAGCTGCATCTAAAACATTCAGTCGAATGAATACTGTAAACCCAGAATTATTAGATAAAAATAGTCCCAGAGATAAGTGTTAATGACTTACAAAAAGCCTTTTACTACACGTCTGACACAATTCGAAGCTTATACGAGAATTTAACAAGAAATGTTTCAGAAACATTCCGTCACAAGATGTGTAATGTTATATAAGCTTTCGAGATATAAAAAAGATTTACCGAAGACCGCGCTGAAAATCCTGAAGCTTCAGGGAACTGGAGATTTTAAGCTCGGGTAAATTGTTTTATTTTCCGTGACCGATTTACGTATTATATAGTTACTGTCTCTTGTCCATTTTTACTTCCGCCAAAAAGGTTATTTTTTGTCTGACTGTTTATCTCTCCCAAGATAACTCAAAAAGTTAAGGACGGATCTTTAACGAAATTTGCAGCGATTGTTACTTTATTAGGCATTTTAAGAGTAGCAGATGATCAACTTTTATGGAAGATTCGTTCAACAGGTTGTTTGTTTTTTTCTAGCACTATGACTCGAAAAGTAGCTATGGACGGCTTTCTCTGAAATTTACATGAATTGTTAGATATATCACTTAAAGTAAGTTATCACATTTTTGTGATGGTCTGTTCGTTTGTTTGTCTCTGTGTTTGATCTTATGTTTGTTAACAAAATAAATCCCAAGTTATGCACTGATTTTTACGAAATTCACATGAGTTGTTAAGCATATCCCGAAGAGCAAATGATCAAATTTTGGTGATGATCGATTGATCTGTTTGGGTGTTTAAGTAATTTTTATCAGCAACATAACTCGAAAAGTTATCAAGTTTTTCTTGAGTTCGCTCAACAAAATAGGGTCTAGCTTTATCGTGTTGCAAAATGACTTCTTTTCTGTTCACCTGGCCAGGATATTTTCTACACAGCATTGCGTTCCGACGTTCGAGTGGCTGACAGTAAAGAGCTGCAGTCACAGTTTTTCCTTTCTTCAATAACTCAAAGTGAACCTATGTGAAATTCATACAACAGGCAATGACGCTTATTTTCATTTAAAATTCTTGTCCTTGGACTATAGATGTGCTTAAACTATCAACAGCAGTAGTGTAGCTACTGCTATGAAGTTCAACTGAGCATCTGGCATCTTATTCGACCTTGAAAACAGCTGTCTAGACGAAACCTTATGTTTTAGTTTAGTTAACGAAAAACATACAGAACTTTTCGGTAACCCTTATACATGTAAAAATATAAATTTGATGCACAGCGAGCGTGTCAGCACCTTGCCTGTACCATGCGTTACATATTCCTGAGTGGGAGGTCCCTCCTTTTGCCTGCAAAGGTAGTGAAAAAAATAGCGTAAGAAACCCTAACGACGCGTGGACACCTGTCAGGTGGTAACATTTACCGCTAAAAAAAAAGAGACCACTGAGCAAGTGGAAAAATCTTTAACCTGCTATTTAGGAACATTGAGGAGATTCTGAAGCAATCAAGATTTGAGAAAATGCTGACTTTATCGCTAATCACACGACGCTGCCTGCTTTATAGAACCTGGGCAGGGGGTTGCGGACCCAGGTTCCAAAGTGCTGCCAAAATTCCGCATTAGGATTTTTTATCTTGATACATTTTCATGACTGGCAGGTACTAGCAAACCTCTGTGATCATTTGCAGCCCCCGAATATTACGCTTGCACGCGAGCGTTTGCCTTGCTTGCTGGAGCAGCTTCTTGATTCGTACAAAATGACATGCTGCCTGCAGGTTACGTGGTGGCAGGTAGGGACTTGAAATAGAACATGCTGGGTCTCGGTCTAGAGTGTAACCTACCTCAAAGTAATGGCTACGTTTAGTTAGGCTAGATCAGGTAAGAATAGGTTAGGGTAGGCTAGGATAGTTTCGGTGCTGCTAGAATAGGTTCCTAACTTAACTTGAAGATATATATTATATAATTAAATCTCAGGTTGAACACATACCATACCACTGGCAGGTACTCACTGTGCTGGACTGGACTGGACTGGGTTGATTATTTGCTTGCAGGGACTTTAAATATAGTAGCATGCTGGTAGTGCACTGACAGGTACCGGAGTAGAGTATCAACTAGAAGACAATTGAAATATAGCATGCAAGTCTTACGCAAACTGTCACGAAGAATGTTAGCCTTAATTAAGTAGGCCAATTGTAAACAATAAGAGAGTAACACCATGCCCTTAGAATGCTATTATTAATATATTCGTATTACTGGGAAATATGAACTTGAGATTCCCCAAGCCTGAGATACCAGCCTTATGCTCGCATTATGCTCAAGCGGATATAATAGTGGGGACGACTCACACTTCAAGTTCTCCTAGTCTATAAGACCAGTGATCTCATGCTCCCAGTATGCAATGAGGACACAAATTGAGCAAGAGCCCTAACTTTGAGTTCTTCAAGGTCAAAATTAGTGGTCTTCCACTCACTCACTGACAGTGTTGATGTGGACGTAATTTTGAGAAGGAGGCGGAATTTCGAGTTCTGCAAGTCTAGGAGAAAAAATATCAAGATTACGATGTGCTCATATCACATGACATTGAGGAAGAACCATAACTTTGCAATGTGCATTCCTCCAGAAGCATCAAATAAATGATCTCATGCCCACAGTATGCCCATGCCAATATTTTATTGAGGAAGAGTAAGTATACATGAAAGTTGCTCCTAGCGATATAATTAATAGCAAAGAGGAGTACTAAGAATGACAAACTGCAGCTTCTTGAAGTTCAAACTCTTTTTGGTCATGGCGGGCATTATCAGCCATTCCAGAGCTGAGTCTGACCGCAATTAGCAGGATTGCTTCAAACAGGAATCCGTTAAATGAGAAATTCTTATCTAGGAATTGGCCTAAGTTGGAGGGGCTCGAGTATGTAGCTATCACAGCTGCCAGATTACTGCAACGCAAAAGTAAATTAAGTCAAGTGTACGCACTGATAAGATTGGTGGCCAGCATCCGCACACGTTGCGGTCTATCGTTGTTACTGCGGCCGCTGTAGAGGCGATCATGAGACATGATCTTCAAAATTATGAACTGACTTCTTGTTCGATTAGAGGACGAGTTGAGTTTCTGTGGAAGAAATGGATCATATCTCTCTTATAAACTGACGAGCTTGTTCTTTGGAGCCCTGTCGATTTATTTTCCAAGTTGATCGTTGCAGCAGGAAAGAGGTGCATTACCTATGTTTCTTCTATAGGGCGACGAATTAGCTTCTTCGCGAATAAATAGGATACATTACGTTTCCATTCTATGGAGAAAAGTTAGCTTTGTGGAAGAGAAAGGACAACGCTACCTAAACAACTGTTTTCTAGGTGGCCTTTTGGAAAGGTTCGCCTTCGTTCTGGCTATAAGCTGTCAAGTTACAGGAAGTTGCATTGAAAATTTTCAGGCTAAATTTTTATTAAGCCAGTAACGCATGTGATTACTGATCGCGTGTCTGTTTGAAAAAACCTGCAGGCACAGGCCGATAAACATTATCACACATTCTTAAAGAGACTAACGGACAAATTTCGATCTTAAGAAGGATGGAATTTGTTTGGGCCTGTTCTTGAACACAGTATATACGTTACTACAGCCGCTTCCATATTTTCTTGGCAGATTTATACGACAGGATGATGATAATAATTCAGGAGTATTTTACCCTTAAGAAGCCTATAGCATATAGCGGTTTGGCAATACCGGAGGCATTTGGATGCCAGTAACATACTTCTCAAGTGCAATAAAATCCTAACAATTGGTAATAAAACTCGTCACTAGCACAGAAACACAAAACTTGAAGGAATAACACAGCCGAGTTAATTGTCGGCTGGTCTCTACACCTCGTCCCGGGGCACTCGGTTAATTTCCAGTGCCACGCCTAGGCCAAAATTTTCTTTTCGAAAATGCCACTTAAACGTATCGGTTATTGGAGTAAAAAATCAATGAACGCAAGCTATTATGCGATTTAATCTGTGCTTCTTCTTTAGGCTGATCGCATAAAGCTGATTTAGTGCATTTTCCAGCCATTTTGAAGAACATTTACAGCATTAACTTCTATAAATGCCGAACCGTGTTCCTCGCAATGCTGTACGTCGATAGTACATCGATGCAGTACTGGCTCGAATTATCTCTCTTTCGAAAGTACAATTATCTTTGAATAACAATCTCTATGCTCTATAGCATTAGTCTGTGCAGTTAGATTGGCAATAGCAGTGTGGGATTCGTAGAGGAGTTCTAGCCTAATTGAAACTTAATGCTAGTAATTCGAGCTCGGGAGCAAACATAGGTTTGTGTAATTTTAAAGTGAGTCCGGCACCCACTTAACAACTTTCGTTGGGGCTAGCAGCCTAGAGCCAACTCAGCTAGTCCGACTGCTTAGTTGTAGCTGTGATTTCCTCATGACGTCTATGAACATCGTACGTCATCAAGTATCGATCTTCGTGCATTTAAATTGTTCATAATTAGAAGCAATAGCTGAAAGTTCACAGTTGGTATTTATACTCTGGCATAAAAAAGCAGTAGCGGCTGAGATTTTCAACAAGTTTTTTATACCGTTAAATTTTGTGCTAGCTGAAGCCGTGCCGCGGCTGCATAAATGTATTAGCTGATATAACGTTTGGTTGCTAGCGCCAGTGAAAGTCGTTCAGTGGGCACCGGGCTTTAGGAACTGTGTGGGAGCCATACATAAGTTCGAGCATACGTGAATCTTAATGGATTCATTGTGAGTTCGGTAGTAAACATAGCGTTATGCAGTTATACAATATGGGGTAGAAGTTTAAGATTTCATATGCATTAGCAATGGGAGTATGGAAGTTAACATATGGATGTACATTGCATAGTAGGAAAAAATCCCTCCTTTAGTAGCTTCTAGTTTATTTTTGCTCGTGTGATTGGAATGCCAATACTGACACATTAATGGAACTCTTTAACGGAACAATTTGACAAATCGTAAAACATTGGGCATTTAAAAACACAATCCATCTTTTTGCTTTACTGTATACTAGATTGAGATTTTTATTCATCCATGAGCTGTGTAGCCCCTCAGCACAAGAAGCACTTTTGCACCATGAGCACTGTAACAAACTACACGCGTTTGATTAGTGAAATTATTATGAACTTTAGGTACTTACAACTTAACGCCCCAGTAATTCAGTAAAAACACATTAACATGGATATCATAATGCAATAGGCGACTATTGATAAGACAAAATATTCATTTTGAAAAAGGTGAAAGTGTAAGCGATACCTGTAGGTATCTCATTACTTCTTTTTTTGAACAAGCAATACGGCGAGAGCACAGTTTGGTCCTGGAATAGTACGAGCTATTAGGTTATGTTAGGTTAATTCTCTTTGTCTGGCTGTTTGTCTGTCACCAAGATTACTCAAAAGTTATGTGTGGATCTGTGCGAAATTTACAGGGATTGATAGGCATGTTAATATAGTAATAGATCGTTAACTTTTGGTGAAAATCCGTTCATCTGCCTGTCTGCCTATTTTTCATTAAGGCCCTGAAATTTATATGAGTTGTTAAGTATAATAGGAAGAGTAAATGACCAAATTTTTTGGGATGATCCGTCGACTGGTTCGTTTGTTTGTCCCAATGTTTGATATTACGTTTGTTAGCATAATAACTCAAAAGTTAAGGATGGATCTTGATGAAATTTACAGGAGTTCTTACTAATGTTAAAATACATAAATGATTAAATTTTGGTGATGATCGGTTTGTCTGTTTGATTTACGTGTGTCATAATGTTTGTATAGCAGCCTAACTCAAAAAGTAGTAAATGGAGCTTCATGAAAATTACAGGAATGGTTAGTACTATTAAGAGGCACAAATGATTAGATTTTGGTGTTGATACGAAGAAAATCACTATTTCAGAACCAATTTGGATTTACCGTTATCACTGCCTTGTTTGGTGGAGTTATGCGCTGTCAGAGTGCGCTCTAGTTAAGAATAAGTTTGTCTAGGTTAGAGTAGGCTCGGTTCAGCTAGAATAGGTATCTAACATTACTTATAGGCACACATACATGAATCTCAGGCATGTAAATCAAATAGTTAAGCTACTGAAATAGTAACCAACAGATTTATGACATCTGTTTCTATCTGTTTTGATGTTGCCTCGTTCTGCATCCCTCTTTAGTGGCTCTACAGCCACTTGTCCTGACCCAGTTGCTGTACATTTTGTATCAACACTCTTACGGCCGTGGCGTTACTACACTAATGATGTAAATTGGTTCTCAGGAGGGCCGCAGGTCTGCTGGTTCTTGTCGTCACTGGTTTTAAGCTGGCATTTCCAGTCTGCACACGGCAACATCGAGAGGTTTGATAGTAGAGTAATTAAAGGTGATATAGAGAAAGGACGTAGTTGCTTGTAGAGTTGTGAAGTATCAAATATTGGGTCGGTCAAAAAGTTTGATCATTTTTTAGGTGAAAATTCATTTTTCACGTTTGTTTTGGATGTGTAGAGAATATCTGCTATTTGTCTGATCGTCTGACTGCAGTCTTGTTAAACTACAGCTTTCAGTTGGTCGATATCATCTCTTTAGACCATTCAGAGGAGGTGCATCTGTTACTGAAAATTCCTTCGTTCAAGTCGAGTAAGCCATTCCCGGCATACCCGTTCTAAAACAGCATTCACTCCATACACACTGCATATATTTCGACCAGTTTCTACTGCTTCTTTCTCTTTCTGTAATAATAATAAAAAAGCATAAGATGCCGATAGTGCTTAGCCTCATCCTTCATTTCAAGAGCTCAGATATAAGCAAAAATAGTAGACCTTCCCTCTTTCCCTCTTTCGGGGCTTATTTCCCCCTGATACAAATGTAGTGGCTGTACTGAATACAGAATTCAAGGAAAAAGAACACAGGAACAATGGTTAGGAGACCGGAAAGCTGATACTAAAAAAAAAAAAAATGAATGAACTCATTGGCCAGCCTAATATAATGCATTGCGTGTTATGAGCGCTAGGTTTAAGGTCGTTATTATCGTACCATGTTTTCAATTTTTGCAAGAGATTTTCTGATTCATTGAGCACGTCGACCTCCTTGGTTGGTGAGAACGGAAGTGCAATTTGGACGTCATCGGCTTCATGGAGAGAATGCCACCTCGCTGTTGCAAAGGCATTTCATTGACGAATTTGGAGAACAGAATCGGTCCTAAGATTGATCCTTGCGAGACATCAAAGCTGATAACAGTACAAGGTGACTGAACATGACTGGGCATTACAGCATGTGACCTGTTTTGTATAGATAGCGTGCAAGCCAATTAGGGCAAATATTCATAGAAGTTATTTTTCTAGTAACATGCCATGTTGGACACCATGAAATGCTATGGATAGATCAAGTAGCAATAGAAGATTGAAGTGTTCACGATTCATATTCTGGCAGATAGCTTTAATGACAGTTAGAAGAGGATGCTGCGTATCAGTACGCGCTCTGTAGGTGTTCTGGTTCTTATGAAGAATATCTAGTTGAACAAGACGAGGTGCCAGTTGATTTGCTACATCCTTTTCGAGCAGTCTGCAGGACAATGGAGCTGATTGTCTTGTAATTCCCGGGTGTTTTTTGCTAACTCGACTTATGAAAAAGTTTTTGACAGAGTGATTCCAGGAGTCTGGAAATACATCAGTTACAATTATTAAAGCATTCAAGATGTGCATAAGGAGCGGAGCTATAATGGGAAAATGTATCTTTAGCATTAGCCCTAGCACTCGAAGTATCATCATGACTTGTCACTGTAGTGCTGTCCAGAGAATGCAGAATGTCCAAGAATTTATTGACATTGCTTATTGCTTGAAGTCGCATAGATGTGCCTTCTCTCCCTCGAGAGTAGTGATGCACTTATTTATATTATTATTATTAAAACTTCACGCCTGAGCTCCCACGGACGGGTAATGCAACCCAAATGAAGCATCATGCAACACCGGGAAGCCCAAAACGCTGCTAAAGGAAATCCAGCAAAAAACCACTCACAGCTGACTTAAATGCCTGCATGCCAATACGACCAAAGGCCGATGCCGGCAACAAATTCCAAACCTTAGCCGACCAGGGCACGAAGCACCGACAGAATTGATATTTCGGGAAGAATTTGAGGGAGAGTCGAGTATAGGCTGGACGTTAAAAAGCTATGACTGGCTGTCGATTAGCGGTTTCTTCAAACGCAGTTTTGCCTACTTCAGCAAAGAAGGTGTTGACTTCAGCGACCTTCAAAAAAGGGCCATTTAAAAGTACAGTTTGCATTTATTAGGAAGAGAAGAAAACAGACCGATAGCTCTAGAAAGACGTAGAATGAACCACATAATTTATAAAAGAACTACGAACAATGTAGTAGAACATTCATACAATACCTCTCAGAACGTCTTCTTCTTCGGCTCAGTAAGATGTACTGAAGAATAAGCATTGGTAAATGAATGTTTGCTGATGCTAAAAATAGTGAAGATAATGCACGAAAAAATGCAAAGCTGCTCACATTACTTCACTCTCGATTGTTTTCGAGACTGCCAACTTATCATGCAGCTATATGACGGCTAGAACAAGGTTTGTCATGAGAATGATGATGGAATACTGCTTTATGTAATATAATTACTATACCTTCGGGTGCTGATTCATGCAAGCATATGTTTTCTGTTAGCAAAGGCACAACTTAAAGTGAATATACAGGTCGGTATACAGGCTTCGGTTTCAATTATTTAATACTCTTCACTTAGGACGCCGACGTGTGCGGTGGCTATATTTTATCTCCCTAGATTGCTTCACAACCTCACATCTCGTCTAATGCATCATGATTGCAGTGACAAGCGCTCAAATTTTGTCTCTCGTGCTATCTTAGAACGAGAGGAGCGGGGGAGTGAAAGAGAGAGAGAGAGAGGGAGCTGGTTATAGCCACTCCCTGGTTTTATTCTGCCACAAACACGTACTTTCTCATTTATCAGGGGTGAAAATAAGAATATAGTAATAATAAAAATTTTAATAAAAATACCATGAGCAAGTATAATAATAAATATGCTAATAATAACAATAGCATTGATGATAACGTTCTAGAATAGGAAATCATGGAACAAACTACATGGTGGTGGCAGCTTATCGCTAAGTTTACAAAAGTAGCAAAGAATATATCTTAGTGCCTACTTACTACCTTGCCATGCTGACATAGGGGCAGCTCTAGCTGCCAACAGAAATAAGAACATTTATTAGGTTCCTCTCAGATTGGTTCTGTCACCTTCAGATATCTATATTTCTGTCATTAAAATAAATGATGTATTGACAGAGACTAGTTCTTTACTGTTGCGTTTTAGAGGATGGAGAGTACGGCCGACGGCTCATCAAGGTCTGAAGTGTTTAAAGCTCTCTCTATACTACCAGAACAAAAAATCGTGGTGCTATATTATTTTCATGTAAGAAATTACGGATGCTAAACTCTCAGTTGGACTGCCAACTACTCAGTAGCCATTAGAGGTCATTCTTTCAGGTGAATTCACTCTCCAGACAAATGAAGGAGTTCTCTCGCCTCAGTAGAGCTTTCAAAAATATTGTAAAGTCCTTGTAAAGGCGACTTTGTGTTTATCAAAATATTCAGTAAAAACTAGACTACTTGAAACGCTGTCACTGTGCATCTCTCAGGTTTGAAAATAATTTTAATACATTTTAAAAACTAGAACGTCCTGTGGCCCAAGAAAAACACCTGCGGGGGTGGGGGGGGTATCAAATTTCAATGCTGTTATTTTTGATGGCCAGCTACTCTACAGTTATGAATTTGATCATAACTAGGTCATCCCACCTGATTCTCTGCAATAAATTATGAACATTGCTCAACTTATTCTCCCTCTTTTTGGGTGGATAGACAAATATCTATATATATATATATATATATGTATATACTTAGATCTTTAACGAAAACATCATCAGCTCTCTCACTTCGTTCACGAGCAATAATCACATTCATGTTTAGGAAATTGTGTAAATTAAATTAACTAATATTTGTTGCCTCGTGCCGGCCCAGGTTTCTCTTTATAGGCTAATTTTTACAACCCTCACCTAACCCTAACCCTGGAGAGTAAAAAGCCGGGATTCGTTAAAAAGAAGAAAAAGAGATAACAGAGCAAACTGGAGCACTCTGAGAGCGCATACCTCCGCCATGCAAGCGAGCGGTAACGAAAAATTTATATTGGTTCTGGAAGTATGATTTCCTTATTATCAACTCCAAAAACTCATCATTTGTGGTTTTGGCAGTAATATACAGCTTCTGTAATTTTCTTGAAAATCCGTTCGTAGCTTTTCGAATTATGCTGCTAACAAACATTCTGACAAACATTAGTCAAACACACAAAGAGACAAACTGATCAGAACGAAAATTTAACCATTTGTGTCTATTAATACTATAAACAATACTCGTAACTTTCATAAAGATCCGTTGAAGACTTTTTGAATTGTTTTGCTAACAAGCATAAATTAAATACAGAAACGAACAAACAGATCATCACAAAAATTTGGTCATTTGTTCTTCGTGATATACCTAACAACTCATGTAAAGTTCATAAAAATTTACCCATTATTTCTTGAGTTACAGCACTAAGAAAAAATAGGCAGAGAAACAAACAAATGGTTGAACGGATCTTCACCAAAAGTTATCATGTATTACAGTTAACATATCAAACGATCCCTGTAAATTTGGCACAGATCCGTCGGTAACATTTGACCTAACTCGGTGACAGACAAAGAAACAAAGAGACAGACAGGCAGTCACCTCAGAAATATAACCTCTTTGGCGGAGGTAGCTAATTTGCAGAAATCTGAAGAGGGAAGGAAGCAAACTTAATAAGAACTAAAGATTCTCGTAGGTCTAGGTAAGGCAACGATGACCATTGACCATATTACCTACCGTACGAACAAATGACCGTACAACCTTATTACTTTATAGTCGTATGACCGTAGTACTGCATCACAGTATGACCGTTTTAGGGTATGACCGTATAACTACCAATACCTTCTGTTTCCTAGATCGTATCAGTGATGCTCTATTTCCCTCCAATCTATCTATCTATCTTCATGTAGCTAAAATGTGAGTGGTTTTGTCATCTCGACCACACTTGGTGCCCACGTATGACAATTTTGCTCTAACAACAAGTAGGTATTTCTTTGGCCCCACATGGTAGCCAAATGCAGCCCAGCTAAAAATGAGATAATTACCACTTTGACCGTGTTAACAACAACAGATGTGGGGCCAATGTTGTGTAGTGGTGGCGCAGCCGTGTGAGCTCCAAGTGGGCCAGATTTGCTCATGTTGGTCAGGTGGTAGCTAGGTGGTGTTTCATTGATTATCCTATTCTCCCTTATCTATTAGTGAATGCGCCATATCTCATTGAGTGTAAAAGTAAGACTAGAAACAAACAACCATTTAGGTCAGAGTTTTGGCATAGCATATGATAACTACCTACCGTAAAAAAAACTTAAAAACGAGAAGTAAGTTGACAAGAGCTTAAATGGCAAGCAGACTCCTGTAATTAATTACCAGGAAATTTGAGGGGAAATCAAGATGAACAATCTTTCTGCCACACGGAACACTGAATCGGTTTTACGTCACGATCTCCCGCATCTCCTAGTTAAGGATAACGGGCTTGGACGGTGCCCAGCTAAAACCAAGACTTTGGACTGGGCTCAGACCTTTTGCTCACCGGATGCCCTTCCTTCCGTGAACCAATGACGTTTGCTGTACTCGAACGCTCAACCTGCTGATGCAGCAGAGAGCGCTCTAACCACTACCCCCGGCAGCCCACTTCCACCCGGAACACTATTTCACCTTATTTAAAGTTTGCTTTTCACTTCTGCACCGCGTCTCTTGAGAGATATTGATAAAATAGAAAGAATCCAACACAGGGCTACAAAATGAATACTCCATTTGCGTCAAAAGCTTCAAGAGCTCTGATTCTTCTATCTCGAGCAAAGACGGCTCAGAGGTCAACTATTAGAAACGTTCGCTGCGATGACGTCCCGATGGGAAAATCCTCAACAGAGAAGTTGGCGGTCGTCTCTGAAGCATTTGGCAAATTTTCAAAAATCCATAATGTCGAACTACGCTGGATAAGGAGTTATCCCGAACTATATATTGAAAACATAGAGTGAACACTGGGTGACGAAGTGGGAACACTTGGCTGAGCTGTGATTTATTTTTAAATTTTTAAACAGAAGCAACAACGCATCCGGACGTTGAGCTAAGATGCCACCACATTTTTTTTGTTTGAAGTTACTGCTCGGTACGGCTGCCAATCCTGCACTGCCATGTTTTTTACCCTCCATTTTAGGATTTCGCTGAGAATATAAATTTATGAAATTTATTGTCTAATTTTTACTTCTAAGGTGTGCATTAAATGCTATAATGTTACATTTTTTTTTATTCTAAGCCTGTGAGAGCCAGAAGTAGTTCTGCTTTGTGTAATTTTCGCGTAGCTGGATCTTCCCCCCCCCCTGAGCCTCGTACAAATAGGAGGTCACAAAGTGCATAAATTTGGAATCTTCTAGAGATGGCGTTGTTAGGGATACGACATATGTACTCGTGTTGCACAAAAGTGGACGTACTCGTAAGGCGTGGCAAAGTTGTGCACAAGTGGACGTACTCGTAAAGCGTGGCAAAGTTGTGCACAAGTGGACGTACTCGTAAAGCGTGGCAAAGTTGTGCACAAGTGGACGTACTCGTGTAGCGTGGCAAAGTTGTGCAAAAGTGGACGTACTCGTAAAGCGTGGCAAAGTTGTGCACAAGTGGACGTACTCGTGTAGCGTGGCAAAGTTGTACAAAAGTGGACGTACTCGTAAAGCGTGGCAAAGTTGTACAAAAGTGGACGTACTCGTAAAGCGTGGCAAAGTTGTACAAAAGTGGACGTACTCGTGTTAGCGCAACAGACGTTGTCCCGATTAGCGCCTCCGGCTTCCCTGATATAGTTGGTATCGCAATAATATTTTCATATGTCTAGCAGTTTACCACAACACCTTTGCGTCTGATAAATTACGTAGGGAAATGAAAACCGTTCCAAGAATACAAGAAAAAAATATATATTTTCCAATTTTAGGGCACATGTGAGCCATCTTCTTGTGGTCTTCCAGCTAGCTACATAATTCCAAGCATATTTTTGTTTGAAGTCATTAAATCACTTTCATGTATTTTTCAAATATCACGATACTAAGTCTTTAATGCAAGGTTCTTATAGAAACAAACGCGGCGTACTCTCACGTGACGGTAGCAATACCGCTAGTGATGCAACAACCGTCACACGCAGTCAGGTACCTCACCACAAGGTCATTATTATTATTATTATTAAATCACACCAGACTGGCGACGCAGGAACGGAGAAACTCCATGAGGTTAACAAACCCCCACGCAACCAGTCCAGCGGGTGGAGAAAAC
>LQNS02278097.1:19853444-19865857 GCA_001587735.2 Parhyale hawaiensis
GCGTATTTCTCGACCTTTGAAGAGATCTGCGGCGAACTGCTACAGCGCGTTATAAAACTGCTTTCTCTGCGATAAACTGCTTGAAATCAAGCGCGAAACTGCACTAATTTTCAATAGGGTATACACACTGCATATCTTTCGACCAGTTTCTACTGCTTCTTTCTCATTATGTAATAACAAAAAAAGACTAAGATGCCGATAGTGCTTAGCCTCATCCTTCATTTCAGGAGCTCAGATGCAAGCAAAAATAGTAGACCTCCCTCTTTCGGGGCTTATATCCCACTCATATAAATGTAGTGGCTGTACTGAATACAGAATTCAAGGAAAAAGAATAGAACACAGGAATAATGGTTAGGAGACCGGAATGCTGATACTAATAAAAAAAAATGAACGAACTCATTAGCCAGCCTGATATAATGCATTGCGTCTTATAAGCGCTAGGTTTAAGGTCGTTATTATCGTATCATGTTTTTAATTTTTGCTAGATTTTTTTCGGATTCATTGAGTCCTCCTTAGTTTAGTGAGAACGGAAGTGCAATTTGGACATCATCGGCTTCATGGAGAGAATGCCACCTCGCTGTTCCAAAGGCATTTCATTGACAAATTTGGAGAACAGAATCGGTCCTAAGATTGATCCTTGCGAGACATCAAAGCTGATAACAGTACAAGGTGACTGAACATGACAGCATGTGACATGCTTTGTAGATAGCGAGCAAGCCAATTAGGGCAAATATTCATAGAAGTTATTTCTCTAGTAACATCCCATGTTGGACACCATGAAATGCTTTGGACAGATCAAGTAGTAATAGAAGAGTGCAGTGTTCACGATCCATATTCTGGCAGATAGCTTCAATGACATTTATATAAGAGGATGCTGCGTATTAATACGCGCTCTGTAGGTGCTCTGGTTCTTATGAAGAATATTTAGTTGAACAAGACGAGGTGCCAGCTGATTTGCTACATCCTTTTCGAGCAGTCTGCAGAACAATGGAGCTGATTGGCTTGTAATTTCCGGGTGTTTTTTGCTAGCCCGACTTATGAAAAAGTTTTTGACAGAGTGATTCCAGGAGTCAGGAAATAAATCAGTTACAATTATTAAAACATTCGATCAAGACGTGCATAAGGAACGGAGCTATAATGGGAAAATGTATCTTTAGCATTAGCACTAGCACTCGAAGTATCATCATGACTTTTCACTGTAGTGCTGTTCAGAGAATGCAGAATGTCCAGGAATTTATTGACATTGCTTGTAGTCGCATAGATGCTCCTTCTCTCCCTGGGAGTATAGTGATGCACTTGTTTTTTATTTCGGGAAGAATTTGACGGAGAGTCGAGTTTAGGCTAGACCTTAAAAAAGCTAAGAGTGTTTGTCGATTAGGGTTTTCTTTAAACGCAGTTTTGCGTACTTCAACAAAGAAGGTGTTGCTTCAGTGGCTTCAAACAAGGGGCCATTTAAAAGTACAGTTTGCATTTTTTAGGAAGAGAAGAAGAAAAGGCCGATAGCTCTAGAAAGAGGGTAGAATGAACCATATAATTTATAAAAAAAACTACGAACAATGTAGTGAAACATTCATACAATACCTCTCAGAACGTCTTCATCTTCGGCTCAGTAAGATGTACTGAAGAATAAGCATTGGTAAATGAATGTTTGCTGATGCTAAAAATAGGGAAGATAACGTACGAAAAAGTGCGAAGCTGCTCACATTACTTCACCTTCGATTGTTTTCGAGACTGCTAACTTATCATGCATTTAGATGACGGCTAGAGCAAGGTTTGTCATGAGAATGATGATGGAATACTGCTTTATGTAATATAATTACCATACCTTCGGGTGCTGATTCTTGCAAGCATATGTTTTCTGTTAGCAAAGGCACAACTTAAAGTGAATGTACAGGTCGGTATGCAGGCTTCGGTTTCAATTATTTAATACTCTTCACTTAGGACGCCGACGTGTGCGGTGGCTATATTTTTATCTTGCTAGATTGCTTCACAACCTCCCATCTCGTCTAATGCATCATGACTGCAGTGACAAGCGCTCGAATTTTGTCTCTCGTGCTATCAGAGGAGGAGAGGATCAGGGGAGTTAAAAAGAGTTGGGGAGCTGGTTATAGCCACTCCCTCGTTTTATTCTGCGACAAACATATATTTTCTCATTTATCAAAGGCAAAAATAACAAAATAGCAATAATAATAATTCTCATAAAAATACCATAAGCAAATATAATAATAAATATGATAATAACAATAACATTAACGATAACGTTCTACTATAGGAACTCATGGAACAAACTACATGGTAGTGGTAGCTTTCAAAAGTAGCTAAGAATATATTTTTAGTGCCCACTTACTACCTTAAATGCTGAGAAAGGGAAAGCTCGAGCTGCCAACGGAAATAAGAACATTCATTAGGTTCCTCTCAGATTGGTTCTGTCACCTTCAGATATCTACTTATATTTCCGTCATTAAAATAAATGATGTATTGACAGAGACTAGTTCTTTACTGTTACGCTCTGGAGATTGGGGAGTACGGCCGACGGTTCATCAAGATCTGAAGTGTTCAACGCGCTCTCTACTACCAGGACCACAAAGCGTGGTGCTATATTGCCTTCATGTAAGAAACTACGCATGCCAAACTCTCAGTTGGACTGCCAACTACACAGTAGCCCTTAGAGGTCACTTTTTCAGGTGAATTCACTCCACAGACAAATGAAGGCGTTCTCTCGGCTCAGTATAGCTTTTGAATATATTGTACTATACCGTACAGTCCTTGTAAAGGCGACTTTGTGTTTACCAAAATATTCAGTAAAAACTAGACCACTTGATACGCTGTCACTGTGCGTCTCTCAGGTTTGAAAATAACAATTTTTATGCATTTTAGAAACGAGAATGCATTGTGGCCAAATACCTACACCTGTGNTATATATATATATATATATATATATATATATATATATATATATATATATATATATATATATATATATATATATATATATATATACTTAGATCTTTAACGAAGACATCATCAGCTCTCTCACTTCGTTCACGAGCAATAATCGCATTCATGTTTAGGAAATTGTGTAAATTAAATTCACTAATATTTATTGCCTCGTGTCGGCGCAGCTTTCTCTTTATAGGCTAATTTTCACAACCGTCACCTAACCCTAACCCTGGAGAGTAAAACGCCGGGATATGTTAAAAAGAAGAAAAAGAGATAACAGAGTAAACTGGAGCACTCTGAGAGCGCATACCTCCGCCATGCAAGGGAGCGGTAACGAAAAATTCAAATTGGTTCTGGAACTATGGTTTCCTTATTATCAACTCCAAAATCTCATCATTCGTGCTTTTGGCAGTAATAACAGCTTTTGTAATTTTCATGAAAATCCGTTCGTAACTTTTCGAGTTATGCTGCTAACAAACATTCTGACAAACATTAGTCAAACACACAAAGAGACAAACTGATCATAACGAAAATTTAACCATTTGTGTCTATTAACACTATAAACAATTCCCGTAAATTTCATAAAGATCCGTTGATAACTTTTTGAATTATTTTGCTAACAAGCATAAATTAAATACAAAAACTATCAAATAGATCATCACAAAAATTTGGTCATTTGTTTTTCGTGATATACCTAACAACTCATGTAAATTTCATAAAAATCTATCCATTACTTCTTGAGTTACAGCACTAAGAAAAAATAGGCAGAGAAACAAACAAATGGTTGAACGGATCTTCACCAAAAGTTATCATGTATTACAGCTAACATATCAAACGATCCCTGTAGATTTGGCACAGATCCGTTCGTAACATTTTGATCTAACTCGGTGACAGACAAAGAAACAAAGACAGACAGGCAATCACCTCAAAAATATAACCTCTTTGGCGAAGGTAGCCAATTAGCAGAAATCTGAAGAGGGAAGGAAGCAAACTTAATAAGAACTAAAGATTCTCGTAGGTCTAGGTAAGGCAACGATAACCATTGACCATATTACATACCGTACTAACAAATGACCATATAACCTTATTACCGTATAGTCGTATGACCGTAGTACTGCATCACAGTATGACCGTATTAGGGTATGACCGTATAACTACCAATACCTTCTGTTTCCTAGATCGTATCAGTGATGCTCTATTTCCCTCCAATCTATCTTCATGTAGCTGAAATGTGAGTAGGTATTGTCATCTTGACCATACTTGATGCCCACATATGACAATTTTGCTCTAACAACAAGTAGGTATTTCTTTGGCCCCACATGGTAGTCAAATGCAGCCCAGCTAAAAATGAGATAATTACGACCTTGACTAAGTTAACAACAAAAGATGTGGGGCTAATGTTGTGTAGTGGTGGCACAGCCCTGTGAGCTCCAAGTGGGCCATAGATTTGCTCTTGTTGGTCAGGTGGAAGCTAGGTGGTGTTTCATTGATATCCTATTCTCCCCTATCTAGTAGTGAATGCGCCATATATCATGGGTGTAAAAGTAAGACTAGAAACAAACAACCATTTAGGTCAAAGTTTTGGCATAGCATATGATAACTACCTACCGTAAAAAAGCCTTAAAACCAGAAGTAAGTTGACAAGAGCTTAAATGGCCAGCAGACTCCTGTAATTAATTACCAGGAACTTTGAGGGGAAATCAAGATGTACAATCTTTCTGCAACACGGAACACTGAATCGGTTTTACGTCACGATCTCCCGCATCTCCTACTTAAGGATAACGGGCTTGGACGGTGCCCAGCTAAAACCAAGACTTTGGACTTGGCTCAGACCTTTTGCTCACCGGATGCCCTTCCTTCCGTGAACCAATGACGTTTGCGGAACTCGAACGCTCAACCTGCTGATGCAGCAGAGAGCGCTCTAACCACTACCCCCGGCGGCCCACTTCCACCCAGAACACTATTTTGCCTTATTTAAAGTTTGCTTTTCACTTCTGCACCGCATCTCTTGAGAGATATTGATAAAATAGAAAGAATCCAACACAGGGCTACAAAATGAATACTCCATTTGCGTCACAAGCTTCAAGAGCTCTGATTCGTCTATCTCGAGCAAAGACGGTTCAGAGGTCAACTATTAGAAACGTTCGCTTCGATGACGTCCCGATGGGGAAATCCTCAACGGAGAAGTTGGCGGTCGTCTCTGAAGCATTTGGCAAATTTTCAAAAATCCATAATATCGAACTACGCTGGGTAAGGAGTTTTCCCGCACTTTATATTGAAAACATAGAGTGAACACTGGGTGACGAAGTGTGAACATTTGGCTGCGCTGTGATTTATTTTTTAATTTTTAAACAGAAGCAACAACGCATCCGGACGTTGAGCTAAGATACCACCACATTTTGTTTGTTTGAAGTTACTGCTCGGTACGGCTGCCAATCCTGCACGGCCATGTTTTTTACCCTCCATTTCAGGATTTCGCTGAGAATATAAATTTATGAAATTTGTTGTCTAATTTTTACTTCTAAGATGTGTATAAGATACTATAATATTACATTTTTATTTATTCTAAGCCTGTGAGAGCCAGAAGTATTTCTGCTTTGTGTAATTTTCGCGTTGCTGGATCTTTCCCCCCCCCCCCTGAGCCTCGTACAAATTGGAGGTCACAAAGTACAGAAATTTGGGATCTTCTAGAGATGGCGTTGTTAGGGATACGACATACTCGTGTTGCACAATTGTTGCACAAAAGTGGATGTACTCGTAAAGCGTGGCAAAGTTGCACAAAAGTGGACGTCCTCGTGTAGCGTGGCAAAGTTGCACGAAAGTTGACGTACTATTGCACAAAAGTGGACGTACTCGTGTAGCGTGGCAAAGTTGCACGAAAGTTGACGTACTAGTGTAGCTTGGCAAAGTTGCACAAAAGTGGACGTACTCGTGTAGCGTGGCAAAGTTGCACGAAAGTTGACGTACTAGTGTAGCTTGGCAAAGTTGCACAAAAGTGGACGTACTCGTGCAGCGCAGCAGACGTTATCCCGATTAGAGCCTCCGGCTTCCCTGATATAGTTGGTATCGCAATAATATTGTCATATTTCTAGCAGTTTACCACAACACCTTTACGTCTGATGAATTACGTAGGGAAATGAAAACTGTTCCCTGAATACATAAAACAATATATATTTTCCAATTTTAGGGCACACGTGAGCCATCTTCTTGTGGTTTTCTAGATAGCTACATAATTCCAAGCATATTTTTGATTGAAGTCATTAAATTACTTTCATGTATTTTTCAAATATCACGATACAAAACCTTTAATGCAAGGTTCTTATAGAAACAAACGCGGCGTACTCTCACGTGTCGGTAGCATTACCGCTAGTGATGCAACAACCGTCACATGCATCAGGTACCTCTCCACAAGAAGGTCATTGATTATTCTAAGTGGTTGCGAGGGGTTCTGACGTCACTCGCGGCTTTGATTTTGTCACGTGTGAGTTTACAATATCTCATTAGTATTGGTATTGAATAGGTACGTTCGATTGGGCAGTAAAATTAACCTTTTGAGGCTTGACTTGTCCTTATCTCCAGGCAGGTGCCTTGGCTTCGACTTGTTGATTCACGTTTCAGTCATTGGCTCTTATAAGTTACCTATGAGGCTTCCATGAAATTAGTCTTACACAGTAAAAAGGAGATTTTAGTCTGCTCCACATAATCGCGCTGCTCCTACATATCACCCGAGACATGATTCAAAGTGACGAAGCTAAAGTTCCTGTCTGCATTTCCGGACGGGCCAAGTCTTAATTTCGGGACAGGTCTGGACAGGCCAAGTCTTAATTTCTGGATCGGTCAAGATCGGCTTTGACGACCAAAACGAACACGCCCTATGTGGTCTACGGGAAATTTACGTATAAAATGCGTGCTCATATGGAAGTTAGGTTACGCCTATACTAACCTATTCTAAACTAACCTATCAAACCTAACATAACACGTACTCGTAGGTGGGCATATACTATACCAAGACCAGGAAGCAAAGAGTGTGATGGGTGGAATCACGAGAAACTAGCATCGAAAAGTGACGTCATCAATGACGTCACATCGACGAACGGTTCGGCTGAGCGCCAATGAGTATTTTAATTAATTTCGCCAGAAGAATCGTCGTCAATCGCAAATTTTATCCCCTAAGCTCAGAAGTGAAGTGAACATATACTAATCGAACAACAAACTATCATCAAAAGAAAGTTGCAGTGGAGGCTGGTGGAAACTTTCACAGCGCTTGAAGAAAGATCTGGGCCGGTATCGCGCCCTGATTTAACTTCTTTGAAGTGAAACCTTATTTACACTTCATAATCACTTCGCAGTGCTCTTCACAAAACATATTTAAACATATCATCGGATTTTGTTTGACTTGAATTCATTCAATCTCCGGTTCCTGACTGCCCATCTACTTGAGCTGCACGCGGTAAAATGGTTGTCGAAGAGTACATAAAGTTTGAGCAATAACTGTTTCTATTGTTTCTCTCGCGTCAAAAATGTAACACTGCTTATATTTCTGGTTAGGATTAAGAGCCCAACCTCTTAAAGTCTGAGGTTCCACCATGAAATACTTCGACTCTTCGGTGTGACGTCATTCGGCGACATGCGGTTACGGCTAAGTTTTATTTCAGTTCCATTGAGTCCTCCCGGTCTTTGCTTCCTGGCCAAGACCATATCTTTTCTAATCGAGATAACTTTAATACGTCTTGAGAAATAAAAGGGACAGTTATCTTCGCTAGTAGTGAATTATCATGCACAAACACACTATGCGATCTTTCCGTTAAGCAAGTTAAAGAATAAATTTTGCATGTGAACATACGAAATTTATGACGTTGCTGTAGTAAAAAGCGAGAGGATCAAACCCCTCGGCAGCTTCTGACGTTGTGTGATCAGTGCTCCTATCTCTTCTGTTCTTCGTAAACAACAATTGCATTACTGTCCTGCTCAGGTAACATGAACAAGTGCTGCACGTTTGATCTGTTTCTATACTTTTACTTAATCCAAGGCCTGTTCTTCGAGTTTTTATTGTGGTGGAATTAATTAATACTAGGCTTTGGAATTGAACAAAATGGGCAAACAAGGCCACAAAGCCTTAATTTTCGCTGAAGCCTAGCGAATCCGCGCCTCGGAACGAGTGCTTTATGGTCGCCTGAGATCTATAAAGCTATCTTCACCCCAGACTTCTAAATTACTGCTAAATAACTACCATGAACTTTACGTTTTCCAGTGCAACTACTTTGGAGAAGCTTTGCATTATCAGTTCACTCTTGCATCTGCAAGACAAATGGCAAAGGCTGCTTCTCGCGGAACTTGCCAATATCTCGAACATGGTAGCTCGCAGTGCATTAGGAGAGGCGTTGGTCTTCAGTAGCCGAGGTGTAGACAGGTCCTTATCTCGCCGACGGACGGCTTAGTCTCCTACAGTTGATATCTTCACTCCCTAAACTGGGGAACATTATTCTCTTGAGGTACCCCTTGATAATACCTAATCAGACACACACGTTCACATTAAGGCCGCTACCGTACGAAACGGCCAGTGCTTAATGCCTTTATGCTAAATCCACCGCTGGTTAAAATAGATCCAGGAGCATTTTAAATTCTCATTCGGTACATAAGTATTGACGTATATAATGAGGATTCCAGTGCGATTCTAAATATTACAGCGAACTTATGCTGTTTAACTGAACGTTTCTTTCGAGACTAACTTCTGCTGCGTGTACGTGTGTCAGTGTTACACAGGGGCAGAATAATAACAATAATTAGATCGAGAACACTGTAAAATAAGAAAAAAATGTTACAGAATTATTGACNTATTACAGCGAACTTATGCTGTGTAACTGAACGTTTCTTTCGAGACTAACTTCTGCTGCGTGTACGTGTGTCAGTGTTACACAGGGGCAGAATAATAACAATAATTAGATCGAGAACACTGTAAAATAAGAAAAAAATGTCACAGAATTATTGACAATCCTTAAAGAAAAAATACACTTGAGGGCCGGCAGGTTAGTTCTATATATTGCCTCTGGAAACGGATCTCATTCCAGTCGCACATTCGAACAGTAGCTCCGCAAAACATGCTGGTTGGGACATGAAATTTTATCTAATTCATTTCCGTAATATTCCTACTGCCATTGGCTTATAGCCGGCATAATTCAATATATTTAGATCAAGAGACTGTAATAGTCACTGCGGATCGTGTCCATATTATTAGCACCTTACCGAAGTTGTGTAAATACAACCCTTAAGTCTTAGAAAACATCCATGCTCGTGGGCTCACTTTCCTATGCGATATTTAATTGTACAGAAGTTGTAGATGCACAGCTGGCAAATTGTACCATTGGTGTCGTTCATTGCAGAATGTCGGACTTAGGCGAAGAGCATAGTTGCATAATGGATTATACATATTAATTGCTAGCAAAGGTATATTGTTCAACATGCAATTACAGGCTGCTACCGTCTTGGATTTAGGAAAACAACTACAACTGCAGGATGAAATATACATATTTAGTACTTCAATTAAGGTGTAATTGTACAACGCACCCAGTACGGAGTGCAGGATCCACACAAAAATCCACTATCGCTGTAGAGCAGTATACTGGATCCGCTTTTATCATCTAGTATATTAACAGAAGTGAATCGCGCAACATGCACTTCCAACATCTAGGATTCCACGGGAATTACCCGACAGCGAACTCTATGTTTCTATAAATTTTTGCTGTTAATTTGGTACGGTTGGAGCTGCGACAACATTTGGTGATCATTGGCTTGATAACTTCTTCCAGTGACGGAAACCGGCTAATGCTAACTTACAATTAATATTTCTGCAGCCGTTCATTAGCGACTAAGCAAGACCTCATTACTTCCCTAGAGTGGGAATCTGTAAGAGTTCCTACGTTCCTGCAAACTGGCTCAGGTTAACGTGGACAGCTGACTTTATTGCATGGTGCGGACCCGAGAGTTGATAAGGAATACGTAGGAACTTTACAGTTGAAGTAAAGTATCTGATTAACTGAGGTCGGATACACAGAGCCGGACTGTTAGTTGGATCGGTTGGTTTCTTAGCAAGAATGAAACATTTACTTATTATTACGGAGAATCTGGAAAAAGCAACTAAATATATCAAGAGCTTAGAGCCACAAGTGGCTATGTCCATTTTTGGTGTAATCAGGTTTCCCTCACCAAAAGGGTGCCCGTTAAGCTCATTTTTAGTGCCACTGGTGTCTATGCCATACCTCTACATTAGGAAGAGATTTTGCATGAAAATATGTAGCATAGACACCAGTGACACTAAAAATATGCCCCCACTTTGTGAATGGAACCAGATTTCACCAAAAATGGACATAACCACTTCTGGCTCTAAGCCCTCGATATGCAACTTTACTAGTCCTTCTTTCTGAAAATCGCACGCGATCTATAAACAGCACCTAATTTCTTTTCTCGGAGTAGCAACACTTCCTGACACACATGCAATTAAGGCTCGTTTTGCTATGGATAAGTCAAAGGATATACTAACAAATTTTCAGGAATACCCATCGGTGCCTTATGGCGACAGCAATATCAGCCTATGGTGTGAATTTTTTCTCTATTGAACCTAACACCACTTAGTTTGGATATTCGTATCTGAATGAATGATAATTATAACGCCATCAATCCGCTGGTTTTTGTTTTAAAATGGAAACATTGACAGAGTACTTCGTTGAATCAGAAAAGAAACTCCAACATACTTGAACAAAGGAGATCAGATTTCGTCTCTGCATTCAGAATGGAAACTGTTGGGAACATGTAGGTAATCAAAATTAGTATATCCTAACACGAGCTACGACGTCAAAGAAGAAATTGAACAAGTTGACTGCAGTTTGTTTTTTTCTTCTCAGATCGGAAATTGTTGATGCGGATAGGTATACGAGCGACAAATCTCGGATACTAAAAAAAATATATAGCGACTCCAAGGTGGATATCACTTTTCAATGCACACTCAGTATACACGTGCACGGGAAAGTTGTTTGTAAAAGTAAAGGTAAAGTCAGCTTGACCGTGCATCCCAACTTAGATACCCACTTGTACTGCCTCGTGCTGCAGATAACGTCCCTTTATAGTTCAAAAGAGTGAATGGCTGCAGCCGACCACAGACGGTCTCAGATGGCGTCATTAAGAAGCCTGTTCAGAAGTTTTTCCCTCCCTATACATTTTCTTCAATAGATTACTAGCGTTTCGTCGCATCAATATGTCTAAAATTTTTACAGGCAGAAGTGCAGCATCAAAGCAAGGGTCGTACGTTACAGTAAACTAAAATTTTGCAAAACTCTATGTACTGTAGGCCGTAGAAACTTTAAAATATTAAAAAAAACACTTGTTTTCTTTCATAAATAGCGCAAATTATAAATTACATATGCCTGTGCAATTTGAACATGTCAAAGTTCAACCTTCGAAGAAGTACTGAATACTAATGCCAGCACGTATTCAGCAGATATTCATCGAAAAAATGCTGGGTAAAGTTGGTGTTTTCACGTTTAACTTACCTTCAGCTATTGCTGAGTCACCCCGTGAATACGCTTTCTTTTTGGACCCTCCCCTCTTCACCCAGGCGGCAGTAAACCATAAGCAGGTCTGAAGCTCCACTTGAGGTGTTTATGTAATGAGGTGATAATGAAATCTCTTTCTCGCTTCTGAAGTCCTCAAACTTCGCGTGTGTCCAATTTTCAATGTAGTCGTTGGATGATGTTCATAACTCACGTTCGGGACACACAGAACAGAATTAAATTAACCCTGTCATTCTGCCTTTGTTCTCAGTGACTGACTTTTTCATGCATATCTACAGCTGAGAATTTTATGGATTCGAATCTCATTGCCTTCCACAATGCTCATTATTGCGTCATAATGTACTTGTAGATTGCGCTGTATACTTCCCATAGAAAGTTTGTTGGAGATGAAGGTTGAGCTGTATTTGGATGGAATTGACATCGTTAGCGAGCAGGTAGAAAGAACTCACCAAAAAGCACCTCCAAACAACAATTCCTTTGAAGTGCCTCTTGCAATACAATTGAATGTCATTCTTATATGCAACTCTTGATACCGTGGAAAGTTTGCTGATTTTTCACTGTACATTATTTCTTGGGTGAGTTCTAATTTTCGGCACGTAATTATTAACTCTTGATTTGTAACATCAAGATGATACGACAGAACGTCATTACTTCAGTGAGAATTCAGTTTCTTCTATCATTAAGGTACTTGTCAGAAATATGTAAAAATTTCCATCGTGTCTTTATTGATTAATAAATTTATTTATTTACGTATTTATTTGTAACTATAACTATTGTATACTAAAACTCCGTGAACCGGTCTTGCTTGTTTATTTATTTGTGTCTTGTTTATTTGTTTGTGTCTTGTTTGCACACAGCTTCTTTACTTTCATAAGGGAAGAAATTTGAGGTATGGGGGGGGGGGCAGTT
>LQNS02278097.1:19869166-19891143 GCA_001587735.2 Parhyale hawaiensis
AGGAAAGATCACGAAATACAGGAGAATAATTTAGTTCAGTTCAGGATCCTTCGCACCAGCAACTCAGGGGAGGCCATGAAACCCCTCCCTGCTTCGCCTTGGGTATGTCGGTGCTACCAACAGAAGGTGTTCTGTCGCAGCGAGCCACTGAGAATGGATAGAGTGTTGCAAGAATTTTTCTCAGTGGCTCGCGAAGACAGAACACCTCTGGAGGATCAATATGTCCCAAAGCCTCTTCAGTTTCTTGGCCTAAGGGTGAAGCTATCGTGTGGGTGCGCTCGTCGTGCCATACTGAGGAGTGCTGCTGCTGGGACCCTGAAGTACTAGGGGGCGGAGCCTAAGGGGCATAGCTCGGAAAAAAAAAGATAGAACACCAAAGCTGTCTATAAGGAGGGTAACGCCTCAGAACAGTTCTAAACTACCATTTAGACGCCCCAGAGTTGGGCGCTGTCGCGGGTCTGGTGCTACCTACCCATTAACAGGGTTCTGGGCTCTGCCCCGCCGGAGATTTTGCCCGACGAGGTGGTCCTCTCTCGAGCGGCCCGGCCCGTTCCACTCTATCACAGCTGCGCTCAGGTTTCTGCTCTGCCCTGATGTCATACCGCCATAGGATCGGACTGGCGGATTCCGACACCTGCCCCGAGTGCCACCGCGCCCCCATACCGTAAACCACCTGTTTGAGTGTCCCGCCCACCCTACCGCCCTCCTTCCTACCTCTCTATGGGACAGCCCTCTAACTGTGACTGACTTCTTGTGTTCCCTGCCTTCCTTCTCATACCTTCCGCCACACGCCCGACCCCCTCCGGAGCCGCCCCCT
The DNA here is from genome assembly GCA_001587735.2 of Parhyale hawaiensis. Lineage (NCBI taxonomy): Eukaryota > Metazoa > Arthropoda > Malacostraca > Amphipoda > Hyalidae > Parhyale > Parhyale hawaiensis. The sequence goes on from LQNS02278097.1 coordinate 19,869,984, forward strand.
ACGTAACAACAACAACAACCTGGAGCCATCATTCGATATGGTTTTTCGGGGTAATTTTTTTCCATAGACTACAGTGGACCATCATGCATCCCGACAAAATTTACTTCACGTGTGCATCAGTGCTTACAAGTAAATTAGTGATCGAATGCAGACTCTCCTTGGCTTGGAATAAATCAGAATATAAAAAAATCTGTAAAAATAAGTCGATAAGGGGCAAGTTCACAAAGGTAGGTAGCACGGATTCAAAGGTAGCGCGCAAGGCTCGACTCGATTCAAATAAGGGAGCAGGAGTCGACAGATGTGTGGACAAAGATCCAGTTAAAGTACTTTACATTCGAAGACATCGCAGTCTCAGCACAAATATTCATTAATGAAGGCCTAATGAGAGGTGACTAGGGCGCAATTAATTACTATCTGCGGCTAATGAATGTCGCGTCAGCTAAGAGGCAATACAATAACCATAGTCTTATTTTAATGGCTTCGGTGATCTTCTTTGTTACTAGATGTACTGCAGTTAATTGCTACCATAAAGTGTATTTGAAAAATGACTAAACTGGAGTAACAATATCAGTCGCGAAGCGAGCGCTGGCGATCAGGAGCTATGCCATCATTGTAATTTTTGTGGCCGCTACCACGAATCGAAAAGAATTTTTGAGCGTCGTTCTCTGTGCCCAAAATTGGCTTGGCGGGTTGGTAGGCATTCGTGGTAGGTACTGCGTTCATTACAGGAGCGGAGGTCTTTACGTAGAAACAGCGAACTGGCTACCAGAGTTTGGTAAATCAGCCCTGCTTCTAAGCCGAGCTCAAGCTGTAAAAACAACTTCAGATCAGGATTTCTTGCTGCCGGCATCTCGTTTTTTGCCTGTTACTGTCCTAGACAGAATTTCGCGCTGCCTCATATGCGAATCAGCTTTCGGGCCGGCAAGAAAAAAAAAAAAATAGACTCGTACGGCGGCATCGACGCCCCAAGTGCCAGTCTCTGGGGATAACCAAACACTTTGGAGAGCTTTGTAAAATTATGAATCGTACCGTAGGTGTACAGTAGCGGAGACAAATTACTAATACATTGACATTACGGCTTAAGTTTTGTACATTTCCTTTTCGAATTTACCAAATTTAGTTTCACGTTAAAGCTGCTTTTAGTCGTAATTCTATTCAGAGGAGCCAAGAAAGTCGAACTTTTAAGTATATGAGATTTCCAGAAACTGTGCGTTTCAATGCCACTTGCGTTAACGAGAATTGCATCATAATCCTAAGTCTGGAAATTCCATGCACACCGTACGCTAAGGGCAAGCACGATCTTTCAAGAAAGTACCGCTGTCACCCCTCAAATTTTGCCGCTTCTTTATACTGAGTAATAAATTGAATCCTGATTCGAAAATCGTTATAAGCCGCAAGTCATGTATAATCGGATATGTGAAGGAGGCTGTTGGGCTCAGTTCAGCAGAAAATGATTAATTATTAGCAGTTGTGTAATACTATGCACAAGTTTCGTGTCATGGACTGACGGCATGATTCGCGTTTCCGGGCCTGGGTCTGGAAATTGTATTCAGAGAGGGCGCTAGTGCCCTGCGTCGGCGATGCGCCTTACCTCAATCAATCATCATTAATATTCAGAAAGTTTTCATTATTGTAATGTTTATCTGTGTGTAATAAACCTATCAAAGCCGCGCCTTATAGCTGCGGACACGAATGGATTGACACTTCGCGTAATATTTTATTTTTTTGTGAATTTAGCGACATTACCAGATTTATTATTAGTATTACTAGAGTGCCCGCGCTGTCAAAAAAGACAGCGAAAAATTTGTTATGACCGTCTTCATTGATCATAATTTTCCTGTAAACTTCGTTATGTAGGTTGCACTTCAGCTGCCAGCTTGAATTATGGAACGTAGCAGATAAGCTATGGTTGAGCAACGCTAGGCTTTCCTGCGGCGATACGCTGAAAAGCAATGTTTTTATTTTGGCCCGCGCCCGCAGTCGATATTGTCTTCTAAAGATACTGAGCTCTGTATCCAGCATACTCGATGATGTCATATAATTTGGAAGTTTTTTCCTCAAGTGAAAAGTTGTGCTGTACAAAGAAGAACCCAAAGTGGTGAAAATTCTTTGCTATCAACAAATCCTTTGGGCTTTACCCACCTGCTGACCCCTGAAGAACACGTTACCATTTGCTTCGTTTGCTCCTATTATTATGCAGTCAAATATTAAGAAGTGTATTAATCTACTAGTGAACTGAACCAAGAACGCTACTGCTATATTTTTTCCTATTTATTTCGTTAAAAGCGTTAACACGAAACATATGAATATGTAAATAAATACATAAACACACGACGTTCATTCTTAGTATCAGATTATCTGACTGTTAATCGCTTGCATGTTTAAACAGTTTTCGAATCATAACTCACCCTCCAACACCTTCGAGGACCTTGGAGTTAGTATACATAGAGGGAGACGGTATAACCCAAATCTGCACGGCAGCCTGCAGGCCACTTAATGGTACGAGCTGGCTGGCTTGCACGCTGGCTTGCTGGGCTGGCTAGGATGGGTGGCGTAGATGCAAACTGAATTTATTTAGCTATAAGGTAGTAGAATCGTGCTCCTGTGCCGCAAGCACAGCCTCCTGATTTCCGGCACGAGGTTATAATAGAGCCGACTGCGCTACGGAGAGTGTTCATTCTTGTGTACTGGCCGTCACGATCGGTCACTGAATATTGCGTGTCGATAGAGCTGTTAGTCAAACGATAGATTGCCACCCTCCAGAGTTTGGATGAAGTATAAACACATGAGTAATTTAATGTTTTATTGCACCGGGCGCTTCCAGCCGAAGATTGGGAGTCACCGAATATCTGTAAGAGATTTACAGAGCCCACTTGAGTTCGCCGAAACATAATTCCTTCCATTTACTGGAAGTTAAGCTCAGGGCCGGCATATTGCGACGGCATACTCTTCTTCATTTGCTGTATCTGCAAAGACCGTATACGCGAGAAAAATTTCAGATTTTCAGTTTTCGGTGCACTGGAGCTAAATAGTCTTCAGTATCCAGGTTACAACGCTCCACAAATATGCATCCCTTTATTATTCCTGAACGATAATTGTTTGTAAGCAGGTACCGCCAACCTACTCATGCTTGCCCAAATGGCTGCCGAACGGGTGCAGGCCAAGTAATTGAGTCTCATATCTAAAGTGATTTCAAGAACAGAGCTCATCAGAACACCGCTGCAGAAGGCTGCCTTGAGACAGCCACCGCAAGCCAATTTTGGTCCCGCGCACTGCCGAGGACTTATGCCGTCTCCCGCTATACTTACTCCGAGACGAGGACTATAGGTATGGTCCCGTTTGAAACGGTGCTATACCTACGAAACCTGGCTAATAATTCGGAAGTTAAAGGGTTAAGTTGGGATCAGTGTAAGGTGACAAAACATGAATGGTGACAAATATACTCTGTGGCGATACTGTACGTTGTTCGAACCCTTGATTACGGCCTGCTTTGAGTTTCTGAGATGCCACGTAACGAGCCAGGGATGATATGAGTATGCAGTTAAGGGTGCAAATGCAGTGGCTAAAGTTTGCAGTTTTATCTGGAATTTAAAGGTTTAGTTACATTCGGAGATTTAATCATACATCACTGGAACACTATAACAACTTCTGTGATTATCTTTATGTTAAAATTAGCACAATGAAGTGACGCAATCGTAGCTGTGGCACCGGTGCTTCGTTAAGAGGCGTTACGAGAACGGCGCAAATGAGAAGCACTCTGGAGCAATGAATTTCATATTAATTAAACGGTTTGGAATCGGTAAAAACAGCGCTAAATTAGTAAGATGGTTTCTGCACATAGGGACACAAGGTTCGGTCGCACGTGTGAGCGAGTTTCGGCAGAAACGAATACGACACACTCACAAGGTCACCATACCTGCACGTTCTTTGATAAATGCGATTTACCTGCAGTGATGTCTTGCTTGTAGAAGTGACGGGTTCTTTACGGTAATAAATTTGACTACTTGCAAAAATTTGCTGCAGGTGCAAGTTATTTTAGTGCAAAGATTTTTCTATGCCGAATTATTAGCTTCACAGCCGATGGATTTTCGGCAGCACAGAGGTTGAGACACTAGAGAATTTCTGCAGAAGCCAGTCATTTATAGAAGTGGACTGCTCTGCGGCGCTGTGCTATTGCATGTAGAGCTCAGCCTTGACGTAGTTGACGCATGCGAAATTCGCTACAGATTCGCGTTGATTTCGGAGAGAAATTTTTTTCCATAGCGATGACTCGGTTGAGCAAGTGCGGTGATTTCGGAGTACATGTGCATAACACAAGCAGAAAACCATCCAATTTGCAATTATTTTTGAGTGAAGAACATGTCTATCTAAAATAATGGAAGGTTGTCATCCACCGTTCGTTAAAATTTATGCCAGATGAATCGTAAATTTTGATTGTGCAAAAAGTTGAACTTTAATTATTTGGCATTTAAAGTTCAGCCAAGCATGAACATGTCCATGGACAGTGTTTTAATTATTTACAAAAGCGTACGTTCCAATATTGTGATCCACACACGCTATCGGCAAGCGACTTATCGGCAATGTACTCTAATTTTCATACGACTATAGCTGAGGGTGACTAATATATTAATTGACTGTAAGACTGGGGGAAGAGAATAAGAGGGCTTCATAACATTTATTGCTCCAACATAGTCAAAATAATGGCTATCGCCTTAGGTAATGCTCACTGAAAGTGCCAATTAGGCACCTGTAATTCAGTCATGAGCAATCGACCGAAAGTTTTTCTCTTCTCCCCTCTCCGTTACGATCTATAAAACCCGAAACTCATCATGCATTTCGAGAGGAAAAAAACAGATTTGCGTTTCCTTAGGGAAAATCAGAGAAAGTTCCGCTAATTTCTGCCGCTCGTGAGAAACGAGAAAATTCTGCTTTCGGTAAAAATAATTAAAAAAGCAGGACGGCGACACCTCCAGCCACTCGAAAAATTAAATATTGCCCTTTTTGAGAGGAAATTTGGAAACGATTGGCCGGTTTTATCCGGAACGGAATGCAGCACCGGTTCTGTAATATTTTCTCGAGGGTTTAAAATGAATAATTTCGCTGAAACACGGAACCGCACTCAAGTTTGCACTCTGTACTTCATACATCACTAATCTATATCAGTAACAGGCTATTTTATTATCTGGATATTATGCTTCAAATAAAGCACTTATTTTGTCAGTAAGAGGCTGTGACATGATTTGGATTTTGTATTTGTCAGTCATGCTATGATTTTATCAGAAAAAGGCTGTTCTCTAAGCTAGATTTTGTGTTTATCAGTCACGCTCACATTATGTGAGCACAGGTTTCTTTTCTGTTGAAAAGTTTATAAATCATACGCCGCTAAATTTGTTTGGTTGAAACTCACGTAGCTACTTTGAAATATAATAAGTAAAAATGTTTTGAACTGGCACAGCAAGGGTGAATTAAGTTAACCTCGTTTAGAGCATCAACAACTTCATTTGAGCTCTCGTTTCGTTATAGTGGATGAATTACTATAGTGAGACTATCCTTCGCTCAGTTTCACCGCACAGGGGAAAGAAATGAAATACCAGAAGGTAGAAATCTAGCGGGAATAGGTCGGCCACCTCGATCGGTAGCCCACCTCCCCGAAACAGAAGGGGAATTATGTATTGAGAGCCTACCTAACTTTGTGACAGCTACATCTTTGTACAACGAGCCATAGAAGACTCAGACGTTTGAAATTGATGTAAATTTATATCTTAGAATGATGGTTTTCATTCGCCTGCATACCATTTCCATGTCAATATCGGATACACAGCCACAGTTTGCGGCCAAAAATATGCGCCGTCATGACCAAAATTTGCAAGCACAATCAAAATGAAGTTATCACTTGTGGCTGCGAAAATAATCACGGACCTATTTCAAGCTCCCAACTATGATTGTAATTATATCTCGGATTTTGAGTTTTCGCATAAGCTAACCTTCACGAAAAGGGTCTCATAAGAAGCATTGTATTCCGAATATCCAACCAAGGGAATTAGATGGACTTCACGTGCATGGGGCCCTTGTGGCTCTGACACCTAAACCACATAGGCTGCGCATCTTTTTCAGCTGTAAATTGAACAAAGTTTGTGACCGCCTCGTTATTGGTTGAGCTTCGTGTGGCTATCACGTGGCGGCCAATGTGACGCCAGTTACAGCACTGATCCCCATGTGGAAACCACGGAAGATAAGGTGACAAATGTAATTATATTTAGCTACGTGACAGCCGCATTGATCCGGTACAATAGTTTTATAAACCAAGTGCCAAATTGGATACGTGGCAGACACGTTGGCCCAATGCGACAGTGGCAGCTACCACTTTGAATCCACGTTATCATTCAAAAACCACGCGGGGCCCACATGGTACTAGTGTAAAGGTAGACATGGCTCGCTGGGCATCATACTGTACCCCTGAGTCGCCAATGCATCACAGCTTTCTTTACTCCTCAGCTGCCATAAAAACCAGCACAACATTCAGACCGGTCTTCGAAAGTGACATAAATATTTATTTACCGAAAAAAAAAATATTGTACTTGTTTCCAGAATCAAAACTGCTGCTTGTATTTATAGAGCCGCCGCCGTGCGGTAGCGAAATACTTAAAACTGAAGCAAGATTATAGCCAGCTAATCTCGACAATCATCTGCTGATATTGAAGGCGCCTCATTCTTGTTTGCAGAAAAAAACTTTTTACGAGAAACTGTGGAAACTGTGCCACATACTTCAACATTTACAACCGAGATAAACAGTCTCATCGTAAAATTAAATGAGAAGAACTCGGCTTTGCAGACACTGCAGTGTTTTGATAAAAGTGCTACTTGTCTATCCATCATGGGAGAGAGAAGGGCATCGTTTGACCAACTTGAAGCGATAATAGCAGATGTAGTCGGGCTTGCATGCTTGATGCCTTCGCCCAGAACAATGGATGCCTTCACCCAGACCAATGGATGCCTTCGCCCAGACCAATGGATGCCTTCGCCCAGACCAATGGATGCCTTCGCCCAGATTCTCAGATTCTGCAGCTTGCGGTTTGCGTGGCGGCTGCCGAATCTTTGTAAAATTGTAACTTACAAGAAAGTTAATAGTGGGTTGGAGCAATGGATGGCATCATTATTATTTCACAGGGCACTTTACATGCAAACACAGTTGCTCGTTGCCTTCGGTATACATAAACACGAATCTTACTGGCATTCGTTTGGGTACTGGCCGAAATTGGTATGTTACAAAGTAGGGACGAGTTGGAGCAGTTGATGGCACAATTAATATTTCAAAGAGTGCTTTGCAAGCAAGCAGCTCTGCATGCACTTATTGCTTTAGGTTTAATTACCAAATTAGTGGCTTGGGCACTGAAAAAAAAAAAATGGTTTGTCACAGAGTAATGACGAGTTTGTCATCACCACTGCGATGTTTGCGCTTGGTAGACTATATGAAGAACTAGGTAGACTGCACTCTAAGGTAGAGCCGTTATATCTTATAGATAAAAAACACCATTCTGAAGCAGCATATCTCTTTTATTTAGTATTTACAAGCACGTGACCTTCAGAACCTTTTCTGTATCGTCTTACATAAGTTCTTAAGCCAGAGTCGTCGCGGACACCAACAGCCCGCAGAAAGGCACTTCATAACACGATAACACTCAGGCAGCCACTGATACATACTCCGAACAGACCTTGCTTGCTAGGGCATGGACACATCTCATACTGCTGCCAATACAGCCTAGTTTGCGACTCGCAACAGCGGGCTGTACCCAGTTCAATTGCAGCTCTCATGGTTAAGTTTTTAGGCGATTATTCTATATTTTCTGATGAAGCTCCCATAGACATAAAAGAGGTCTGTAATTTTTCCACAGGGTTGCGGCTTGGTGCTGTTGGAAACTTTACGAAGTAAAATTAATAGCTATTTACTGCAGCTGCTACCATAATTATTTGTGATTTACAGATAGCTGATACAATAAATAATGGTGAGTTATGATAGCTGATATCATAATTAATAATGGCGAATGGCATCAGCTGAAAGTATAATTAATGGAGAGTTTCAGCAGCTGATCGCATATTTATTGGATTTAATGGAGAGTTTCAACAGCTGAGAGCGTAATTAATAGCAAGTTTCAACAGTTAATAACATTAATAAAGGTGAGTTACTGCAGCTGTTACCTCAAATGAAGGCGCGTTGCAGCAGTTGTCAACATAAAAATACCCTGAAGATTTTTCGGACGAGGTCCAGGTAGCGTTATTCACTTGGCCTATCTTGTGCAGAGGTGATGCTACATCCGTGATCAGCTTGACAGCTAGTAGCGAGTTATCCCTATATAGTTATCCCTATATAGCCCCTACGGTTTATTCGTCTAGCAATCTCAGTTAGTACACTATGTGTTTAGTAAATTTTCAAATTTCACAGTTTCAATTCAGGTGGCATTTGAGGAGTGACGTGGACTTTTGTCCAATAACTTCGCACTCGATCCGGACAGTGAAGCAATTAGAATAATTCGTGGCTATTGCACCACCATTTTTGATCGGAAATTGCCTTCCACAAGTGCGACCATTACTGCGGTCTGCGTACCTAGCAAGAATCCGTTCATTGACAAACTAGAGCCCTTTGAGAGTGTATACCTCCGCCAAGCAAGGCAACGGTTACGAAAAATGTAAATTGGTCCTGAGACAATGCATGGTTTTCTTTCTTTCAACACCGAAATCTAATCATTTGTAACCTCTAACGGTTTAAACAACTTCAGTAATTTTTTTTGAAGATCCATTCCTAATTTTGAAAGTTATTGTGCTAATCAAGCTTAAAATTAAAAAAAAAAAAAAACAGCGACAAAATTACGAACGAACGAACAGATATACCTGACAAGAAACTGATGTAAATTTCATAAAAATCTCTCCATAACTTTTTGAGTTCTGGCATTAAGAAAAATGAGGACGACAAACAAACGGATGAACGGATATTCACCAAAAGTTAATCATCTTTTCCTCCTAACATACTTAACAATCCCTGTGAATTTTGTCAAAATCCGTCCATAACATTTCAGTTATCTTGGTGACAGACAGACAGACGTACAAACTCACAAGCAGACAAACTCGCCGAAAATATAACCTCCTTGGCGGAGGTAATTACAGTAATTCCTACGGCGCTAGTAACCCAACCCTCTATAATAATAATTACAGTAATTCCTTCTAGAATTTTCCAAACATATGATGGTGTAGAGCTCGAATCTCCGTCGCTTTGAGTACATTTGAAGGTGGGCAAGTCTGTCGGGATAGCCTATTTCTCGTATGCAGCTGCTACCATAAATAAAGCGTGTTGCAGCAGCTGTTAACATAAATAAAAGGGCGTTACAGAAGCTGTTACCAAAAAAAAAGGCACGTTACTGCAGCTTTTAACTTGCAATGCTACCAAGCGCCATGTCCGTAAGCAACGTTATGAATTTATACGTGACGAAGCCCTGCTTATTATCATTACGTCTCTCAAGTTGGTTATTGCTATTCGATGACATAAATGTAATCTTTTCAATTTTAATTACCTTGTGAACCTGGTGAGTCTCCGGACGAAGTCCAGGTGACATTTCACAAATCACCTAACGTGTGTGGAGTCACGATGCTTTGTGTCTTCTGTGGGACCGCAGTTAGCGACCAAAGAGATAGCCAGTAGCGAATTATCTCCACAGTGCACGTAACCGCTGGCCGCTGGTTCATGTGGTATTCCGCTTAAATGAATGAGAATCCAGAAAATTTTTAAACTCACCATAGAAAAAACGGAAAGCTTTCGGTTCCAAAATATCCTTTGAGTAGAAAATTTATTCAAGAATGATCGTTTTAAAATGTTATGTGGGACTTAATTTTATATTCTGACTTCGGTTAAATATTTCAGCTCTATCAACTTTTCAGATCCTTTTAAAAAATACTGGTTTGATCTGGTCCTCAGCGTGTAATAAACTATTTTCCAATACGACTGATCTGCATGCACTATACAGAAATTATTATACGAGTTACTCGTATATCACGGCAGCTCGAGTACTGTTACCATATCTCGCACCATATGGATCGTGGATAATACAATATCAGTACATTCACTTGCAAATAATCACGAAATCCAAGCACAATGCATGCATCACCGACTAATTATCCGAGTGCATTCTCATGTACTCAGGGAAAATGACCACAAAGTCTATATATATATATATCTAGTCACTATCCTTACTTGCTTATAGGTACCAGATCAAGTGCATTCACCTGTAAACCCCCGACAGAAATGGCCACTGACTCAATATCGAGTCATTCAGCTCCAGAACGAGTGCAGTCACCCATACATACTACAGAAATGACCACAAAGTCCTTATGGAGTCACTAAGCACCAGATGGAGTGCATTCACCCGTTCACTCTACAGAAATGGCCACCATTCCACCAAGTCCATATCGCATCACCGAGCACCATCTCGTAGCGGTCGGTCCCCTCACACGGCAGCGCGCACTGTACGGTACCAATCAGCATCGCGCAGCCTCGCGCTCTACAGACAACACCCTATCATCATGTGAGGTTGGCAGGGTTTATCATTCACACAGCGCATGATCGATCATGCTGGCATTACCATAATGTGGAAGCAGAATACATAGCTAGAGCTACAATGTCAAATTACGGTTCATACCCTGGGCAACCAGAGACGTCCAATGCGTCTTCCAAATTGTAGTGACTACAAGGCGCTCAGACTTATGTAGGTCAATGCTGTTGGAAACATTGTCCAAAACTGATTTTGAGTGGTGGAACATATGGTCTACGTGCTTGTACAGCAAGATTAGACAGCCGTAATCGACTGCGAAAAAAATTTCTTCTGTTGCCGCCATTAGTAGCTAACTGGGCTACTGCTCAGACCATGAAATTGTCTAACACAAGGGCAGCAACACAGTAGGCTACTGTATGGAGTGGTAAAAAGAAAAAGGGAGGCTGCAGAACCTAGTCTTGTGGGTATGTGCTGGTAGTTCAATGAGGTTTTTGCTTTCAGAATCCCCATTTACCCATTTACGGACAGAATAATCCCTATATATCGTAGTAATATCACTATTAATTAGCGATGGGGCGAATATTCGCATCTGCGGAACATCCGCACCCTTTTTGACATCCGCATTCGCGGATGCTAAATTGGTAACATCTGCATTCGCGGATGTCAGAACTGTAAAATCCGCAGGAAAGGGGGCGCGAATGCTTAGGTTTATGTACACTAAGCCCTTCCATAGTGCTGAAAACAATGCTCATTTGGATTGAAATGTGTGCAAGTGCTGTCCCTATCAACATGGCACCATTTAGTTTTTCCACCAAGTGTTGTATAAACTGTCGTTATGAGAGGGTGTGTGTGTGTGTGTTTGTGGTGGGGCAAATTTTCGCATCCGTACCTTTTTTGACATCTGCGTCCGCATCTGCTTAAGATAACAAGATTAGCAATTGCATCCGCATCGGCAGATGTCCAAAAAAGGACATCCGACCCATCACTACCATTAATATCCAAAAAATTGGGCAGTGTCAAGTAATGGGTTGAGATTGAATGGTTTATTCCGAAATTCCATTGGTTTATTTAGGAAGTTCGTTGACTTGTAGATTGCTCTGTTACGATTTTATTCATCAGGCGAAATGCAGAATGGCGAAAATGGCAGGTGAGTTGCAATCCAAACTTAATAAAAAGTAGCACTTACCTTACTTTAAGCCAAAGCGCTCGAGCTGTGTTGTGTTAGATACCCGTTGTGCGTGTGTGTATAGGTGGGTGTGTATGTGTGTGTGTGTGTGCGTGCGTGTATAGAGGTGTCGTTGCTGCATTTCATGACCAGCGCCAGAGTCAGCAGTGAAAATCTCCACAGTGCACGTAACCGCTCACAACGGATTTAGCAGGCACTTTTTGTTAGTATTTGACCATGTAAATGTAATAAGTTTGTACGTACATAGTAAATATCTATGTACTAGTATGCAATTGAGAATAGTTCATTTGAGCAAAAAAAAAAAAAGAAAAATTGAGGAGTTCAGCTATATTCATAATGGCTACATTAGTTCACGTAATCTCACTAAAAAATATGTGTAAATACTCTTATATGTAGAGTGTTGAGGCTCTAAGCGGAGCTATGCCTCAAAAAGAAGAAGAAAAAAAAAAATAAAATAAAAATCTGTTGGCGGTCCACCGCTTTCAGCATCAGTATTGTCCACATCATAACCTAGCACTTCCAGCAGAATTCATTATAGGAAAAAACATCCAACTGTAACTGAAGAAATATGTAGTAAGAGATGCAGCAGAATTCTGCGCCCAAATGAAAGAAAACAAGCCTGCCAGCGGCTGCATGGTAAAGTGTGTTTCACAGGTAAGTCCTTCAGCCGCCATATGCCTCCTTGATGAATTATGCCTCCTTGATGAAATAAGCCTCCTCGATGAAATAATTTTCACCGAATAAACTTACTAAAGTGATATCATAATGCAGATAAAAGTTTGCAAACACTTCAAGACTATTGATTCTTGCGCAATCTTTTATCCAGAAAGTCTGGTAGTCTATATACGTATATAAAAGTATAAAATATGTCGGCTCTTGTTTTATGTGTCAGACAAGTGGCCATATTAGTTATTCTGTAATGCTAGATAGGTATATGGCAGTGTTTCGCAAGCTCCAGGTAAAGGGTTTACGCTCTACCGGCCACTGTCCCAAATAGGACACGTTAATAATAGTGCTATTCCTATGAGAACTTCAAGACTACTTTGGATATAATAGGCTTTATCGTAAGAATGCAGACCCAAATCTGTCCTAATATATTAAACTGGTCTCTGTTGGGGCACGATCGATTGGAAAGTGGAATTCAGAATTTGAGGCTTACCTATTTCGAATCTTCAAACGTGTGCCCCGATTTCGACTTGTTGATTCACGTTTCAGTCATTGGCTCTTATTCTGTTACCTATGAGACTTCCATGAACTTAGTCTCACTCCGTAAAATAGAGCTTCTAGTCTGCACAACATAATCTGGCCGCTGCTATAGCATCTGCAACACTATTCGTAGTGACGAAGCTAAAGTTCCTGTCTGCGTTTCCGGATAAGTCATGCCAAGTTGGCTTGGTTTAAATCGACTCTGACGACCCAATGGAACTTGCCTTTACTCTATTTCTGGCATACCCAACAGCGAGCAAAGTCCGTTCGTAGTATTTTAGAAATATTCTTACCGCTACTAGAACCTCTAGCTAACTCCGTCAGTACAATTCCCAACAATAATTCTGATGCTCAAAATACAGTTAATTCCATTAGCGAAATTCCCACTGATTTTTTTTATCAATTCTGGGCATGTTGCTCGGCCCCTTCACAAATCTATAGCACTATTCTTATGCCCGTCACTAAAGATTCAACTAATTTTTCGACTACTTACTTGATTCAAGCTAAACCAGCTACCAAAACTCATTACCAATATTCTTACCACTTAACTAGACATCCACAGTTCCAGTGACTTTTTTTTACCACTTATTCGACATTTAGTTACTACAGTTAGCAAAGTTTCAAGTAATTTCTTTAACCGCTTACCCGACAACTAGTTCTGTCCGTCAGTCAAATATGCACCAATATTCTTATCCATTTAAAAACCGACGCAAGGGCAGTCGACAGGAAAATTGAGATGATTCTAAGCAGAAGCTCGTTACGACAACAGGCGTTTTATATGTGGCTGAACGCCAATGAAGCTATCACCATTAGGGGCTGAAAAAGTAAGCAGCGACACGAACTCGGGTAAAAACTTGTCGTATGGGGGCCGTTAAAGCTCTTCTTGTTTGTTAACGTACACTAACGACAGTGCCGTAACCTCACGGCTATAATGAGAGGCGCTCCGTTCGGATTTACGACATTACCCTTTCTGCGTCCTGAACGGGTCGAGCTGTGTTTCCTATCACCTTCTAAACTGGTGAATTTCCTTACGCTATGTTCAATTTCTACTCGTGGTTAAAAAGTTGAGAATCTCTCATAATTTCTCACCAGAGTTTGTTAGAACATCTCGAAGTAATATTACCATAAGCAGCTCGTCGTTTCTTTCTTAGATAGCTCTGGCGGTGTCTTTCGTAGTCAAAGTTGAGGTCAGTGTACGGGTAATTAGCGGCCGTGTTGCGTACACGCTCTCCAGATGGCGGGTTTAAAGGCTACGTACTTAATGTGGTCTCTCAACTTAAAGGTTCAACTTAGCGTCCGAATGCTTAGTTGCGTGCCCTAGTTACATAGTAGACCCTATAGGCGCCATCGAATGGCTGGTCAACTTAAGCCCAAAGGCTTGACTCGTGAACTTCAGACAAGAGTGAGTTTCGCCCCATTCAATCATAGTGCAGATGATAAAATGATCCTAAGTACGTTTAAGACCACTGGAAACTCTATTTTACGGGCCAAGGCTAAGTTTTCGGCAGTCTAAAGGGTAGTCAATTTCAGTCTTGAAACTCGATTTAACAGTTGGAAACCAGTGCTCCTATATGAAGTTTTTGACTAGTCATTGTTCGAAAGTTAATTTTCAGAATCCAATCGGTGTCATCGATTGGTGTGGCAAAATCTAGCCCAATGGACTTGACTTGTTCTTAATTTCAGAAAGTGGCGTTGGCTTCGTCACTTTGACTCGTGCTGCAAATGTTAGCAACAGCCGATTGTGTTCAAAATGGCTATAAGTTCCAATTTAGCGAGTTGGATTTAGTTTCCGTGTTTCCCTATTCAGCAGAGCGAAGCCATTGCGCTTATCTGAAGTTTCGAATTTGACAAGCATAATGGACCTAATTCTGACGGCTCATTGGTAATGCTTTGTATATCTTTTCCTCACGGTGTCCTCTCAATATGGCCTTGTGAGTCCAAATTCAAGTGTGTGAGTTAACTCCTTAACGTACTAATTCTTTTACGAAACCTTTACAATTTGGTAGGAATAACATACAATCACTCTGAACTGTTGGAAGAATATATGCACTCGGGGTAGTACGTTAAGCTAGAGAACTTAGCGTAAAGGGCCGAAACATATTAAAAGTAGTTCAGCGAGAAGCTGGCAGTTTTTGAGAAGCACGGAATGCATTGGAGCGCATACCGAACAGCGGCAGCGGCCTGCTTAACTGCCGCTGCTCTGTGTGCGCGCTCCACTGCATTTCGTGCTTCTCAAAAACCGCCACTCTGCCCGCCAGCTTCTCGCTGAGCAGCTTTTGGTATGTTTCGGCCTTGACTCACGCGGCCTGCTAATCGATAATACACAATTGGCACGTTCGATTGGCGGCCGAAATTCAGCTTTGGAGGATTCATTTTTCTGTTATTTCAGGCAGGTGCCCTGGCTTCAGCTTGTTCATTCGAATTTTATTATTATTAAAATTTCACGCTTGAGCTCCCACGAACAGGTAATACAACCCAAATGAAGCAACTTGCAACACCGGGAAGCCCAAAACGCTGCTAAAGGAAATCTAGCAGCTTTAACCTTTTTTTCGATTATTCTTGGGTCTTCTGAAAGCTCAATCATCTCGGTAAAATAGAACTTTCGGTTTTCTAAACTGTATTAAGGAGTTATCGAGGCACCTGATTTCAGTTCCAAGAGATAAGTGAGTAGGACATTTCTTCCGACAGCGTCTCGGCATCGTAGTTCAGCGAGGCAAAGTTCTCTCTGTGATGGGTACTATGAAGGGAGGGGAACTCCTCTTGGCTTAGGTTGCTAATTTCCTGTTTCTGTGGTCGGGCGCGTCCGATAAAAACTTCAAACGGATTGTTTGTAACACCTGCAACACGATTCAAAGCTTCAAAATCAAAGCACATGTTCCAGAAAAAAAAACAGAGCTTCAAAAGTCTTTACTTCGTAGCACAATCAAACGCTCTCTGTAACTCCATCCAGGGCACGAGTAATCCTTACAACACCACAAGACCCTCTTTGCTTGAGTAGTCTGAGGTGACCGTCGCGTACTTCACGAAAGTTGAGAGAAATTTACGGAATCCTTAAGCTTGAAAGCGGCTGCGGATGACGGGCGCCAGGGCCTACGTAGGTGAGACTCTTCATGTCTACAAAGGTAAAGGTACAAAGCTAAAGCTTGAAAGCTGTTTGGGCACGATCCCGATACTCTTTAAAAATTCATGCTGGAACAGGAATTTACGGAAATCAAGAGCAACTGCCCCGTGCTAACTCTACCATTGTTTAATTGGCGCCTGTCACAGGTAGGCTCCGCTGAATTTTTTTGTAGTGTATTTTTTTTTGTGTAGTGAAGGAGCAAGTTAAATAAGCTGTAAGATTCCTATCTAGTGTGTCGATCAAAACGCCTTGTTATCAGGATCCAATTTATCAGCACCAATTCCAGGTCTCCTCACTTCATGTCTTCTTTGTAAATAAAATACCAGGTCTGAATTTCTTGCCCTGCTACACTGACAGGCCTGTCAAATCTTGAGGAGTTGGGCGTCTATCAGAAGTTCTTGTTGATATTTAGCCTGTACTTTTCTTTGCAAAGCAGGTCGCGTCAAAGAACGGCACTTTGTAGGTAGGTAAGAGCAGGTCTGAAGAGACTGCGAGGCCAAAGCATTAGTTAGATGCTTATATTGTGGCATGATGCAGAGGGAAAGGTAGAAGCTTCTTTATTTTGATTAGGCAGTGTTTTAAGCTGTAGGAATACCTAATTTTGCAATTCAAAGCAAACCATGTGATTGTGCTTTCATTACTGATGCAGTGCTAGTCTAGTCCTCAGGGGTAGCTATATTGTGGCGGGCCCTTTCCCTTCCATGATATATTTGGGCCTCCCGAACCCATGATATATATATTTGGGCCTCCCAAGTGCCTCTTCCGCAGAGGATGTTGCAGCGGGCCGCAGTTCCTGCTGACGAGGTTAGTTTTGTGAAGTTAGGTAGGTTCTTTATTTTTCCCTTTCTGTTCCTCGAGGTGGGCTGTCGATCGAGATGGCCGACCTAGTCCGTCGGACTTCTCTACTCTCTCTCGTGTGGAAAGCTTCGAATGAGGCCGTCCACTTTAGTGTCTTTTTCTATTCTTTGTGCCTTTTTCCCGCCAGTAGTAGCGAACTGAGCCAATCGAGATGAAATATTGGGGAATTTTTTTACTTTAGGTGAGCCGGTCTATTTTCTTTATTTATGGTCCGATTATTATGAAACTCGCACAGTATACGTAAAACTGAATTTTAAGAACATTTTATTCATGCAATTTTTTTGATTTTCGCAATAGTTTTTGATAACTTAACCTACCCTAATCTATCCTAACCTATCCTAACCTACCCTACCCTAACCTACCCTACCCTAACCTACCATACGCTAACCTACCCTACGCTAACCTACCTTACGCTAACCTATCCTAATCTTACGTACACTAACCAAACATAACGAAACTGAAATTGAAGAAAAATAGAATAAAATGTTCTTCAAATTCAATTTTACGTCTATTGTGCGGGTTTTATAACAATCGAACCATAAAGAACGAAAATAAAATGTTTGTGCTGCAAAATATACCAATAAGAACACAACACCACAAGAAATAAAAGCTATACGTCCGCACTCTACAGCGATTACCGGCAAATAAAAATCACTTAAAAGGGAAGTTCAGATTTCCCCCAAAGTTAAAATAATTCCCCAAATATATATAAAAGAATATAAATAGAAGCTTCACGCTATAGATAAACACTTTATGCTGATCTCAATATATGCGGAATATACGCGGTAGTACATAATTATTATTTGCGTAATCGTCAAATAAGAAGTTGAAAAACTTCCGTAATTGTTCTAAAAATCCCTGATACCATCTGAAATTTCGAAAAACGGGGGTAAATCCCCCAATAGTTGCAGCCATACAGTATACACGCTTCTTATTGGCTGACACCTACGCGTCACTCATATTGGTCAACCAACGCGTCACCCAAGTTTCTTATTGGTTGGAAAGAGTAACTCGCGTCAAGCAGGCTTGTGTTTGGTAGAAATGAAGAAAGTTTAATGTCAACATTACTTAAATACTATTGTGAAAATCGAAAAATTTACATGAATAAAATGTTCTTAAAATTCATTTTTACGTATACTGTGCAACTTTCGAAACTATCTGAACATGAATAAAGAAAATAGACTGGCTCACCTAAAGCAAAAAATTGCCAAATATTGCTACTGATGAAAAGCGTTATAGCTATTTTTTCAATTGATCTTCACCCTTTGAATCGCTTCGCTGCGTCTAGGGTGGTAAAACACTAAATCTAATAAAATTCTTTCTCATTTGATGTTAGGGGATGTTATGGTCATAGCGCAGAATTTACACTTGGCCTATGGATTTTTGTTATTTCTGACAAATTTTGCAGTTGAATTAGGATTTAGGAATACTGAAATGAACATTTTGGGCGGGGTAAAGATATTTTCAGCTACAACGGGGCTCCTCTACACTGGTTACATATATATCTCATGGGATAGGTATCAGCAGTCATGATGAAAGACTTATACTTCTGGAATTTTGTTATTTCTAGTAGCTTTGCAATTCAATTAGTATTAAGGAATACTGAAATGAACGGGGCTCTTGCCCATGAGGTTAGGAAGGCAAGGACTGGCTCAACTAATATCCATGGAGCAGCAACTTTGTTTCCAAATATGAAGCTATATCTGCTCTACACTGGTTAATACAGGTATATATTTCTCACAGGTGTAATCTTATTAACTTAACCTACTACAACGTGGCTTTTATTCATAAGGTTAGGTAGGCAATGACTGGTTCTGCTAATATCCTGTGAGAAATATACATAAAAAAGTGTAGAGCAGATATAGCTTCATATTTGTAAACAAAACTGCCGCTACATTGATATTAGCTGAACCAGTCCTTGCCTACCTAACTTACATGTAAGAGCCCCATTGTTGCAATAAAAATCTTTCCCCCACCCAAAATGTTCATTTCAGTATTCCTAAATACTAATTCAACCAAAAAATATGCCAGAAATAACAGTAATCCAGAAGTGTAAATTCTGCACAATGACCGATGTTATTTTACAACTTAGGCATTACTCTTTCACAAGAATTCTCTATGAGTTTTCAGGAGATAACTATATATTAATCAAGCATTGCATACTAATTTCACGTTCACAGCCAACGAAAATTATGGTAAATTTTCAGAGTTAATGCTAGAATTTATATGACTTGTGTTGTGTGCTGTGTTATGGTAATAAATAACCACACTCGCACAATGGAATGGATTTTTTTCACCTAACCTATCCCAACATAACCTAACCAGTCCCAACATAATCTAATCAAAATTTGGGTTCTTATGCAAGTATCCCAACCTAATCTCGGCATCTAACCTAACCCAACCTAACCAATAAAAAATGATTTTTCACTACATTGTGCGAGTGTGGTTATTTTTTCCCATAGGAAAATTATGGAAACTTCAAAGTCAAATAACTCGTAAACGACGCATTTGCATCAAAAACGTTATAGAAGAAAAGTGTTTTAGAAAGGTCCAATTAGTCTCAGAAAACCTTTTTTATCGCTGAACTCCGTTCATGTGTAATATCGAAATAATACCAAAATGAACTACAGCACGTTGAGAGAGCATAACTCCGGCAAATAAGGCAACGGTAACGAAAAATTCAAATTGTCTCTGGAACCATGTGATTTCTTTTTGTATCAACTCCCAAATCTAATCATTTGTTTCTTTTAGTAGTATTAGCAGTTTCTGCAATTTTTTTTAAGATTCTTTCATATTTGAGTTATGCTGCTAACAAACATTACGACAAACATAAGTCAAACATACAAACGAACCAACTGATCTGCATCAAAATTTAGTCATTTATATCTTTCAACATTACTAACAACTCCTGTAAATTTCATAAAGATAGATTCAAAAGTTTATGAGCTATTGCGTAACAAACATTATGACAAACACCACTCAAACATAAAAATGAATGAGCCAATCTGCACCAAAATTTAATCAGTTATGTCTTTTAACATTATTAACAATTCGTGCAAGTTTCATAGAGGTTCACTCGAAACTTTTTGAGTTATTGCCCTAGCAACATAAAATCAAACACAGCAACAAACAGCACAGCAGATCATCATTTACTCTTTATGATATACCTAACAACTCATGTAAATTTCATAAAAATCCGTCCATAACTTTTGAGTTTAATGAGGCAGACAAACAAACAAACGAATGAACGGATCTTCACCAAAGGTTAATCATCTGTTCCTCCTAACATACCTAATAATCCCTGTCAATTTCGTCAAAATCCGTCCATAACTTTTTGAGTTAACTTGGTGACAGACAGACAAAAAGACACGCACCCGACGAAAACATAACCTCCTTGGAGGAGGTAATTATAATGCTTTAGAGAAGTTTTACCGATAATGGAACTAAAAAATCAGAGCTTCTTTCAAACCGAAGTTTCTCCTACCTAATGCTGAAAGGCACCCACCATATTTTTTTGCCAAACCGTATCTAGGATACGAGCCCCGGCATTCCCGGGATATTAGTGAAGGCCTGGTCACGGGCCTTTGTAAACTTGGTTGCTTTTGTGCACTTGATGAACTTCGTGGACTTTGTGGACGTGGTGGAATGTGTAGTACATACTGTGAACTTATTCGATAGGATGGCAAAATATTTTCATCTACATACTTTCATGACTTATTCAAGAAAAGGGTTGCGTTTTGTGCACTTGTATAGATAATAATTGCGCTTGTTGCTGTTGTTATTAGTATTAGAGAAAAGTACCTACCGCGCTCAGCCGTCAAACATGACTGTGAGGAAAAAGTTGAATGACAACTCTTCCTTTTCTATGCTTGTAGCCGTCGTGACTCTGATTTAAACTGTTAAGGCTGCAATAATGCCATATATACACCCGCACCTCTTGGGGCATAGGATGGGCCATAGGGTTAAGTTAGTTAGGTTTGCCCATCCTACAATCCTATGTTAAGGGGAGCAGCGACCCCAGGGGGTTTGTGTAGGTTACCTTAGCTCTTAGCTAGGCCTTCGGGACGTCTGTCATTCGTGCCCACTTAACTTCCATCCGATTTTATAGTCTTACTGATCTCACTTTCGTCTCTGTCCTTCTTCTTTCGCCCTCAGGGGCATATTGTGGCGGGCCCTTTCCCTGCCACAATATGTTTGGGCATCACGCACCCAAGGGTCCCGAGTGCCTTCTCCGCAGGGGATGTAGCATCT
>LQNS02278097.1:19914067-19930712 GCA_001587735.2 Parhyale hawaiensis
CCCTACGCTAACCTACCCTACGCTAACCTACCTTAACGCTAACCTATCCTAATCTTACGTACACTAACCAAACATAACGCAACTGAAATTCAAGAAAAATAGAATAAAATGTTCTTCAAATTCAATTTTACGTCTATTGTGCGGGTTTGATAACAATCGAACCATAAACAACGAAAATTAAATGTTTGTACTGCAAAGTATACCAATAAGAACACAACACCACAAGAAATAAAAGCTATACGTCCACACTCTATAGCGATCACCGGCAAAAAAAAATCACTTAAAGGGAAGTTCAGATTTCCCCAAAAGTTAAAATAATTCCCCAAATATTTATAAAAGAGTATAAAGAGAAGCTTCACGCTATAAATAAACACTTTATGCTGATCTCAATACATGCAGAATATACGCGGTAGGACATAATTATTAATTATTTACGTAATTGTCAAATAAGAAGTTGAAAAACTCCCGAAATTGTTCTAAAACTCCCTGATACCATCTGAAATTTCGAAAAACTGGGGTAAATCCCCCAATTGTTGCAGCCATACAGTATACTCGCTTCTTATTGGCTGACACCTACGCGTCACTCTTATAGGTCAACCAACGCGTCACGCATGTTTCTTATTGGTTGGAAAGAGTAACTCGCGTCAAGCAGGCTTGTGTTTGGTAGAAATGAAGAAAGTTTAATGTCACCATGACGTAAATACTATTGCGAAAATCGAAAAATTTACATGAATAAAATGTTCTTAAAATTCATTTTTACGTATACTGTGCAAGTTTCAAAACGATCTGAACATGAGTAAAGAAAATAGACTGGCTCACCTAAAGTAAAAAATTGCCAAATATTGCTACTGATGAAAAGCGTTATAGCTATTTTTTCAGTTGATCTTCACTCTTTGAATCGCTTCGCTGCGTCTAGGGTGGTAAAACACTAAATCTAATAAAATTCTTTCTCATTTGATGTTAGGGGAAGTTATGGTCATAGCGCAGCATTTACACTTATGGATTTTTGTTATTTCTGACAAATTTTGCAGTTGAATTAGGATTTAGGAATACTGAAATGAACATTTTGGGCGGGGGAAAGATTTTTTTCAGCTACAACGGGGCTCCTCTACACTGGTTACATATATATCTCATGGGATAGGTATTAGCAGTCATGATGAAAAACTTATACTTCTTGAATTTTGTTTTTTCTGGCAAACTTTGCAATTCAATTAGTATTAAGGAATACTGAAATGAACGGGGCTCTTACCCATAAGGTTAGGAAGGCAAGGACTGGCTCAGCTAATATCCATGGAGCAGCAACTTTGTTTCCAAATATGAAGCTATATCTGCTCTACACTGGTTATCACAGGTATAGATTTCTCATAGGTGTAATCTTATTAACTTAACCTACTACAACGTGGCTTTACTCATAAGGTTAGGTAGGCAGGCAATGACTGGTTCTGCTAATATCCTATGAGAAATATATATATAAAAGTGTAGAGCAGATATAGCTTCATATTTGAAAACAAAACTGCCGCTACATTGATATTAGGCCTAGCTGAACCAGTCCTTGCCTACCTAACTTACGTGTAAGAGCCCCATTGTTGCAATAAAAATCTTTCCCCCACCCAAAATATTCATTTCAGTATTCCTAAATACTAATTCAACCAAAAAATTGCCAGAAATAACAATAATCCAGAAGTGTAAATTCTGCACAATGACCGATGTTATTTTACAACTTAGGCATTACTCTTTCACAAGAATTCTCTATGAGTTTTCAGGAGATAGCTATACATTAATCAAGAATTGCATACTAATTTCACATTCACAGCCAGCGAAAATTATGGTAAATTTTCAGAGTTAATGCTAGCATTTATATGACTTGTGTTGTGTGCTGTGTTATGGTAATAAATAACCACACTCGCACAATGGAATGGATTTTTTTCACCTAACCTATCCCAACATAACCTAACCAGTCCCAACATAACCTAACCAATTTGGGTTCTAATGCAGGTATCCCAACCTAATCTCGGTATCGAACCTAACCCAACCTAACCAATAAAATATGATTTTCCACTACATTGTGCGAGTGTGGTTATTTTTTCCCATAGGAAAATAATGGGAACTTCAAAGTCAAATATCTCGTAAACGACGCATTTGCATCAAAAACGTTATAGAAGAAAAGTGTTTTAGAAAGGTCCAATTAGTCTCAGAAAACCATTTTTTTTCGTTGAACTCCGTTCATGCGTATAATATCGAAATAATACCAAAATGAACTACAGCACTCTGAGAGTGCATAACTCCGCCAAATAACGCAACGGTAACGAAAAATTCAAATTGTCTCTGGAACCATGTGATTTCTTTTGTATCAACTCCTAAATCTAATCATTTGTTTCTTTTAGTAGTATTAACAGTTTCCGCAATTTTTTTTTAAGATTCTTTCATAATTCAGTTATGCTGCTAACAAACATTACGACAAACGTAAGTCAAAGATACAAACGAACCAACTGATCTGCATCAACATTTAGTCATTTATATCTTTCAACAGTACTAACAACTCATGTAAATTTCATAAAGATAGATTCAAAAGTTTTTGAGTTATTGCGTAACGAACATTATGACAAACACAACTCAAACATAAAATGAATGAGCCAATCTGCACCAAAATTTAATCAGTTATGTCTTTTAACATTATTAACAATTCGTGCAAGTTTCATAAAGGTTCACTCGAAACTTTTTGAGTTATTGCGCTAGCAACATAAAATCAAACACAGCAACAAACATACGAACGAACTAGCAGATCATCACAAAAATTTGATCATTTACTTTTTATGATATACCCAACGACTCATGTAAATTTCATAAAAATCCGTCCATAACTTTTGAGTTTAATGAGGCAGACAAACAAACAAACAAACAAACAAACAAACAAACAAACAAACAAACAAACAAACAAACAAACAAACAAACAAACAAACAAACAAACAAACGGATGAACGGATCTTCACCAAAAGTTAAGCATCTGTTCCTCCTAACATACTTAACAATCCCTGTAAATTTCGTCAAAATCCGTCCATAACTTTTTGAGTTAACTTGGTGACAGACAGAGAAAAAGACACGCACCCGACGAAAACATAACCTCCTTGGAGGAGGTAATTATAATGCTTTAGAGAAGTTTTACCGATAATGGAACTAAAAAATTGTTGGCCCTGTAAATAATTGAGAATATGAGGGTACTGGAAGTTTATGAATAATATCATACTAGCGGGAGCCGTGAAAATGCCACGGTTAAATATTTTCACCTACTTTCGTTTGACATAAGGTGGTGTTCCTGTAATTTAACCTACCCTGTCTAATCTAAAGTCCGCCTGACGAACGTCGTCTACCTAACACACCTCGTCTAGCGAACTCTAGCCTCACTCACCGGTGAAACTTGCATACAACGGTACTTCTCGTATTATTCTCCTATATTTACGCATGCCTTTTCTACGCTCTGTTTTCCACTGTTTACATTACATATAGCTTAGCCGATCATCATCTTACGCGTTTCAGTTTTTTGTCAGCGTGTCCGATTTTTCTGTGACGACTACAGGACACATGGCTGTTTTCCTGCTCTCTTTGACGCGATACAAGCAGACTCGGCTAGTTTCCTAATTTAAGCAGCCTAATTACCCTCTGTTCTTCAGATGTCGTTAAATTTCCTTAATTAGACATCGCCCATGCGCTGGAAAGAATACCTTAGAGCCGATATGTCCAACACTACCCACTCCATTCTCTAGCAGCGAATCCTAAATACATATCTGGCTGGCTATATTAAGATCGTCGAGCGCCACAAGCCAAGTAAACATATGTTGTGAAAGAAATGAAAAGCGGGTAGATATGATCCGAGTGAAATGATCATGTCTTCGCTCTGAAAGTGACTAATAATTTTTTTCAAGAAGCGCTAAAGAAGACAGCTATGGTAGAACTTCGATCCAGCGAAAATCAGAGCTTCTTTCAAACCGAAGTTTCTCCTACCTAATACTGAAAGGCACCCACCATATTTTTTTGCCAAACCGTATCTAGGATACGAGCCCGGCATTCCCGGGTTATTAGTGAAGGCCTGGTCACTGGCCTTTGTGAACTTGGTTGATTTTGTGCACTTGGTGAACTTCGTGGACTTTGTGAACATGGTGAAATTTGTAGTATTGTGAACTTTTTCGATAGGATGGCAAAATATTTTCATATACATACTTTCATGACTTATTCAACAAAAGGGTTGCGTTTTGTGCACTAGTATAGATAATAATTGCGCTTGTTGCTGTTGTTATTAGTATTAGAGAAAAGTACCTACCGTGCTCAGCCGTCAAACATGACTGTGAGGAAAAAGGTGAATGACAACTCTTCCTTTTCTATGCTTCTAGCCGTCGTGACTCTGATTTAAACTGTTAAGGCTGCAATAATGCCATATATACACCCGCACCTATTGGGGCATAGGATGGGCCATAGGGTTAAGTTAGTTAGTTTTGCCCATCCTACCATCCTATGTTAAGGGGAGCAGCGACCCCAGGGGGTTTGTGTAGGTTACCATAGCTCTTAGCTAGGCCTTCGGGACGTCTGTCATTCGTGCCCACTTAACTTCCTTCCGATTTTATGCTCTTACTGATCTTACTTTCGCCTCTGTCCTTCTTCTTTCCCCGTTTGCTGTTCCCATGCGCGTTGATCCTGCGTGGGAACACCTTTGTGCATGGGCTCCCCGATTCTCTGGTCATACTATGTATATGTCCTTTGTTTCTTCCTCTCTTAGAACACCTTGGCTGCGGACACGGAATCTCAAAGCCTAATTCGAGAGAGCTCAATATGAGACGTTTCAAGCGGAGCTCATCTGGAGCATGCCAATTAATGTTGCTATACGGTTTTAAATGAGTTTTAAATATTTTAATAAGGTCTCAGTTAATGATATTTTTATTCATATTTTGTTTATTTTTCATTTGGCCTCACATGCGACGCTTGATTCATTTGGCCTCACATGTGTCGCGTATCTTAATTAAGTCGACAAGTAGCCTAATGCACGCCAAATGAAAACTTTTTTTGAGAAAAGAATAAGGAAACTACGGATAAATACTTGAATAACTATAGATAGAAGGCATTCTTATTGAATGAAGTAAAACCCAGTATGTTAGAAGCTGTTTCTAAGCTATTAACACTTTGGTTGATGGTGTGCCTCAGTACGAAAATAAAAATCGCAGCCAACAACCATCGACGATTCAACGAGCGTTTGTTTGCGTACCTACCTCGCTCGAACTGGCACTCGCTCGAAACGTCTAGGCTCTCTCGAACTGGGCCTCGCTCGAAAAGTCTAGGGACCGTGAGATCGCCCTATAGTTGTGGAGACAGAAACTTAAAATATTCAACTCCTTAACGTACTAATCTTTACGAAATCTTTACAGTTCGGAAGGAATAAAATAAAACACTAGGAACAACTGGAGAAATATGCTCGGGTTAGTATGTTAAAGGGTCAATAACAATTTACTCACCTCGTGCATGGAGACACTCAATACGGACTAAAATTAATACCGAAACTTTGGAATTCACATCGCAGCATGTGCAGTTGTCTACGCCGCAATGGTTATTTATTTTTTATAAAAAACGAATAGTTTTCCCCGGTTGTGAGCATAAACATTGCGTAATACGAAAAAATACACAAGAGCAGTGTTTATAATCGCCGTGAATTGTAATTATTCAGGGTTAATAAAAGTTGGGATAACAAAATGCAATTGAAGTATAGATGTCAACATCTCGCATATCAATAATTTATAACGTTATTCGGAATTACTTCGTATAAACAAAAAGAAACGTCTAAGAGAAGCGGTATACAGTTCTTCGGACTGAGTAGGAGGGGAACAAAATACAATTTTTCAATCAAGCAGAAACATGTAATACTTTAAATTTTTGGAATGAAGCCTGTACGAAATAACGTGCATAAAAAGTAATAATGTTTGTTTTATTTTTATACCAACTTCACTGAAAGCAATTGGATGTCTCTATTCATGTAGATATTTTCTTAAGTTTGTTTACATTTTACTCTCACAACCCCCCGTAAACACTTATTAAGGCATTGATGTAATTTCAAAATTTTCGATAAAAGTATCTATACCATCTATGCAGTTCTTGGGATTTTTTGAATATATTGCAAGAGATTAAATTCAATCGTTCAAGCGTACATAATAGCTAATGAAATGCAGCATTAATCAAATACATGCTTATAAGTAACTAGAAAACTGATACTTCACAGAAAAGAAAAGACGCAGTACATTGACCACTTCTAAAAATGCACTGCGTAGATTAAGGGTTTAGCTCTTCCCGTGTTCAATTAGATCTCTTTGGGAAGCTGGGACAACTCCAGTAGTGGGTAAAGCCACGAGATAGCCCTTTTTGAGGGTAACCTACCCTCGCGGCTACCCTCGCGCGCGAGCTTCCGGTTTGTAACGGCCAATGCACTACCGGTTTAGCGGGGGTCAGGGGGGGCGCTAACCGGAGTGGGCGGNTTGTAACGGCCAATGCACTACCGGTTTAGCGGGGGTCAGGGGGGCGCTAACCGGAGTGGGCGGGGCCTGGGAAACCGGAAGGGGCGGCGCGATGACCCCTCGGCGCGAGGGGAACCTACCCTCAAAAAGGGCTATCTCGTGGCTTTACCCACTACTAACTCCGTATCTATCGACATTTTTGTCTATTCCCACGACGTTCGTCGTGCCCCTGGTGGATCCCACCGTCAGGCCACTGGGGCATCATCCTTGTTATTGCACGCCCACCCACATTGCTTTCTTTTATTTTCGTACCTGATAGTATTTTTCTGTTCTTCTTTTCGTCACGCGACTGACACACACGTTCAATAATCTTCTGTGCCTTCACTTAACATACATGTCCCTTCTCTTATAACGGCAGCCAGCTCTGTGCACTTAGAAAGACTTTAACTCGGCGTTTCATTATAATAACGCTCGCTATGGGTGATACCTCAATGAATATTCATTCACGAACTTAAGACTACTACCAATGATGCTTTCGTCTTGGTCTTCGAAAAGCTGATATTCAAATGTGATGCGCCGTTCTGGGACTCGAGACTGTCTGAATTCTGGTTTGATAGCCAATAGCCAATAATAATTTAATGGTTAATTACGGATGAATTGCTAGAGTATGCAACTAGCTTATCATTTATTAGGATGCTTGCTCTTGCCATAGTAATATGTAACTGTAAATATAACCGAACCTGAGTAGTTGCTTCCGCACTAAAAAAAAAGAAGTATTGCCCGCAAAAAAGAAGAAAACTGGAGGTAGAATTCAAGTAATTAAGTAAGTCTAGCGTGTACTGCTCGTGTAGTACAAGAGATCGGCTGATCAGCGGTGTCTGCAATGATAAGTTAGTGGTGCGGCAGAATTTAATTGGAGAGGAAGTAAGGCACGCTGTACAATCAGTGTTTAGAAAGTGTATTAATTTACAGCAGGCTGTAGCGAAGCAAAATCAAAGAAGTCGAGGCAACAGTGGGAGCTTCTAACTGTGTGTCTGCACCCGGCGAGCAATGTCTGTTCAGGGTTCAAAGCCTGTGAAATTCTTTTCATCGGTGGATATGCTATGCTGCGGCTTATTGGTTTCCACGTTTGGACTCTAATTAGCGGTTGCCAAGTATCCACAAAGATATCCTTCAGGAGTGTATAATGGGCCATGGCTACTGCAGGATGAGGAATTTATGAGCATCGAGGTATGGTTTGCCATTTACGTTATGGGGACCGTCAAGGATGTAAATAGGTTACTGTATGTAGCCTCACTTAGGCCTCTCCGTCTACGGATTACATCTTTACTTCTATCAACTAACGTTTAGTGACGCTTAAGCTGTTCATTAATTCAAATCACTGTAGTTTTCAAGGTATGTTTTCTCTCGTGTCAACCTCGCTCCCATCATTTCTTTGTACGACTAGCTGACGACTTTTTGTTACTCTTCCTCTTCTTTCCAGTTTTGCAGTTCTCACGCAGGAATGAGTGCATTAAAAAAAGGTAGAGTTGAATCTGCCTTAATATAATGTCATTTCAGTATGAAAGCTGTTGTTCGTATGGCTGGTATTGCATCAGTAGACAAGTGTGTTAGGTGCGAATACAATCAGGCTACTTTTGATTAATTTCGCTCGCGCCCTGAAAGAAGAAGAAGAAGAGAAAAAAAAACTTGACGTCGTAAATTACCCTGCATCATTTACTGCATCAGTTTTTTCACTTTATGACGAACTTGAAGAGTGAAGAGGAGAAATTTATGTAGTAAATAGAGCACTCTGAGAGCGCATACCTCCTCCAAGTAAGGCAACGGTAACGAAAAATTCAAATTGGCTCTGAAACCATGATTTCTTTTGTATCAACACCAAAATCAAATCTTTTGTGCCTTTTAATAGTATTAACAGTTTCTTTAATTTTTTCAAGATCCTTTCATAACTGTTTGAGTTATACTGCTAACAAACATTATGACAAACGTAAGTCAAACATACAAATGAGCCAACCGATCTGCACCAAAATTTATTCATTTATATCTTTTAACATAGCTAACAACTCCTGCAAATTTCATAAAGATGCATGCAAAACTTTTTTGAGTTATTGCGTAATAAACATTAAGACACACTACTCAAACATTGAAACGAATCAACTGATCTGCACCAAAATTCAATTATTAGTGTCTTCTAACATTACTAACAATTCCTGTAAGTTTCATGAAAATCCATCTATAACGTTTTGAGTTATGGCATTGAAAAAAATGAGGCAGACAAACAAACAAATGGATGAACGGATCTTCACTAAAAGTTAATCTTCTGTTACTCCTAACATACCTAACAATTCCAGTAAATTTGGTCAAGGTCCGTCCATAACTTTTTGAGTTATCTTGGTGACAGACAGAGAGACAGACAGACAGAAAGACAGATAAAGTGACAGACAAACAAACCCGACGAAAACATAACCTCCTTGAAGGAGATAATAATAAGTTGAAAAATACCTGTGTATGTATAAACGGCAACCCCTTAAGGGAGCATAATAGGATGGGCCATAGTTAGTTAGGTTCGATCATCCCACGTACGTTATGGGTAGTAGCACCCACAGGGGTTCCCATAGGTTACATTAGCTTTAGTTTAGGTCTCCCGGGCGTCTTTCTTTCGTGGCCAGTTTGCTTCCTTCTATTTCTGTAATCGTACTTATAACTTTGTATTCTATTTATCCTCTACTTTCCTGACTTTCTATTCTCATGCGCTTTGATCCTGTTTGGAAAGAACACCCTTCTGCATGGGTTCCCCATTTCTCTCAATATATTTACTGTCCGTCACTTCGTTCCCTCTTTGGATCACTGGCGATGTTGTAGACCAGGAAGCTTAACCCTTTTGCTACGAAGACTCCGTTCTTGCTATGAGGTTCTAAAAGAAGCTCATAGAAGAAACTATCATTGTAGTCACTTGAGCTCACCTACAGTTTAGTTCAGTCGTAAATGAAATACTATCACTGACTTCAGACGGGTTGTTAAATATGTTGTCCAAATTTCGAGATAAAGAAATAACGCACTGGTTTTAATTATCAAAATTTTGATGCGGCATCCGACGATGCCGTCAGTACCGAAAGGGTTAAACTAGGACTGCAATAATAACTAAACGAGCTAACTAATCTATAAAAATTCATCAGTGCTGCTACTTGATAAAAGCAGAGGCGTTGGGAGACGAAGCTATAGGAGGCATCATGAGACGCGCAAGCATAAAAAATTTTGTGTTTTCATGTTAGTATTTAGGCCATAAAACAACGAAGTATTTACTGTATACGATGCTAATACAGGTGACCGCACAGATCCAGGGGGATTGGGATTGTATAGGTCACCTTAGCCATTAGCTATAGGCCTTCGCGATGTCTGTCTTTTGTGCCCACTTTGCTGATTTCCATCTTCATACTACTACTGATGATGCTTTGTTTCGTTCTTCCTCTTCTTTCCCGACTTGCTGTTCCCATACTCGTTGACTCGTGCAAAGGTTCCACGTTTGTCTCGGCATTCTTTGTGTCCCTTCTCAACCCTACCCACAGTGTACTCTGTGGCTAGGCTTAAACTAGGAACATAATTATAATAACCGCACATCCCGAACTAGGAAGTCCACAAGCACTGGTTCGTGTTGCAGATAAATCCCTACTATGGGGCTCAGAGGAGGGTGCGTTGCAGACGACGGCAGACTGTCCGGGCTGTGGTATCTTGAAAAAAAAGGCTGGATGTGACCACTGACCCTGGTGACTATGAATGTCAAAATCGCTGACGGGGCATTTCTTAGCATCAAGACTTTCTTTCACGTATGGCTTGAGAATAGAACGTCTGACCTTTAGATACCGAGCAAGTTAGCCCCCTTTTTTTTCACTGAGCCACTGGGGGTGTCAATGCAAAAGCTGTGGTGTCGGAAAGACAAGAGAAACATCAGAGAAGAAATAGGTCAGAAATGAATTCCAGATTGTCTGGATGCGGCTGTAAAACTGGAACACATATACTCGTAATAGTCCAGCAAAATTCCATACATCTTTTTCACATCGTTATCTGCGCTACCATATAAAAATGCATTTACTCTGTTTGCAATGCCGGTGTATATAAAGTACTAAAGGTTGGAAGACAAGAATATAAAAAAGCATGATGAATGCGAGTATTTTCGTACTGTTTTGTGGCTACAAAGTGACGAAAGGTTTGCGGTATGCAGGCTTACGGGACTTAGATTTGTGAGAGATGAGCTAAGCAGGAGCTTGGCATGACCCGTAATTGACAAAAAGTTTACCTTCTTGTAAAAACTACGCCGCATCCATTACAGCACGCAAAACCCGGCAAGTAAAAAAAAAAAAAACTTGAGGTGTAATAAAAACAAAGGAAGTAGTGGCCATGACATGAACCGTAAGTGCCTGGAATTATTATATTTCTACAGTATTATCTGGACTAACAAATAACGATGCTTTTACGATCGCGAATAGATTACCTATTCTAGGTGGTGCTGGTTCGCATAAAACGCAAAATTACCCAATATCAGATTTTTTTTTTTGTTATCTAGCATTCTAAATAACGACGCTTTACGGTACCTGGTGAAATCATCGAGTGTTGGCTAGGGAAAAAAGCATAATTTCCTCAAATCTAATATTTTCACACTATCTTGGCTACCAAATAATTACGCGTTCAAGGTACGAAGTTAGATCCCCTATCTAGGCAGCCCTGGCGCATGTAAACCTCGTAGCCACTCAAAATCCGATACTTTTATATAATCTTGGCTCCCAAATAACGTCGCTTATACGGTACGAAGTGAGATCACTTAATCTGGGCGGCGCCGACAAGTGAAAAGCCCCAGGTGTGGAAGACAAGAGCAGGAGATATTCCAGGG
This sequence comes from Parhyale hawaiensis, assembly GCA_001587735.2. Classification (NCBI taxonomy): domain Eukaryota; kingdom Metazoa; phylum Arthropoda; class Malacostraca; order Amphipoda; family Hyalidae; genus Parhyale; species Parhyale hawaiensis. The sequence goes on from LQNS02278097.1 coordinate 19,925,441, forward strand.
ACCAGTTTGTTTAGCAGAGGTCGCTGACCAGGGGCACTGCCCTAGCTACTGTACGGTTGGTAGATGATGAAGTGATGCCGCCGATTCTGTGAAACCTCCTCTTGCTTCGGCTGATTAACAGTACCTAGTGACGGATTTACTAGCGTAACGTGTACGGTTGGTAGATGATGAAGTGATGCCGCCGATTCTGTGAAACCTCCTCTTGCTTCGGCTGATTAACTGTACCTAGTATGGATTTACTAGCGTAACGTGATAACAGAGGGTAGGAGGTTTCTTGGGATAACGGGATATTTTTAGGCATGCTCACACAATCATATAGTTAAAGAAGATGAAATTGTGCCTTGTTTCCCATTTTGGCCTTTGACACTTGTGAAGTAAACACAAAGGAGAATATAGATACTAGAATTAAAAGTGTGCTTAGTATTTTGATTTCAAGAGCAGGAGAAGGGTAATGCTGTAAATTACAGGAGCCGAAAATGTGATGGTACGTACCTTTTTAGATTTTACACGGGTCATGAACCCCAATGAAGAGCGCGGTATCATTACAGGAAGAGGAATCGTGCGATTAGCACCTTGTTTGTTTAACTTAGCGAGCGTCGTACCCAACAAGCGATCTACACTAGCGGGCAAAATAAGAAAACGATTTTCATTATTTGAAACTAAAGTTTGACCATGTAGAGCAGGTTAATGAATCTTTTGATGGGCCTTAAGGAATGTATTTAACAGATTTCTACAAAATATCAGGACAAACATAACTATATTTAATACATTAGAACAAAAAATCTAACAAACAATAACAAAAATCTAACAGTCCAAAATAAGAGAACGATCGTGTCTAAAACATTCTCACATTTACCCCGGTCATCTGGCAACATTCAATTTTGTGTGCATGACTTCTAGAACTGCCACTCTTACGATTACACCTTTCTAGAAATATGGCACCTCACGTGAAAGTTACTCCTGAGCTGCGAGGAGAAATTGTTAAGCTCAGGTCCTCAGAAATGATTCTTTCGGCCATATCACGAGACGTAAACCGATCCAAGAGCGTGGTTTCTCGTGCTTTGAAGCTATATGATGAAAAGAAACACCTGGAATCACCGGTATCTACAGGCCACTCTCGAAAAACCACCGCACGAGTTGATAGGATTATGAAACGCTATGCCCAGAAGAATTCTTTCGAAACTGCAGTGGGAATTTCCAGAAAGCTGAAGGTCAATAACAAGATAGAAGTGTCTCGCTTTACAATTTCTCGTCGCCTCAATGCATGTGGGTTAAAGGCACGCAGTCCTGCTACTAAACCACTTATCAGTAAGAAGAATAAGAAAGCAAGACTTGAATATGCGGAAAGGCACATCGTTTGGAGAGATGAAGATTGGGAAAGAGTGCATTTCAGCGACGAAAGTAAATTTAATTTGGTTGGATCTGACGGCAGACGGTATGTTAGACGTGCAACAGGTGACAGGCTGAACCCGAAATTTGTCAAAACATCTGTAAAGCATGAGGGAGATAGCGTAATGGTGTGGTGCATGTTTTCATCTGAAGGAGTTGACCGTTGCTGGCCATTAAAGAAACTGTCAATGCTAATGTGTATCTCAATATTGTACAGCTATATGTTATCCCATCTCTACCATCATCACCAAACCAGCTAGCAATTTTTATGCAGGACAATGCCCCGTGCCATACTGTAAAGAAAGTGATGGAATATTTTTCGAAAGAAAATATCGAAGTCATGAAGTGGCCTGTCCAAAGCCCGGATTATAATCCTATTGAAAATTTATGGAAAATTATAGGTGATAATGTAAGAGAACGACAACCATCAACAGTAAAGGATCTGTGGACTAAAATTGAAGAGGAATGGAAAAAAATAACTCCAGAGTTTTGTAAAAAACTTGTGATGTCGTGTAATCGTCGATGTGCTAAAGTTATTGAAAATGAAGGTTTAAGTACTCCATACTAATTGTTCTAAACCTAAAATTGACCATTGTTCGATGTTATTTGTTTGTAGAATTGTATTTAGAGACGATCGTTCGCTTATTTTGCACTGTTTAATTTTTGTTATTGTTTCTTAGGTTACTCTAATGTATTAAATATAGTTATGTTTGTCCTGATGTTTTGTAGTAATGTGTTAAATGCATTCCTTAGGGCCCCATCAAAAGATTCATTAACCTACTCTACATGGTTAACTTTTATTTTCAAAAAATGAAAATCGTTCTCTTATTTTGCCCGCTAGTGTACATAGTTTAAAGAACTGAAACTGTACACTAGTTGGCTTTGATTAGGGCAAAGTACACGTAGGAAACCATACAATATACTTAAAAAGGAAGGGCAACTGTATGAATAAACCAATATTCATACTACTGTTCATAAGATAACTCGTTTGTGCTACGACAAGCTTACCTAGTTTTTAGGATGTTGAAAATGTTCATTCATATATCTCTTATTTTGTGCACTATGAAATTAAGACCGCCTTCTTCTTGACCTGGACCCCTATGGGGGCACTGATCCATCGGGTATGTTTACTCTCTTTTTTCGGAAGATGGCTGGTGTGCTCGCAGCCTCGCTTGCTTCTGTGTTCCGTCAGATGTTACGGCTGGGCTTTTTTCCGGAATGCTGGTTTGTTGCTCATGTGACGCCTGCTCCCAAGGGCTCTATCTCATCCCGAACCTCCGCCTATAGACTCAGCTCGATCATACCTGTTTTGTTCAAAGTTTATGGGAGGTTGGTTGCGTTGAGATTGGGTCGCTTTCTTGAGAAGCAGGGTGTCCTTTCCCCAACACAGTATAGTTTTCGTAAGAGCTTGAGAACTTGTGATTTTCTGCTTCACATTTCTCATGTGTTGCAGCTGGCTCTTGATGGGGGTCATGAGGCAAGGTTTGTCCAGCTTGACTTCAGTGTTGCTTATGATCGCTTGAATCACCTTGGGTTGCTCTATAAGCTAAGATTGATGGGTATTGATAGTTCAGTTTTCGCGGTAATTAGTCAGTTTTTATCTGACAGTCGTCAATGTGTAGTTATTGATGGGATGAAGGGTGAGTTTTTGGACGTGGTTTCTGGTGTCCCACAGGGTAGTGTTCTGGGCCCTTTGTTGTTCATCGTATTTACAGCGGACTTGTTTGATATTGTTAAGTTACTTGTTGGTTATGCTGATGATGTTACTTTACTGGCTGCTTGCGATAAGCCTAGTGATTTGTTGGAGATTTCAGAAATAATTCAGCGTGATTTGATTCCTGGTGTTCTAGGTGGGGGATGAGGCTAAATGCGAGCAAGACTAGGACCATGCTTGTGTCTAGGTCTCGTACAGTGAGACCTCCTTTCCCTGCACTCATACTGGATGGTGTGTCACTTTCTGTGGTTGATGACTTGGTAATCTTGGGTGTCAATTTTGATCCAAAGTTGACATTTGAACCCCACATTTGTTCAGTTGCTTCACGTGCATCGCAGAAAATTGGTGTCATGAGACGTGCTTGGAGGGTGTTCGGCTCGGTAGAGTTGACACGTTGCTGCGCTAATTACTATGGCCTCCCTCTTCTGGAATACTGCTCCGTAGTCTGGGGTTCTGCTGCCGATTGTCATCTGCGTTTGCTTGACAATATGGCTTGTCGATGTGCGTTCATGCTGGATAATGTTGTGCCTTGTGATCTGGCGTATCGTCGCAGAGTTGGTGGGGGTCTGCTTTCTGTATGAAATATATAATTGACCTAGTCATCCACTGTGATTTTCTTCCGGAGCCATTTGTTCGGATGAGGTATACTCGGCGTACTAGTGCTCTACATGAGTTTGCCTTGAAACGGTTACGATGCGATACGGGCCAGTATTTTCGTTAATTTTTCCATCATAGGTGGATGTGTGGAATGGTCTTGATGGCTTTGTCTTTACTGGTGCAGGTATTGGCAGCTTTAAACGATCTGTAGGTAAACAGAGCTATTTTGTGATCTCTGATCTTCTGTCTCTTTTTTTTTTCTCTTCGGGGGCTGGGCTGGTTGCTTGGGGTTTATCAACCTCATGGAGTTCTTCCGATGCCACCCTCGCTAGTCAAGTGTAATTTAATAATAATAAAGACGATCTTTATAGCGTGTATTCTTTAAAACAGTTCTAACAATGCTATCATTTCTAGTTAGTAGCCATGAATGATGGAATGCCACCGTTTCAGCATAAAATCATGGTCGGCCTGTTCTTTTGTCCATATTACAGCTATATCATCCAAGACTCCTGAAGGCTGATTAATTTAGTCTTTTGAACTAGCAGAACTAAGTTCATACTTCACGTAGCTCGAGTGCGTGTTGTACTGTCTAATTAAGCAACAAAAAGTACGCAGCTCTCCCAACTCAGTCGCCATAGGGTTAGGTTAGTTAGGTTCGCCCATCCTATGTTATGGGGAGTAGCGCCCCCAGGGGGTTTGAGTGGGTTACCTTAGCCATTAGCTAGGCCTTCGGGACGTCTGTCTTTCGTGCCCACTTTGCTTCCTTCCACTTTCATACTCCTACTGATCTTACTGTTGTCTGTTCTTCCTCTTCTTTCCCGACTTGCTGTTCCCATGTTCGTTGATCCTGTGTGCGAACACCTTCGTGCATGGGTTCCCCGTTTTTCTGTCGACATACTGTGTGTCCCTTTTTTTTCCTCTCTTAGAAGAGCTTAGTACTTATTTAGGGAGGCTTAAATCTTCTTATAATACCTAATACCCAACTCAGTCCAAGCATAAAAAAAAATCCGAAAAGTTTCTATTGACAATTACTGCTAAGCAAACTGACTGGACGGCTAACACTTTAATAAATCTTATAGTGTACACACAATTGTGTGTGTGTGTAGGGACACGACAAAACCTTCAGTTGTTTAGAAGTATGGACGTAGCGCAAAAAGATAAACGTTTTAAACGGCGTTGGGGATATTGTGCTGTGTTTGGAGATGTTTCATTACTATCAATACGCCCCAGAAATGGTTATTCCGTTTCAAAAAGGGAAACTCTGGCTTGATACACTGAACCCGATACTCTTCAGGCTACAAGGGAATTAGCTGAAAAGTTGGGCTGTTCTCATGTCATTGTTAAAAAAAGTAACGTTGGTTCAGCGTTAACTTAGTCATTTATTTATCGGTTTATGTGTATAGCTGTCCATTTTCTGTCACGCTTGCATAACTGATAAACCAAGAAAACGCATGTTTTTCCACTTTTGGGATCCTAGCAATGAAGACTCCTGAAGCAACTTTTAGCAGTCTTTTAGATCCTAATTGTTGCCGTCTTCCTTCATCAATACTTAATTTGCCAGAAGTTTAAGAT
>LQNS02278097.1:19940462-19973994 GCA_001587735.2 Parhyale hawaiensis
TGTAATTTACCATAAGTCGGATATAAACCTCGGCGACAGGCAATAGCAGTCAAATAATTTGTTTTTATTCCTCCCGCAGTGAAGCGAAAACGGTAAAATCGACGGCCGTAAACGAACCCCTCGAACCATGGCATTAAATTCCTCGACTACAAGAAATAAAAGATTTTAGGAAACTGTAACAACGGTGGACTGAGTGCAGACTACAGAGGCAGCAGGTTACGGGCGTATGCAAAAAACCTCGATCGATTGAAACTTACCGTGAGTAAGAAATTGTACATTTTTTATGAGATTCGTTATTTTTGTGTCGTTTTCTAGCCTCTAATAAGTTGTTGCACTTCTTTCTCAGCTCTGTTTTAGGTTTTTTTTTAGATACGCAAGCTCCAATAATCCAGTAACATTGCGCTTCGAGTAGGGTATGAGCTTTCCTGCTTAAGAACGACTGTTTTTTTCGGAATATACTTCAGAACACTGTATAATAATTTAGATTTATTCAATTACTTATTTACACAAAACTACATACATAGATGTTAAACGAAAAATGGCAGCAAGATATCCGCTTCTGACGTACGATAACGCTTTATACGGTATCTTATATCGGAAACCTCATACTGGAAACTACACAAGAATTTTTGTTTATAGTGTTATGGGATTAATTGGATAAACTTAGCCTCTGTAGCAAGTGCGTCCAATCGATGTTATTTCACCTGATATAGCATCTTTCCTGTCAAATCGGATATTAGATTTTGAACACTGACGCAGTCGGATTTGTCAAAATGGTCTGAAAATAGCTGTCTAGTTTGAATGTTAAATTTTGCTACTGCTGCACATTAGCTATGCATTCTTTTTTTTTTGCGTTTAGAGAGCAAATTTCTTAACAAAATCACATCTATGTTAACAGTTGAATTCTTACTGATGAATGTAGAGAGCATCGATTAATTCTGATATATAGGGAAGTTAAAACGAAAAAATCATTTCTTTCATGCGAATTGTTACGCAAAATAACAGCTGTTACAACTCTCTGACTTTTACTAATTTTGGTTGTAGTTTTTACTCTGTTAAAAGAAATTATAATAAACGTTTCGTTTATTAATCCCCTCTCATAAAGTTGTGACGTATATAAAAGTGAAAAATTGGCTTTCCTTAATGAGCAATATTTATCTTCATAGGCTTAGAATTTCTTTTCTCAACTAAAATGTAAAATGTCCATGCATAATAACTAGCTCTCTACTATTGAGTTTTCTTTGCATAAATATGGGGTGGGCGTCCCATCTGGTTTGTGGCAGCTTTCTAGAGAGAGACAGAAGGAGAAAAAAGCGGCTATTAAGATGCTCCCGTTGAAATTCTTACAAAATTTGCTGCTACTATCTAAATAATTGCATTAATTCTTGTCGCACTTACCATTGCGTTGGTTCAAATTTCAGCAATTAGTCGTTTTTATATGTTTAATTATTAATGGCAATGACATAAAAAGTTGCAGATGAGTGCATAGTTACTGCTGAGTCTAACGAAACGTAAGTGAGGATGTATAGACAACAGTATCGTGTTTGTGTGCAGAAGTGTGTTCGGTGCTCAGGTTAGATTGTGTCTATTGAGTCATTGCTGAGGGTCATACTATTATCATATGATTTTATACAGTGCTGAGGGTTGTGGATATCCGCGAGAACACTATTCATTAAAAAAAATGTGAAACTATGTTTTTCAGCGCAATTTCAATGTGATTATTTCATCACAGGAAATTATAGAGCGTTATGAAGTTTGCAGTGTGCAGTTACAAAGCGGTGTACTTAGTGCTCATGCTGCAATGCACTAGCTCGATAGACAAATAGACAGGCGGGTATAGCGAATGCTCACTTTTTGTAGTATGGTTTAATGGACGATTTGAGGTGTTCATATAATTCTATAGTCTTTTAAGTCAACTAAAACTTCAAGTATTCCATACTTGTGGCCAAATGTTGTTTCTTTATTCACTGGTACCACAAACAATAACCAACAATGGGACTGCGAAAACACATTCTAGCCCTCGGGCATGGATAGTGAAATCTTGCGAGCAGATACCGTAGACTACATGGCCCGTGTTGTCTCTGATCTGTTTGGGACTTTTTGCTAATCTGTCAAATAATTTTACGTTCTTGACAGAAAAACTCCCACTCAGAGTGCACTGAAGTTAATTTAGGCACGGAGTAGTTAGTATCGAAGCTATCTAACTTGGGTGTATGTGACGACTAGGCTTGCGGAACAAAGAAGTGACTCTCGGACGCTGACAATACAGTATACTGTACAGCACACACAAATCAACACAGACGAGCTTTTTTATTCAGTAGTTTTGCGAGAAAATTAGCGACAGCTATGACGTCACAAGTGATCGCTCACATTGATTCGTATGTTCGTATCGATGATACCAGTGTACTTGAGTCACGCCAACAGCTAATGATGACGTCATAACGATCTCGAACGGTCATTTTGAAGGGTGCTCAAAAGGTGTGAGTCTGTGTCTTCCTTTGGTTGTGGTATGCAATCTTCCACTGGCACACGTTCTCAAAGCTTCTTTTCTAATACCTACTGTTTTTACCTTCCGATGTTGTTAATCTCGTAAATGTAGTTTATAAAAGCTTAACCCTTTGCCTCCTGACGGCATCATCAGATGCCACTCTCTATTTTTCCCTATACAAAAGCTATGCATCATGTAAATTATCCAAGACACTGACGGCATCTGTAGTAGCCGATGCCAAAAAATACTGTTTTTTGCAAGTAAAACTATTTTTTTTCTCAAATATGTGTTTAACTAACCTATTTCTCATAAATTTAACAAAAAAAAGTGAATAAATGTTATCTGAATTTCAGGAGGCAAAGGGTTAAGTGACTTGGCGCAAACGTTTGTGTTGTAACATGTTGCTCGTTAAGAGAATACTATGAATATAAAAGGGCTGGTGTAACAGCGCAATATTAGTTATAATTTCTTGTATTTAGAACGTATTTTTGTTTTATCTTAGTTTAGTAATTTAAACAGTAAGTCTACTATATAATACGAAAATTCTACACTGTGTAGAATTTTCTTTGGGCTATTTACACTATTCTCTCTTAATTTTAATTTTCATTGTGGTAATTTTTTGTGAATTTCACAACTATAGTTACTGTTTCACAGTAATCAGCTTCTTCTGTGTTTGGACTGACGCATATTTTAGTTTTACTTTACAGTGTTTTTTTTTTTCTGTAATACTCTGTACATTTCTTGAACATAATGTTACTATGAAACTAGAAAAGCACTCTGAGAGCGCATACCACCGCCAAGCAAGGCACTGTAAACGAAAAATTCAAATTGATTGCGAAACCAGGATTTCTTCATCATGATCATAACCAAAATTTGGTCATTTGTGGCTCTAGATGTTAATAACAGCTCTTGTAATATTTTTTTTGGAGATTTTTCAGCGACTTTTTCAGTTACGTTCCGACAAACACAACTATAAATATAAATTATAATCAAACACACAAACAGGTGAACCCAATATCGCCAAATTTAGTCAATCGTGCCTTTTAATATTACTAGCAATCCCTAAAAATTTCATCAAGATATGTCCATAACTTTCTTAGTTATGTACTGACAAACATGAAAAGAAACGTAGAGGCAAACAGATAAACGAACTGAGATCATTACAGAAATTTGGCCAGCTACTCTTCGTACGCACCAAAGATAATTTCTGCTAATTTCAGCAAAACCCGTTCAAAACTGTGCGAGATATGGTACCAAGAAAAAACGCACAGACAAACTGTTGGACGGATCTTCACCAAGAGTTGATCACGTGTTTCTCCTAGTAAACCTCACAGTAATTTTAAATTTCAAGAAGGGGTCCATCCATAACTTTTTATGATGTCTGCGTGACAAACTGACAACTCCCACGAAAACAAAACTTCTATGGTAGAGGCAAATAAATGCATGGACGAAGACTTTCTTGGTCTTCCAATTTATATAACTATTAACACAGACGTATAGTTTGAATTGGTGGCATCATGTAATATTTTTCTCTTTAAATTGAAGATAGCTACTAAGTTACTTTTGTTACTGTATCAAATACATTATTCTACTTGAATAGAAAAATCTTATGGATTTCACTTTCAGATTTTCACACGTGATCATGTAACTCCGTCGCCAAAACTAAACAGTAGCAGCGGGCAGATGATTGTAGCTACCAAAGTCAGATAAATAATATTATCTCTATCTTAAAGGAACGTTGGACGTCTGCAGCAACGGCATATGTCATTCGCTAGCAAGGCTCCGTGTTTCATCTCCGCAAGTAGCTGTGATGTACGAGTCGAAGCGACCGTTTGCATGAGCGCGTTTATGCGAATACGGGTGATTTTCAAGCTTAGCTTCAGATATACATTTACGTAATTTTAATTCTATAGAAAATTTGTAATTAAAGCTATTTTCCATAAAATTGTTATGCATTCTTTCTCGATGTATTTTTACCTCCGCCAAGAAGACTATGTTTTCATCGTGTCTGTCACCAGACAATTCAGAAAGTTATGGATGGATCTTCACAGAATTTGCAGGGATTGTAAAGCACGTTTGGAGTAACAGATGATGAACTTTGGTGAAGATCCGCTTAACCGGTTTGTTTGTTGGTCTGCCTTTTTTCTGTTAGTGCCATTACTCGCAAAGTTATTTACCGGTACGGATTTTCTTGAAATTTACAAGAGCTGTTAGATACATTACGAAGAGCTAATGATCAAACTTTTCCGATGATCTGTTTGTCTGTGTTTGATTCTAAAGTTGTTAGCAAAATAATTCAAAAAGTTATGAACGGATCTTTATGAAATTTACAGGAATTATTAGACATGTTAAAGGACACAATGATTAAATTTTGGTGATGATTGGTTGTTCCGCTTATGTGTCTGACTAATGTTTGTTAGCAACATAACTCAACAAGTTATGAACGGATCTTCAAGAATATTATAAAAGCTGTTATACAGTCATATGGCACCAACGATTAGATTTTGGTGCTGATACAAAGGAAATCATAGTTTCAGAACCAATTTGAATTTTTCGTTACCTTTGCTTTGCTTGGCAGAGGTATGCGTTCTCAGAGTTCCCCAGTCCATTTTGGGAATTTGTTCAAAAATCGTGATGCCACTCCTTTAATTTTTTATCGAGTAGTGCATTATTTATAATGCGCACTTAGGGGAAATCGGCAGCGAAATAATAAGACGTCGACTTCGAGGTCACATAATCTCTTGAAATTCCAAATAGGAGTGTTGGGCTTTACCACTTTGAATTATGGTGCAAGTGCTAGAAACAACCCGATTACGTTGGGATGACTGAAAACGTCTTACGGAGCAGGAGTGCCTGTTTGGAAGCCACAACGGGTGGAAGCCAACGCTACGGTCAGAGGTTCGGGACGACTTAAGCCTCAATATTTCAATTTCACCGACCAATAGAAGGCGTCTTAAGTCGCGCAGTGAAGGGTTAACAACCGTTATTGCCAAATTAGTGCTTGTGGTATCGACACCAACCACGATCTTTCATCATATTACTTGGAAGAAGGTGTAAATCGAAGGTGTAACTGCTATCAAGGTCAATAACAATTCACTTCATCTTACTTGCATAAACTTTCTGCCGTTTGTTGAGACCTTGCACCTTGTATTTTTGTTAAAATCTTTTATTGTAACTCCTGCCAGTTGTTTAAAAAAACTAGGAAACTGTTCATTCTCCTTCTGCATTATCACTTAATTACAGTATAATCTTTCAAAAAATTGTTATAAAATTCCCAGCTTAAGCTTCCCTACTCGCAACGTACACAGTACAATGAAATCAAGAGAAAGTTAGAAAGAAGGGGCATATGTTCTACGTTGAGAACAGGCTCGTAACCGAGGGCACCCTGTTTCTATACTGGATCACCAAGCATGGGCATAGCAAGTCGTGGAAAAAGGGGAAGAATAGCGCAACGTATTGTTTGTTGAAGTACGAAAATAGAAGTAAAGATGAGTATGGAAGAAAAATAGCAGAAAGGTATTACAAATAATTAAACCTTTCTGCTATTTTTCTTTCATACCTATAAGCTACAATGTCTTTCCCCAGGCGCTACTTCCCACAAAATAGGTTAGTCGTACTGTACCGAGACCAGCAGTCCAGGTAAGTCAGAGTGGCTTCGATTCCTTAGCCATTTTTCACAAAACAAGCCATGGATATTTGAAATAAAACGAAAATTTGTACGATCAGTTCAACATTTTATTATGAAATTCAAACTGAAAATATAACAGATTACATTAGTGCAGTGTTGCCTAAACAGTTCTGCAAACAATAAATTTCTCGCTCTATCGTAAACAGAGGAGAAACAAACGTCTTTTCAGAGCCAAGATCTATAGACTAAGGTCGATATATATATATTATTTACTTTACTGTGCAAAAACATGCTACCATGAGAAAACACGACGTATTTCACAAAAAAAAAAAATTAGCTCACTTCAACAACAAAGTTTAGACACCAAAGAAAAGCTTCTTAATTCGAACAGTTTCATTGAGTTTCACCGACCTCTCGTCAACATTTGTCATGCTTATTATCATTATTATTATTATCATCATAAGTCAACATCATTTTACATGTATTAAGAGCCTGTTCCTTGATCAACTCTCGATTCTATCATTTAAAAAAAGAACCTTCTATCATATACACGCAAATTAACGCTTTTCCGAAGTACCCGTTATCCCTATGTTGACCTTTTGACTGGAACTTTTCAGTACAAGATTTGACAAAAATTTATCGCCTTTGCATGCGTTTTTTGTCTTAAGGATAAGACAAATATGAGGAATATTTCGGTACGAGATATAATTGGGGCTGACCCTTCAGCACAGATCATTGTGTCTCGGTTAAGCCGTCTGCTCCTGGTATTTTTTTGTAGAGTTGATGTGGCGCGTTAGCATACGCCTAAAAAAAGCATTTACGCATATCACACTAAGGGCAATAGGAAAATCACCCTAATGTAAATTATTACTGAATGACACCCTCTGTAATTACTACAATCCATCCTTAGTGCTTATCGTATTCATGCCAAGCTGTGGTATTTTGATACAAATATTCTTCATGTTTATTAATACTAGGAAAAAATCATTGTACCAAAGTATCATAGCCTGGCAGATATAGGATTGATTTCTAGAAGACACAGATTCTATCAAAGTAAATTGTTGTTCCAAGATGCGCACGCATCGCATGCACTGATGGGGCATGCCTACTTTGGAGTATTGGTGCAGCACAGGAACATCAGTTTGCGTGCTGAACGAGCACGCCAAGGCAGGTATTTCCATTGGGACACGGAGACTATGTGTGTCTGTTTTGGGACAACACACCTCTTAGTGAGGTGTCACTGAATTGAGAAGATAAACTCAGTTCTAACACATAGCCTGTACGCACCGAGTATTTACTTCATGAATGTCTTGGCAGTGGGGAAGATTTCAAGCTCCCAATCCAACTGCGTCAAATTATAAAACAACAAGTAATGAAAAGTGAAAGATACCGTGGGAGGAATAAGGTGAAAGATATCATGGGAGGAATAAGGTGAAAGTTACCGTGGAAGGAATAACGCACAAGCGGTTCACAAAATATGCGCAACGTACTCATTGCAATTTATCTAGGATGCACACTACGGAGTAATAGGGCACGTCAGAATTTTACGTTGCAACCTAAGCATTATATCACAACAATAAAATCATTGCACCTAAAGCGTTGCGACTTAAATAAAAGCAACCCCGGGGTACTAGCCCTTTTCATTTCGATTGACGCACACAGCAATTACAACTGAGACGTGATCTTGGCTTACGGAATGCAGAAATTCAAAGATCACGGCGATATTCTGGTACACGTTTCATTCTAGTGAGGCACATGGCACATTTGAAAGATAGAGGCCAATAAAAGGTAGTGTCCTCGTCTAGCTTTTCAGTGCCTGCATCAAAAGTCACTTTTGGTAGAAGTAGCACTTTGTTACATCTGCCAATATTAGTCTATAGTAGACACCGAAAGGTTCTATAAGGTCACAGAGAACACAGAGCACAATATTATACGGGCAAATACGAAAATGAACAAGTAACAATAATTATCTCTGTGCTTGAAGCGGTTGTTGGATTGTTGCCGACGCAAAAACGAAGAAAAGAAAAATGTGAGGGACAGTGAGCAACCCAACAAAATTGAAGCCGTTAACCAGCTTCTAGGGCGACCAGAAAGTATGCTAGAAAAGACAGAAAACACGTTGGAAACAAATAAAATAATAATGAAAAGTTTCCAATTGATAACCGATATCCGTCGACAATGAGTTCTTTGAATTGGAGACAAGCTGGCAGTTAAAAGTTACAATCGAACATGGGCTTTTTTCCCTGTGACACTGCGCTGTAAGCCCAAATATCACGTCTCTGATGAGTAAAAATGCGTGGAAAATAACTATCTCTACTGTCTAAGCAGTAACCGAGTCAGCAATAGACGCAAATAACAAAGTACGACAGGAAAGAGTTCATAAAACAATGCGAGGCTTACAGCGCATGCGACGCTTCTGAAGCTCTAACAGATAGCATTCTGGGCCGAGGGAGAAGCTAAGTTCTGATTGAATACCTGCCGATAGCCTCCTAAGCTAATCTTAACTGATCCGAACTGCGTTGATCCGTCAAAGAGGTGTTATACGGTGACCAAGATTTGTCCTACAAAAATATAAATAAAATGAAAAAATCAACATATAGCTACACACAAACTCTTACCGAATGTGTAAATCAGTACGTCTGATAGACCAAGGCTCAATTTAACGTAGTCGATGATTACAAGAACTTTGGCACTCCAAAACCAAGACAATTTTTTTATAAAATGCCCCAGATGTTGGATGTAAATTTAAACAAAATTCACGGGGATGCCAACTGAATAATTACATTTCAAGAATATTTGGAGGGCTAATCGGGAGAGTGCAGTTACGCCGGTAGGCATGAATATAGTGATACTCTACACCTCTTATTAGCTCTCCAATTGGGATTTAGAAACCCCATGCAGCAAGGGAAATACTTAGACCAAGTCTCGAGGCTGCTTACTAAACCGTAACATTTCAAAACTAAAGATTAAAAAAATCTCTTTTGTCAAGTACTTTTTTTAACTGAGTCTCAAAAGACGCTATAAGTGAACAGTAACATCTCAAGACTTTCAGAAATTAAAAGCAAAAGGTTTCACACATTTTTCCAAAAATTTACAATTCAGCATTTCAAAGCGTAAGAACATAATTCACTTTCAAAATGATTTACGTTCCGGTATTTGCCAACCGCAAAACTTACTAATGTAATGTCAAACGCAAATCACAAACTACATTTTTCAAAACTGACAGCTTCTTGTACATGCATGCAGTAGTTGTTTCATACAATGTCCCTGCCCAAGATTTTGTCACTGACTTATAGCAGTGATACGTCAGTTGCCTTTGATAACATACAGCACCAGTTGATTATACGGCTTGACGTCGCGTCGACAACACAATGGAAACAACAATTTAAAGTTAAGGAAGTTCCGTCGTGTTACTCCCAACATACATATTACAAGTATGGTCTCAATAGTTACAAAGTATAATTATGATGTCGAGGAAGCAGAACGAGCTCAACGTAACAAAATAATACTTTTCTTAACACACTTTTTCTGCATGCGCCCCATGCTATAGCCAAGACTTGTGGCTTCATGGTTTATAGTGATAATAATATTATTATTAATTTACAGTGTCACCGATCCAGCACGACACACTGCAGTAGAAAGTGTGTTGATTTATATCACTCAATTTAACTATGTAAAACGTTACTACGCACAGCAGGGCAACTATCCAGAACGGCACACCGACTTACACAAAATGAATTGAAACATCGTATCTTTGCCGTACCGGATGAAACAGTTGATTCATTTCTTATGAAGAAGTTACACACGCATGCACACACACACACAACCTTGGTCGGTACCACTAAATGAAATGGTTCGTAATAACGCAAAAGATATTTGTACAAATACAGGACGTGGAACTGTACTTAATGTCTGAAGCTCGCACGACAGTCGCGCGACAATTAGAACAATTCGTATACGCCATGTTTTTGAAGCAATGAGGCTGAGTAGAGCGATACCATCTAATTAATGGCTATATAATACAGTGCTTTCATTATTTATGTACACAAGTAGCTTTCCGTCATTAACTTTATTATTACTTTACAGCCATAAACAACAGCAACAAAAAGGCAGTGAAGTCCATTTAAAGAAATGAGATTAATTTAAAGTGATTAATACGTACATCCTTAATTATTTAAATATGAAAAAATCAATAATGGGGAATATGAAATGATGCTTCAGGAACAAACTCCGCCATCGCAAGGAGAAAAGCTTCTATTAAATAAAAAATCTTGACAGAAGCAATGGGAAATTATTATTTTAAATAGCGGGAAAAAATCATCCGGTTAAAATAATTTCAGGCTCATTGCTTCTGCCCAAGCCTCATTCAATATAATACAATACAATGCTTGAAGCTGTGTGAGAACACGAGATGGAAGATGAACATGCATGCACAACGACTGTTCTGGCGTCGCGAGACCAACACATGTAAGGTGTGAAAAGATCTTTGTAGCTCCCGTGCACAGGAAATTGCCAATCAAGACACGTTTACGAAAACTTAGGTGAAATAAGCTGTCAACCTCAGAATGCCTAGCTTGAGAGGAACACAGTATGGCAATTAGGCAAGTTTAGAAATTTTTTGATGCGCGTGAGTGACTGAAAGATATTTACGCAAGCAATTCACGAGTTTATTTTTGTAGCTGAAAATGAAATATTTTCAAGATTTATAGAAATTTGGACATCAGTTTTCAATGAAATCTTGTCATAGATATCCGTAGGCTTAGCAGATGATTATTTATAGTTACCATCGCACACTATAGAGACGGCATAGTACATAAAGTTTATTCCATTTAGTTTATAAAGGGTATCAACTAGACGCCTTGAGTTGTACATATATGTCACTCTCAAACTATGCACTTTGATGCATAGAAATCACAGACCAAAATTTTACTAATGTCAGGAAATTTTTGAAATTAGATCCGTACTTGCACTGTTTAACATATCAGTCATATTTTAAAGTGACTTATACTTACGTCGCGTATGTAGATTAAGATGCATGGGTAATGTGAAAAATGCTGTTAACAATGAAGACATACAAAGAAAGTCAGCATCAAGAGTTAAATTTCTGCATAGCCTAACTTGCAAAAATAAGTCACAGGCGTAAGTAAAACCAACAACATATTTAACTCCAATTCACAACCACTTCAACTTCTTTTTACTCAAAACTAAAACACTTTGATACATCACTACCAATGGTACCAGAACATACCCATCAAAATCACCACCTTATAAGTAAGTACCATCGCTATACATATATGAGAATTTACCAATCTACACAGTTTATCGTCATCAATATCTTTTTACAAATTGAAGGACATTCGCTGTACAAACTACAATTCTACGGCATTAAAAACAGCGACGGTGGCGTTACACTAAAAATTGGAGAGATCTTCTACATTCTAAAACAATTATCAGGGGGAGGATTATTAAAGGAGACTTCGAGTTGCCACTTAGAAATGTACTCTGCACTTAACCCTAATCATGCCAGATTGTGTTATTTTGCTGCAAAGGTTTCTGTTTTGTCCTATTGTATTCGTATGGAAAAAATATTTGTAGCGCAGCGTGGTACAAATAGGGTCAAACCTAAAGCAAGTTTAGATTAGGATTGGGCCAGTAGCAGATCGACGCTAGATGCCTCCTAGTATTAATCCAAAAACGTATTTTCAAGAGCAAATGTCCCAACAGAACTTTGTCCGGCCTAGGAGCTAAAACCATAAATTAGCTTCTGGAGAGGCTGAAAATTCTGGTGGTCAAAGATGGAATTCTGGGCAAATCTGGAGCGATTACAATTGAAAATGGCAAATCGAACGCGCCTCAGATCTGACAAAGAAACGGGATCTTACCTGCAGCCACGCGTGCAAGTAATTACGTTACATCCATCTACAAACTACTCTTGAATGAACACTTTTGATTGTATCCAATGAAAAAAGATCACCAATAAAATTGAAATTTCGTTCCAATTACAAGTTTTACCTGAAGCTGCTGGTGATGGTGGTCAGCGCATTAATTCTTCTCTGCACTATTCCTTAAAGCTAGAATAACCCATTGGATCCAAATTACGCGGCTTGTGAGTGTTGTAGATAAGGAATGTAGACGGGGTGTTGGTATCGATGATATTGGTATGGATGGATAGCATTATTTGTGTAGTAACTTGTAGTAACTTGTGGCGGCATCCCGCTGTATTGCTGATCTTGTCTATAGTAAATGTTCTCGGGAATTACTGTTCTCATGCTGTTGAAAGTAAAAAAAATAAAATAAAAAGATTAGAAATCCATTGAATGAAACATTTAGAAATTTTCTGCGAATTTCCCGCTACTTCACGCACATGTGAAAAAAAAATACTACGACATGTCAACAGAACATTAAAAACGAAACATTTAAAGTTCGACTCTAAGAAACGCAAAGCTATTCACAACTTATTGCATAAAGTCGTATAAAATACGTACGTCACTGCTGTGTCTGGCAGCAGACAGAAAAATGAGAGTTGATGCGAAAATGATTGATTCAGACACGGTGTCTGAATACATAAACATACAGACGCCTGCTTCAATATTAATTACATCAAGCTAAACTGAGTATTAGGCATAGGAGCTTCCACCGAGTACTATTTAGACAAACAGCCATCATAAATAGAATGGAAAATGAAGACAGAAGCACAGCTTCAATAACGCGGATAATCCGTGTCGAAGATTCAAGGCCAAGCAACAACAAAAAAGTGTCTGCATTAGGCGGCCTGTATAGGCTTATCATGGGCGCGAGTAAATAGGCTCATTTATGAAATTTGTGCTCTAAACTCAAGACACGAGAAGCAATATTTTGAAGGTTATAGTATATAATAAGATCTTAATGCACATTTCTGGACAAGAAGCATCCTTTACGGATCTGCAAGCAGAAAGCTTTTATATTTTTCTGATAGATCCAAAATCGCAATGAAAAGTTGTCAAGGATTGAAACTAATATAAAAAATAATGGGGCCCGCAATGCTGCTGAGATAGTTTGGTTTCATTGGAGGTACCAAGGTTAAACAAATATAAAAATCATTTTTACCGCAATGGAAAATACATTTTTTGACACTCTTAGCAACGAAGTTCATGCTCCCAAAGTAGATCCCAAAAAGTATTTCTGTAAGCAGAACGTACTAAGGATAGCTGTTCACGAGTTGCTGAAAAGTACATATAAAATTAGATCAATTCAAGCAGGCTGTTTGTCACCGACAAACACGGTAGAATCAATAGAGCTAGGTCCATCATTGAGGAGAAAATTATCACTTAGCCAACCAATAGGGGAGCATCATTTGCGTAACTCTCATGACGTCACAGAGGTGCACGGCAAACAGAGACATTGATTGGAGGCACACTCCACGTGATACTATTAAGCGAGCGATTTAGACGCTGCTATTGGTTCAACATGATGTCACATATTGGTGATACTCAGTTGAGAAGACTGATTTGAAGGTATATTATTAACTCTACCATGCTTTAGAATAGGAATACAGACCTGGAAGAAACTCCCAGGTGCTACGGCCAATAATAATCGCACTCCGTATCAAAGATACGGTTTGGATTATCGGTACGACATGGACGACATGTAAGTGAAACATACAATATTAGTCACCACAAAGTTCTTCGCCTGTTCACGGCGACAGAAGTGTTTTTTATGGGCAGAAATGTGTGAAAATACTTAGGCTGGTAGGCGTAAAATTAGGAGTAGAAAATTGGATACCACAACATATGGCTCATATACGCATTTTGTGGGTAGGTAACAGCGTTGCATTCATTTTCATTTATTTACCTACAACGTACTTGCATTATTTCGCTACACTTCAACAAGAGATAGTCGTATCATAGTTAAATATGAGTGAAAGAAAATTTTTTGGAGACTCAGCTAAGTTTAGGGAAATATTAGAAATATTATTATTCATCATTAAAATGTTATTAGACATCGTATACGGCATCGGATGGAACTTTGTAATGGAGATGAATCACAGTAGTTACTGCATCGTTACTTAACACATACAACGCCAAACAGAGAGTCTCACCAATCACGGTACAGTCTGTGCTTATCTGCAAGTCACAAATATATTTGGGTCACTGAAATCTAAAGAAAAACAGGGAAATACTAAACGCTTTAATTATGAAATTCTAACTCCTTCTGTTATGCAGTGTTCAGATCTTGCTTGATATCAGCAGCTAAGATGCAATAGAGGAAAATTATGATTTTTTAAGACTCCACAGAAAAAGAGCAAAGAGTAGAAGCTAAAAGCTAAATTGGCAAAGTACACGTAAATTATCGTCGAGAAAGCCATGCCAAGCTGAGTGAAAAAACAAGTTAGAAACACCGTGGAGTTCCGAGCAATGAGGTGAAAAACGAAATGCAATGAATAACTCAATTACTCGTCGCTCATCCATCAAAGAGGAGACAGGCGTGCGTCCTGACCTCTGCAATTAGGTAAATATTCTGAGATTGCCATAACGATGCTAATTAGAAAAAGTGAACTAATGAAACTGAAACACGAGAGCAAATTCTTTCAACGCCGAGGGTGCTAAATATTTCAAAATAAAAATTATTGACACAGTAATCCCAAATCGTTTCAAAATTAAGACTGTCAAGACGATATGACTTGCAGCTTTCCAAGAAGAACTCAAGTCTATTCAGTCGAGTATAAACACAAGAACGTTCCTCACAACCAGTATATCAATTCATAAAATTGATTAAATGAACACATTAAACGGGGACAGTCAGACTAACAATATCAACAATTCAATTCATTGACGAATCTATAGAAAACGAAAGTATGTACCCTGTATATTTACGAAACAAATCCTAGTCAGTTAGCCATTAACGTACAGCTTAAGTTTACCAGAAAGAAATTGTGCACTGAGTCCTTAAAAAGAAGCCATACTTGAAAGATAACCTATCTACAAAGTAAATATAGAGTGCACAGTTCGTTGATTTCCATTTTTCAATCGAAGAAAATAGCTAAGACAATATCACACTGTCTGGATACTTAATAACGGCTTTGGCAGATGGAAAAGTTTCGCCAAGTATTAACAGATGTAATGCTTTTTGAAACTTTCAACCTGCCTGCTGTAGGTTACCATGTTGCGCGTGAGGCCAACATGTCAACCGCACCTACTTTACAGCCGTTGTAATTATCCGGAGAACCTGATATCGGCATAGGAGGTACACGTACATCTATCTTAAAGCTAAGCTATAGGCTACGCACTACTGTGCTAAGCCTTTATCCTTGAGCAAAATATTGGAGCTCATTGCGGGTTGATGGGCAGAATAATTACGGATTTGGTCAAGCGATATTAGGTGGTTGGGGAAGTGATTGGGTTTCACGTCCATTGGGGGCATCTGAGTGTGAGGTTTGGGGAATGGGATGGGATCGTATGGGAAATACCTTTGTGAAGATGTAGCTGCCATCGAAAGCTGAGTCGAACCCCCAATAGGGAGCATACTGGTCTGGATAGGGGTAAATGCAGATGAGGTTTTTGTTCCAATCGCATCATATGGCATATTTACAACTCCCATGTGGGAAGGTGTGTGTGACTGCTGCCGGAGTTCTTCGAGCCTTTGCTGATCCATTTGTTCGCGGTGCACTGAAGCCGTCATCTGGCGGTTTGGATCAATATTATTCTGTTGACATTGTTCAGCAGTCATGCGTCCGTCCATGTGATCCAGGGCGGTGTTCTCATGCTTGGGCCAGTACGCATGTTCTGGCCGCATGGGGGCACTGCCGGGAGGAGCAGAGAGAGGAGGTCGCTTGTCAGTCCTCTCGGCATGTTTCTGCATATGTTTCTGCAAGTAGGTTTCCTGCGTGTAACTCTTCCCACAGTATTGACAAATGTGGGTTTTGAGGTGCTTGCTCTCCTTGTGCTTGGGGATATGCTCCAAAAGGGAGGTCTCGTCCATGAAGCACTTGTAGCAAGAGTTGCACTTGTACGGCTTATCGGTTTGATGACACCGGGAATGGCTCTGAAGGTTGGAGAGTTGACTGAAGGCTTTGTTGCATCCTGGATGGCGACACTTGTACGGCTTGTCCCCGGTATGGGTGCGAATGTGCTGCTGTAGATGCGACAGCTGAGTAAATTTACGTTGGCAGATATCACAGCGGTACGGTTTGATGCCGAGATGAATGCGCGTGTGTTGTGACAGGTACGAGCTGTTGGCGAAGGCCTTGGGGCACTGCGAGCATTTGTATGGCTTGGCTTCTCTCATGTGGATCTGGGTGTGCAGTTGCAGGTCGGCTTTGCTTCCAAAGATCTGGAAAGGTAAAGAAAGCATACGTCAATGCGGGACACTAGTGATTTTGCCGTGACTGGAGAGTAACACAGAGAGATAATAAGTTAAAAAAAAAAACATTTTAGGAACGTTTTACCAAGGCTTTGTTCCAAATGGCACACATTCTTTCTATAGACATAGCTATAGGGCATTCGGTACGCTGCCCAAAGACTAAAAACAAAAATCTAAAAGGCAACGAACCAATATTTATTTCTTTGATAAAATAATTTTCTATATACCTACTACAGCCAATGGACGGCGAAAGCAATATATCAATGGGTAGTAACGCAGAGATGTAATGGTTATTAAACGGATCGCCGCTTGAAACTGAAGTTTGATTCACAAAAGGTTCTTTTGTTCCTGGGAGGTAAATATGTAATTAACGATCGTGGCACTTGCTTGAGGGCACCACAACAAAAAAGTGTTAATTTTCTCACATAAGTGTAGGTAGTGCCCACGTATCCAATGGAGGCAATCACCTGGCTTTTATGCCATCATTTGTACTTGTCAAATGAACGGGGCCGAAGTCCTACGTACGCTTCGTACGTACGTACGTCCGTCCACCCAAATCAGTCGCCACGCTCAGCCTCCGAGGCGCGGAAGCCTTGGGCGCCTTATTATACTTTAACTTTTCTTCTGCCTTACACGAACTGCTGCAGCAACCGAGCGAGGCAGGGATGTACGGAATGTTAGATTTAACGACATGGATAAGAGGATAGCATTCTGTGGTAATAGTATAACTGTCGTCAGGTCGTCATTAGCACAAGGTATCTACGTTTATTGCGCAGGGATTTGTAAAATAAAAGTCGCACAATAGCAGAGGAAAATCCGTACGTGGTTCTACAACTGGCGGAAACTTATACTAACGTGCTATAGCTACACACCAGTGAAAATGCTCTAAGGAGTCGTGTATATATATAGAGCTGTGAAGAATATCATGGCATATGAAGCGGATTGGCTCACGTCTAGGCAATTGAAACGTACTGATGCTATTAAAAACATCATAGTAACTTAGAAGAGTCCTAGTAGAAGCTTTCGTGACCACAAAAGCCACTGTAACCCTAAGATATGAAGAGAGATGGGACACGAAGCATGTCAAGCAAGAGAAGGATCCCATGCAATGAGGAATACCCAAAATGAGAAGAGCATCTATTGTAGACAATATCAGATGCTGGGTCGCCCCAAGCTAAACTCTTAAGAGAACTGACCACTGCTGCTGGGATGTCTCCGATTAGACAATTACGGGACGCCCAGGTGAGTGGCACGCCAGCAATCAGTCTCACCCTCGCCCGTGATCAAGCGAGTCCCACTCGGCCATCTAATAGAGCGCCTAACTTTATCTAATGATCGATGATCACTGATATTTCACCCGATTCAATGCGAGTAAATCACTCGAAAAGGCAACGCAAGGCTCGACTTGCGACCGTATAATTTTCAGGTGATTTGTGGGACACTCGAATTCTGTCTCGGAAGTTTTGGATGCTCATCGAGGAGGAGTTGAAGCTCGGCTGGATTCATAGAAGAAGAGAATACTTTCACGAATTAGCATATAAATAAATTGTAAGTTAAGATTACGTAGCGTAAGTTACGTTAAGGTTAAGTTGCATTAGAATTACGTGATTGACATAGTTAAGATTCGTAAACCAGCAACAATACAACTTCTGGAGGCTTCTTTTACCTAGTGCCAGGAAGCTGGAATGCAGCACATAGCTACAACATCTCTCAAGCCGAAGGACATGCTTCGTTCCAAAATACAAAAAGGGTACTCAACAGCTTATGATGGGTTCATTTTGAAGTATTCGAGGGTTTAATTCCATACAGAAATGTAGGCCATTGCATAATAGATTCAAAAGGGTAGGGAAATGAGGCCTTCGTCAGGCATCACGCGATTCAGTAGTGCAAGCACGAGTACAGTTTGGAGTGGGCAAAAGACCAAGCTTTGAGAAAGTTGTACGTTTACTCTTACGCAGAACGACAGCGATTCACCATAGCCTCGATCTCTAAAACACGCTAAAATAACTAATTACTTATAGTTCTGGCAACAGCACGGCAAAAAAAAAGGTATAGCGAAGACCGAAAATGAAAGACTACCGAAGAGTTAGAGAGTTCAGTAGCCGTCGGAGGAACTGAAACATTCTGTCCCACGGTCATCGGCGGATCGGCCATGGTGGGCAACTTTACGCTATTAGATGATTTACAACACTCTTATTCTGAGTTAAAGAAGACCGCTCGAATAATCGAGATGGTCCTGCGCGGGATCGGAACCCGTTCGAGACGGCGGTCGTGTTCCGCGTTACGGCGTGAACTTTTGGGACAAAAGAAGCGGGACACCATCGACGCAACAGCGACTTCTGAAAAGACCCAAAGGGTGGTCATCCATCATAAAAAATACGGCATCCTTCCTTTATTTAAATACAGGATGAAGGAGCATTGATGAGAAAAGGAGCACCTCTTTCATATTCTCCTTGGGAAGCCATTAAAGCCTTCGATACAAATCAATGGCATCCGTAAGCTAATGTCTTCGAGTAATGNAGGGTGGTCATCCATCATAAAAAAATCCGGCATCCTTCCTTTATTTAAATACAGGATGAAGGAGCATTGATGAGAAAAGGAGCACCTCTTTCATATTCTCCTTGGGAAGCCATTAAAGCCTTCGATACAAATCAATGGCACCCGTAAGCTAATGTCTTCGAGTAATGAGTCTACAGTACGTAGAGCCAGTGAGAGGTTGGAGCTTGAGAACAGCAAAACTTTCTATAAGTCTAGGGCAAATTGCAGTTTTTCTCCATATTTACTATAGAGTACAAATATTAAGAAAAAAGATTTCACGAGGCCGCAAAAGGGAATGAAGAAACACGATACGATGGTGGAAAATACTCCCGAAAAAGTTTTTGAATTTCATCATGAGTGTATAGATATGAAACTTAGACAAATATTTTAAAATGCATGGTAACATCTATTAATATCTTTCATAGTAATTGTTCGTACACTTCTTCTCACGGAAAGAAACTTACGTTCTCTGTTTTTTCTTAATGAACCATAAAAACAACGAGCAGACACGAGACGCAGGGAAAATCCCAAGTGACAAGTACTTAGCCGTAGGGTTCTAATTATTCCGTGTAAACTTAACTGACCCACGGAGCAGTTAAGTAGAATTCTCATTAAAGATCAAAACTGACTGAGTACGGGTGTGAGTGTGGGTCGGTGGCGAGGGACGGCTTTTTCACGCTTGAATTTCTTCACTAATGGAGTGTCAGTTTTCTCACGTCTGTTCTAGTGCGCCCTTAATGACCAATGGAAGCTGGACGCCCGCGAGCTGAACCTCCATTAAATGTTTGGCATATTGGACACCAAGGTAAATGTTGGCAGTACCCCGGAGTGAAATTCTATTGGGAGTCCGACAGCACTG
This sequence comes from Parhyale hawaiensis, assembly GCA_001587735.2. Taxonomy (NCBI): domain Eukaryota; kingdom Metazoa; phylum Arthropoda; class Malacostraca; order Amphipoda; family Hyalidae; genus Parhyale; species Parhyale hawaiensis. The sequence goes on from LQNS02278097.1 coordinate 19,960,314, forward strand.
GGCGAAGATGAGTTCTGATGCTTGGCATGGGATTAAGAAAGAAAAAGGAAACTTAGCATTTAGGAGTAAATACGGGAGTTCGACAGCACTGGCAATGGGTATTTGCGGTGTTTAGCATGGTATGACAAGTGCAGAAAATCCGACAGTATTGCCAGGCTGATAGCTGCAGGCTTAAGTTCAGAGGGTTGGAATTGGATACCATATTGGTAGAAGTTCTAGAATGAATAGCTATTAGAAGATGGTTTATGGGCGAAAAACTGGAAAAAAAATAAATATAATACCAAGTTAGAGAGGGACACTCGAGAAGAAATTACGCTCCAAATAAAAGTAGAAGGGGTTGAAAAGCGGAAAAATATACGATATATAACTGCAAATTATTCAACGACTACAATTAACAATAGCAGCATATGTTGGTGATTATTGCTTCCACTATTTGTCGGTGAAATTCTTACGAAATTCTCAAGAACGAAGTCATCTCGAATGGCAAAATAAAAATTTATGAACGTGGCGTCATAATACAAATAGCACTTTATAACTAGGAAGTAGTTCAACGCCAAACATGAATGACTGATATCCTAGGATACACAACATCATAATCCGTAGAGCTGTCGCAACAATCATCACTGCCGATAAACCAGGATGATTTAATGACTTCTTTAAATCATCACCAATTGCCCTCAGCTGCGCGAGTCGAAGGTTATCGAATAGAAAATTCTCGCACGGTTTGCATTTCGTGATGAAGATTGCGGGTTGTAATTTCAAAATTGCTGATCATTTCCCCCAATGACTGTATTTACCGGGACTTCGTTTACGATGGCGAGGCCCAGGCTTAATGACTCGCGAGGAAGTGGCCCGCCGGTTGACTTTGTCCGGTTGGGTGGCTCTGCGAATTTCGCGAGTACGAGTCACATGTTGGGGTACATATCGCGAGTACCAGTAACATGTTGGTGTACATATCGCAAGTACCAGTAACATGTTGGTGTACATATCGCAAGTACCAGTAACATGTTGGTGTACATATCGCAAGTACCAATATCATGTTGGTGTAAATATCGCAAGTACCAGTAACATGTTGGAGTACATATTGCAACTATATACCAGTATTATGATGACGAAAACAACGCGTATACTAGTAATATCTTTGAGTAAACGCTGCAAATGCCAGTAAATTGTTGGGGTACAAATTGCGTGCACTAGTGGGACATGCTGGTTCAGATATCACGCGTACCAGTGACATGCTGGAGGTATAAAGAGTCGAAGATTAGGTGGAGTTTAATTTTATTTAGAGATGGCATACGCTTTCGATTCCATTTGTGTCCCAAAAGCTAAACAGTTCGGCAATTATAGGCAAGACAAAGGCGTAAATGGGTTTTATCCCATATTCCATGCAAAATGCTATAGCTATAAAAATAAAACTATGGGACCCATTGCTATATTTTTTAAGGCAATGAAAATAACCAGAGCATGCATGCGGGTTTCACTGGTGAGGGTGTGGTCTAAATTGACTTTACCTTTCAATACTCAACAGCTAGCTGAATTCAGCGACTACTTCTATAGGAAGCTTACTGATGAGCATTTATTACATACATTTTTGAAGCCATTGATTATATAACAATTAGTATTTCTTTTTATAAAGGTAACTCTACGGCTCTATATAAAGCGAAACGTTGAACCTTAACTTGCTATGAAAAAAAGTGGGTAATAATAAAAAAATATTACATTAACAGCAATTTTGTACTGTTAGATTCTACATGTAAGAGCGACTGCAGCCCTGGAAGGCAGGCCAACGTAAGGTAATGATCGCATAAATTTCCAGTTTGATTGCCTGGAAGAGTCATTGAAGGCAAGCAATGACGGCGAGTTCCTTAACCGTTTCCTCAATAAATGCACTTTTAATGCCGATTCTTTCCGTCTTCGTACACTGGGACTCGGCAGTGCCGTAAATAAGTTTCCTCTTTGAATGACAGGACAGCGCCAGGCAACTTTATGCTTCGATAAACAATGCGACTTGCTGTAGCATTTCGGATACTCTTCCATTTACTTACCGTTGACTATCGAACGCTCACTGGACGTAACTGACGATGAGGAATATGGAAACCAGAAGTGCCGTGAAGTTTAGATCAAAGTATGAAGGTAATGGAGAATGTAATGGATTGTTGCGAACCTTCTACAGTCTTTGTTTAAAAAGACATGTTAGCCTAATCTATAGAAAAAAATGTGAAATAAGACATAAGATAAACGGGGAGCAGCATCGACGATTCGGTCCGAGCAGTGACCAAGCTATTTTATATTCAAATAAAGGGTGAAGCAATACATGGTGGCGCGCTTAAACGCTAGTTGCTTTTATTAGTAATGAGCCCTTGCCTTAGTAGAATAATTAGTACTTTTAAGAATAGATTGAAAGCAAGCCCATTCACCGTTTGCATTTAATATCCCAGAGCGTATTAATACCAAAGGCACTGGTTCACTGGTTATGATTTTCAATTTACAATGCACAGAATAGCATCACAGCATACTGTTAGAGCTTGAAGACAAAAGTCTGGAGCTACAACGTCTCTTCAGAACGTCCCGAAAGAACTCAACCGGCAATCCTTTTTTCGCCTAGCCGCACACAATACGACTCAGGTATGTTATCATCCGGCACATTTTCCGCTTTGCTTTTGCGTTCTTCGTCCCTAACAATGAAACACTCGGAACTAGTTCCTGTATCAAAATTTTTTGCCCAGGCTACAGGTGACCCTCTGCTTGCACACCATTGAGAGGCAGGGCGGTGATCGGCTTTGACTCTCCTTTTAGGAAGTGCAACGTTTTTTAGGTCATTGGACATTTTTACAGCATTGACATAGGGCTTCGGGAGGCCTTTGTACCAGCCATGGGAGGTTCCCACACTTCATTCCAGGAGGTGAAAAGAGCAATGGGACGAATGACCACGGCAGACTTGGAATGTCAGCGTGGATCGTCATCGGCAAGGGTGGAGCAGCGGCCAAATGGATCCGGGGAGAAGTTGGAGGAAAAAAAAAGGCAGTGTAGAGTTGCCCGGCACACAATCGTTGATGCAGTATACGAAACCCGAGTTGACGGTTGAAAAAATGTGTTTTGATGCAACGGAAGAGTACTATAGGAATATAATTCAGACAAATCGTGCTGAAGAAGAATATACACTCTTGTGAAGCTGCCACGATGATGAAGTGGCAAGAATCTTTAGTTCTAGGTTGGAAGAAGCGCTCTGAAGAAGTCAAATTAACAATATAGAAATGAGTAAAAAGATATTGCTGTTGTACGTATATCAGTTTGAAAGTATTTAAACGACTCTAATTCTCTGGCGATGAAACATCATGGGACTTAGTGTTAACTTACTGTAATGACAAACGTAGCTGTTAAAATGAAAACAACCTTTTATTTAATTAAATAAGTTATAAATTAAAAGTACCCTAAGGAAACCATAACACATGCTACACACAATACGATGCACTCGGAAGGCGCAGATGGCAATTAGAGAGAGAGAGAGATGAAATTCGACCGCGCGTGCTCCTATAGTAATTAATGCATTCAGATGCTTTTCCTTTCAGTGCTTCATTACCGCCGACCCAATTCATAACATTTCTGCACGCTGGAACATCCCTAATTGTTCTTGGAAATGAACAAGCCATTAGCATGTCGCAGCTCACACGACGACATACCTTTATTAAAATCTCGGTCGCCCCTAGGGCGGCCACCCATATGGCCGTCGTAGCTCCCATACACCAAGAGGAATATAGCGCGTAAGGTACTCGTGCGTATAGAAAGGTGGTGGCTGCTACGTAATATCTGCTGCGTCATCGAAAATACACAACGTGGAGCATGTCGGCGGAGTGGATGGACGGACGTACAAGGAAGCTCAGAAGTGTCTCAAGGCCAAGCAAAGTGTGGGCAGTACATGGAGGACATTTCCTCCTCAGCTTATATTGACGAGAATGCAATTGATCGATTGTGCTTTCCAAAACAAATACGATCGGGTATGTGCTGCACATTAGGTGATTAAGTCTTACAAAGATGATTAATATGCACTAAGATGCGTAGAGTTTCAAATTACTTTACACACTCTGAATTTTTTTACGACTGTCTTCATTTCTACGTGGACTTAGTATGCCAAGAGTCTAACAGGTGGGACAGGTAATACCTCAACATAGAATTAGGAATTAAAGTTTCTCTCTCCACAATAACGGTGCAGAAAGCAAAGACAAAAACAAACCACATCTGTCGTGTCAAGCGAAAATATCAATTACCAAACTACTCACGATTTTCGGGCAGAGATTGGGGACAAAATTCGTGCACCAAAAGCTACTGCGCAGTCTAATGAGCCACCGTACACCTCAATGCCCTCATTCACACGATGCTCTAATGTGCATTAGAGCGACGTTGCCTTTAGATTAATGCAAGTGCCACAGACTCCTCGATTTGCGTTTATTTAAGCGCATAATAATAGTCAAGTTCGGTGATAAGGGGACGGTTCGAGCGAGTTAATTACCCGACGGGTTCTGATAAAGGTTGCATCTGGGGATAATGGATCTGATACCAATAAGTTTGGTGCATGTAGGAGACTCTAAGCCACATAGCACGATAGTGACATATAAGGGAGCTCGGATTAAATAGTTGTTAGACAGGTCTGTGAGTGGGGGTGCGGCGTGCCCGCAAGTAAAGGTTTAACTTTACGGGTAAGTAAACGGTACGTTGATATGCTCCCAGCTGCATGGCAGTGACAATGGTCACTGCATTAGAGTACAACGCTATACATAAATGGTACGACAATGTTACCAAGTGTAGCGCTAGTTGAGTGGTGAAATGGTGGTACCAACTACAAATGATAGGTAAATAGTACAATCGTATGCTGTGAACTGAACGACCTGCTAATTCCTACGATGATGCTGCTGCTGCCAGGTCCTTTGGATGGTATATGCGGTTGTTCGTTCTGTTTACTAGTGACAGGTTCTTTTCGCTGGAAAACACGATGATCAACTATGCCGATGATTCCACATTGATAGCAGTGATACCAGCTCCTCACATGCGTAATGCTGTTGCCCAGTCTGTGAATGGGGATTTGTCACGCATTAGTGCATGGCACTCGGCCTAGAGTGTGAAGTTGAATACCAGTAAAATCAAGTCGATGATTATCAGTCGGTCTCGGACACTTGTACCGCAGCATCCCCATCTGAAGATAGAGGACACTTTGATGTAGGAGTCTAGCTCCTTGGAGATACTTGGTGTTGTCTTTGATGAGAAGCTAACTTTTGAGCCACATATTAGACGACTGGTGTCACGTGCTTCCATTAACATTGGCTCCTGCGTAAGGAGAATTCTGTGTTTGGTGACAGTGAGGTTGTCCGCAGATGTTTTTATTCTTTTTTTTGCTGTCTGTGTTCGAGTATTGCTCACCGGTCTGGGCTTCAGCTGTGATACTCACTTGCGTCTGTTGAACCGACTGGTTAGCTCAGCCAGCAGGCTGTGCACTGATAATGATCTGGTGAACCTGTCCCACAGGAGAAGGGTGGCCGAACTCTGTATGTTTTATTGGGTGTACAACAATGAGAGGCATTGGCTGTATTCTTCTGTCTCTGCCCTCAAGGTCTTTAGGAGAGAAACACGTGCTGCGGTCGGCGGGCATCCTTCACGTTGGAGGATGTTGGATGTCGAACTAATCAGTTCAGTCGGTGCTTCGTGTCCTGATCTGTTATGGTGTGGAATTTATTGTCGGCATTGGCTTTCGGTCGTATTGACCTGCAGCGTTTAACTCAGCTGTTAACGGCTTTTTGCTGGATTTCCTTTAGCAGTGGATCCGGCTTCCCGGTGTTGCAAAGCGCTTCATTTAGGTTGTATTACCTGTCCGTGGGAGCTCGAGCGTGAAGTTTCAATAATAATAATGTGCTGATAGCTACAGCGCTGACAAAAGTACATGGTGACGTTGAACATTTCATAGAATGGGCTATAGGAAAAATTGACAGGAAGTTAACCTACATAACTTTTAGTTCCTATGAAAAGCTGGAGCTAGCGTATCCCCACTCAAGAGCCACATCAGATGAACCATAAATGTCACAGGCACGTCTGAGAGAGTCCGTCCTCCTACTTACCGTTAGTTAGCGCAAATGGCACCTCGAAAAAATTTTAGAAAGTCTTTCATTAGAATATAATGGGCGGGTGGACGCAGGCATGGATAGCAAATGTGGGGCAGGTCGGTAATGAGTGCAATTCTGAGTTAGCGCTAATGTGAGGCTGGCGATGGGGCAATGGAAGGCTTTGGGTGATGTATGCTAGCGATGCAGTGCTGTTAATGCGAGCAATTTCAAAATGCCCCAACTTGTCCACACATAAGAGTGCCCTGTGAAATGAGATCACGCAGCGAAGACCGTGAGAAGGAAGTATGGAGGGGCTATGGCCCGCGGCGACGGCTGGGCAATGAAGAAGGGAGTTGTGCTACAGACGGGGGGCAGCTCTGGTTAGTATGTAGAACAGAAATGTTTAGCCGAACTCAGGATGCAGGAAAGAATCAATGTGTAGTGCAGCTCGCTTGCAAAAGAGTAGCATAAAGTTTTTGGTCACTGATGCAAAAAAGAGTTTATTCAGTATGATTCAATCTTTTTGAGTCTCGAAAACAGCATTCTTGTTGTATAAACTATGACATTATAGGTGTTCGGACCTTGTCAAAATAACGTTTCGTTTCGGTAAATATTGGCGTCCTCTTTCCTAGGGGGAAAAATTGGGCCTATCTTAGCGTCCTCTTTCCTAGGGGGAAAAATTGGGCGTATCTTAGCGTCCTCTTTCCTAGGGGGAAAAATTGGGCCTATCTTAGCGTCCTCTTTCCTAGGGGGAGAAATTGGGTGTATCACCAATAATTGACTTGGAACTTTCATAGCAAAAAGCACACCGAAAGCGATGCAAACGCTTCAATTACCATCGCACAAAAGGATGCAGGGAGTTGGTCAAGCACCTACCACAACTACGTTCAACACTCGTAGGGGCATCGGCGGCAGTCGCGTTCAGCCTACGGCAGTGGCTGGTGAAAGGCACTAAACTGCCCACCTGTGGTCTGGGACGCAGATAAGAGAGGGTAGAGTAGCGAGAGACGTAAATAGCAGGTGGCAGGGTGGTCTGTGACGTAAATATTAGATTGTACAGTGTTTTGTGATATGGATAGTAGAGAGGGTGGGTGCGAGGGGATTGTGACGTAGATATCAAGCTATAAATTTGTATGCAACGTGCTTGTGCGATCAACTCATTGCCTTTATTGATTTTTTTTTCAGTTTCTTCTTCTTTTCTCCCTCAGAAGCCTCCATGATTCTGAACCAATGGTGATAGCTCATACAGGGCCGGAGCGTAAGTCCCAACTGCTTTCTGAGAATGGGCCTGTTGGTCTGTCTACTACAAGATATATATATTCTATTCTAGTGTAGTGTTTTGTGACGTAGATATCAAACAGCATAGGTCGGTAGCGACGTAAAAAGCAGGCGAAATGGTGGTTTGTGCTGCTGATAACACAAGGTGCAGTGGCTTATAATGTAGATAAGAGCTGGCACAGCTGGGGCGGAGAAGACAGATAGCACCGAGACCGTTACATATACGACATCGATAACAGACGATTCAAATACAGCTACTACAACGAGTTCTGAATGAAGTAAAATACAACCGGTTTTCGAGCTACTTTCCATATTATTATCCCAAAAGAGATAGTGCGTGAGTTTCTAATGAAGTCTATATATAGCAGCGTCTACGCATCAGCAGCTATCAGTCGTCAAACGATTCAAATTAGTAAAGTGTACAGTGCATTGGCAAGAGAACGAGTCCACCTGAACAAGAACCAGCACCAGCTGTTTCGCTCAGACCAGCTGGCGGCGAAGCTCTTCACATCTGGTAGCCAACAAGTTCTGTGAAGAGCAGGAGCAGACAGTGGAGCCTCTTTTTGATTTAACTACATTCCGGCATACAAATGAGAGCTAATTGGCTACGTCGATATCAATTAGCAAACAAAATATGAGTTTTTCTAGAGACAGGCACCCAGGAGGGGGCACTTGAGCCCGCACAGGATGCATTAATAGCTGTTATTTGAGCCCAAACGGACGTTTAATGGTGAGCTTGGAGGAAGACCATTGATCGGCTCTTACCTTCAGTATCACAAACTGTGACTAAGATTTTGTGCATATTAAGTTTGCCCGGTAGATACCTTGCGGCAGTTAAACGGTAGTTAAGCAGGACCTCAGCTAAAATATGCTACGACAATTAGCCCACAGAGTACGTCATGAACAGGTTTGGTAAAGAAACCGCTACGCCTATATAAGTATGTAAGTAACTTACTACGAAAGCTCAAAGAATGTTGAACTCAAGTAAGTTTTCTGTTGCGGGTTAACCATGTCGGAAACTGCTATTAACGTCTGATCAGGATAATCTGCATGTGCTGTAGAGCTAGAACGGGGTACAAAATAATCCCTGGAAAAAGATACCTTAAACATTCCATCTACATATAACGAAACCGTTTCAGACAGTGTTTTCCAAATTTCAACAACCCAAGTATCGATAGTTCAATAGTTTTTAAACTACAAAATCAAAAATCGATACCTACATTTTGAAACGGTGCTTTGTTTGTACTTGTAAGCATATTTTGTGAACCCATTGTGTTCTTAATAAAAGCTAATTATTATTATTAATTATTAACTGTTTTCGTTCCCATGCATGTCTTCGTAAAACTCCAAAAGCAATATCACACGCTAACACAGCAACAGTATGTGGATTTCCGTTTGGCTCACTTCCCTGTTAACAAAGAACGCCGAAACCAAAGAAAGACACGCCAACAAACACAGTTCTATAAATTCCTACCTGGCTCTTTTCCACATAAAAAAATACGCACTCCACAGTAAAACCCAAACCATGCCACACGCCCACACAGCATTGGTGTAGCTCTTCCAAAACACTCGTCAACGGCACTGTCATTGGTTCCTACATTGTTTGACTCCTTCCACATCGCCCAAAAACTCCAAAACCAAAATACTTGTCAATACAATCGTTGGCCCCGACGCAGCCTCTTAGTAGCGGTCGCCTAATGAAATGCGGCCGTCGAATGCTTTACGTAGCAACTCTCCGCGTACGGGGACAGCTCCAATCCCAAGACTTTTTGTGTCCCCCATTCATTCCTCAAACAGGTTTAGCTGTTCAGCAAGCACCACAATTTTTTATTTCTTCAGTTCATCCTTGTACAACTTGCACGGTGTGCATAAGTTACCGGTCCGGGAATAAAAACTGGCTAAAAATAACCGTTGTTACAAAAAATAGTTCAAGATTAGGTACTTGAGAAAATTCAAAAGAAGGTTGAAAGAAGATCTATGTAGAACTGATAGGTAATGCTAATCATTTCATGTTTGTGTTTCATTGGTTCACGAAGTCAGTCCTTATGCAACATGCACGAGCTCGTCCGGTGTAGGTAGGGAAGTCAGCGTCTCGGGAGGGCATATATTGAATGGGGCTGAAAGCAATGTTTGTTCTAAAAATGTTGTAGGAGTAATAAAAGATTGAAACAAGGTAGGAATCAGCTGATTACCAGGAAGTATTAAAAATCAAACTTAAGTTTATTCATAGGTATAAGGACACTATATGTTCAACAAATAGATAAGTCCACTAAACGAAAATATTATTCATGCAGCAGCAGAAAAAAAAGCAATTACAGAGTAAATCAAAGCAACGTACTAAACACGAAAGACTGCATTTCAGTTCTCGGCGGACAAAATTTCATGGATTTTATCCCCAGTCATTTTTGAACCCTCGTTACTTGACTTATTGAGAGCACGCCAAGAAAATTACTTAGGATCAGAATCAAGGCAAGACTATTGGCACACTTGATGCAAAAGCGCTAACTTTTCCAGCACACGCATCCATTATGCAGCGATCCCCGTGCATGTACGATGAGCAAAGGACCTGGTAAACCAGCATGAGATATCATTTAAAACGAGCCGCTCTAATTGATGCAAGCCGATCCTCACGTCTTCAAAGGAGCTACATTTCCAACCCAGTACATGACATCTACTAAAGGCTAACTCAGCATGATGTAGAACGTGATTGACTGGTGGGCAAGATACTGGACATCAAGTACGTGCTATATTCTATTGGGTTACCGCGCATCATGCAGTACGGGACTTCTAGAGCTAAAAGTAAACCGTGATGGACTGAAATACAAGATATTAAGTATCTAGTTTGTGTTTTTTTTCTGTATGGTTACAACATAGTGCGCGGCACTTTGACCTGAAGCAAAATGCGATTGATTGCTATAGAAAAGATACTGGGCATCCAGTTCAATATAATTCCTATGGTTTCCGAACAGTTTACTATAACACTTCTTTAAAGCGCAAAGGAAAACGTGATTGTCTAAGATGTTAAAGCATTTAGTACAGGAGTTTGTTCCCAAGTTTCCACACCTCCCCAGGGTGAATTCGAAGCGTGCTAGACACTATCTGAAGATATATAATATTCGAATTTCAGTCGTTATGTTATGTAAAATACAACTCCCAGAAATTGTGCTAAGACGTTGCTGATGCCACTGCACCCACAACTTTTACAATACAGCATTAAATAGAGACACAGATTATGGACAGAATATATCGTAATTTATTAGAAGATACCGCATACTGCCGAGTTAGGTCGTGTTATACTTTCATAAACACGAGTATCAAGCATTTATCTGTTCAATGCCAGATGGGAAGTGTGAATAACTGAAGTTTAGTCATTATTTCATCGTTTACAAATATGACGAGTAATAGAAATCAGGTTTGAAGGTGTGGCTACCGCCACAAGTAAGACGAACCAAAGCAAGAGCTGAGGTGGACTCGCGGAGTGGTGACCAGCTTACAAACTAGCGGAAATACCGCAGAGGTATTAAAGGTATACTCGGCAGGCAAGACAAATTCCCAACACTGGTCTACAGGTGGTGTGCTACGAAACCAAGCCGATCTACCTGCATGTGACCGAGGTCGTCGGCCCAGATCCACGATCTATCGGGAGGCTCGTTAGGTCGACCACGTTTTGCAGAGCCTATAATACATCGTAAAAGGGCGCCACATCGCCCTCTATGCTCTCCTGATATACTGGCTAGTGCAAAACTATGGAGAGGTGACCCTTGTCCTTTGCTCTAGGCTCTTTGTATTTAAATAGGCGAAGTGCAACGCGCACGAAAGGTTGGAACGCTGCTGCAGTGGAGTTCTTTGCTGCCAGTTTAGAATATATAACCTTATAGGGAGAAGAGAGCTTAATAAACGCTCCAAATTCAACTGTTCCAACGACAGATCGTTATGATGGTATTAATTACTATTATCATCATAATCTTCTTGTACATCCCTCCGTTGCTTCGTGTCTTAGTACCTACTACCGTTACGCTCTCAGTTTTGGATAGGAGAAAATTTCTTGGACACCATCTCTCGCTGAAGAACATAACTTTTGTTGCGTTGAATTCGACAGTTCCCAGCTTGTAGTACTAAATACGAGATGCGAAAAAAGCACAAAGGGTTGAAATCTTGGACCCCATGCAGTCTATTGTCGTAGGCTCAACGGATCCAAAAAAGATCGGTGCAGTAGAATTCAAGAGTTAATGAAGAGTGCAGTGAAAGTAACGTAACGCTCATTAGTACTGAAAAAAACTATACGAATCTGCAGGCTGCTAAAATATCGGTGGAATAGTCCTCAGTTCATTAACAATAATATTTAACTTAAACAATCAGTTTACAGGAGTCCTATGTAATACGTTTAAAAGTATTCCTGACACTCAACTGTGGCAATACTTCAGAACGTATAATTGCTTAAAGAACGTCCGATAAAATCAGAAAATGATAATATCAGGCGAGACGATTATTTAGCACATAATTTGCATAAACCATTGGAGATAGTATCTCAGGAATGGGACTGTTAATGCTAACTGTAAAGTTATAACCTATTGCTTCCAAAGCAAAATGCATCAGCACAACGTGGGGCAATTGTGAATTCCAGTTAGAGTAACGAGTAAAAAAAAAAACGCTACACGGAAACGCATACCACGATAGTAATCAGAAATTACCAAGGCCTGAATGGTAAAGTATTTGGGATGCTGCGAGACCCTAGTCGACTTTTAATTATTGTGTCTTCGTGTCTTCGACGAGGGAGGGATGCATAAAACTCGCTGTATCTACGTTTGAAAACAACATAGACAAATGGAAGTGATGCGAAACATCAACAGATATTATGAAACGCTTATAAATATATAATTAACCCCGTAGTGGGTGCCTACTATACACATATACCGACATTACAGTTAATGTTATTCCTACAAAAAATGATGTTTCATTGAAGCACCAAAGGAATAAAGTAAAAAGTAACAGTATTAGCCTAAAACTGTAGCAGAATAGCCTGTTCAGTTTTAGTCTGCGTTAATCCCTGGCCTTAGTTTGCATCTCATCATCTCAGTAACTGTCATCGAATGCAGAACTGCACTGAGATTTGCATTCACCACTGAAATTTCGTTTGCTTGTATCCCTTTACCTGTCGAGTAGCCAGGGCGAGCTGGGCTCCATGGCTACGACGTGCGTCCATATTCTGAATGCAATTTACACTTGTTTGTCAGACCCACATTCCGAGAGTGCAACACCAATTTCTTCACGATCCCCTTTACATACAATCAAGGAGCACTCGATCTCTTTTACATAGTATAATGGAGCTCTCAAATACCGGCCTTTATCGAAAGAGAGCGCTGTATGCCATAGGAGTCAAGTGAAATATTGCCGAGTAATTGAATGTACATATTGTACTATGGACAACCAACTTTGGAACAATCATTTGGTTTTCAAAAGTAGCCATTTGAAACACTAAACCGATGTTCCATGATGTTGTTTAAGTTGCTCTTCTGACACCACAATACATGATTTCAGCAGACTTAACAGACAAATGGACTCAAATAGGTATGCGCACGGAGTACAATTAATATTCACGACCACTTAATATTCTTTCTGGATGAAAATAATGCTGACGTCCTGTCTCTACAAATGGAATTATACATTAGCAGCTACACTACAGCAGCTTAACCTTACAGTTCATACTTCACGCACTCTTTACAACGTATCAAGCTACATATATTCAACAATTGGTACCACAACTCCTCTTTTCGACCTTCTAAATCAGAAATATTCAGCAATAAGTACAACAGCCCCACCTCACAACCTTCCAAGTCGCAAATAATCAATAGATACCACAACTCCTTACCACCTTCCAATTCGCAAGCAGTCAACAATTACCACAACCCCGCCTTACAACCTCCCAAGTTGGAAACATTCAAAATAGGTACCACAACCCCGCCTCACAACCTCCCAAGTCAGAAATAATCAAGAACAGGCACGCCATGCATACACTCCTTCCCACCCATACGACCATAAGCCCTTTGCAGCGCAAGGTTTACTAGCGTCAATCAAACAGCATTGGCATGAAGCAAGCTGCATAGGTAACGCGGTAAAGGTTAGCGTAGGTCAACCGTACTATAACGTGACACTTACACTTCCTACCACGGGATCTTTTTTTTTTCGCGGAACATGTTTTGCTCTTTAGATTCATTCCTGCCTCGTCCGACAAGGCGAGGCCCGGGACCTTGAACCAGAGCGCGTGAACGGTCGCGCGCACCAGTTTGGTGGGGGACTGTTGCGGCAGGGAGGGT
>LQNS02278097.1:19974166-19984887 GCA_001587735.2 Parhyale hawaiensis
TACATTACAGTCCATCGTTCGGTTAATAGCTTTGTGTTTCGTTCTGCCTTGAATTAGACGTTATGGTGAGTGATAACTCTGTGTTTCGTTCAGTACTGAATTAGGAGCTATGTGTTTCCTTTACTATTGAATTAGAAATTGTGGTGAGTAACAACTGTATGTTTTATGTTACCCTCGATTAAACGTTATGGTACTCTTAGGGATGGTTTGACTGTTAGCAGACTATTTCGCCAATGCAATTATTAAAAAAAAATTGCTGCAATATTGATGGCTATATACGAATTCAAACCATATAAAAGATAACGTGACATATGCCATCAGCGAAAAAGAGCTTGAACTATATATAGATGAGATTGAAAATCACTTATTACTCTATTTCGCAAAGCATCACTACAAATTCCAACTCCAGCTAAACGCAAGGAAAGCGCAGATCGCCTCTGTTAACATCTTAGAGAAAATTGCAGTGAATTTTACACAAGATAAATAAAGTTGAAAATAAGTGCCACCTCTAATCGACTCTTCATTCGATACAGTGAAACTTTCACTGTTGACAGCATGCTTAGGCATAGTTATAAGGTTCAATGTTTCAAAAACACAGTATTGCGTCTAGGAAAAGTCTGACTACTTTCCTAATAACAGGTCCAAACATCTTAGTATTTTTTCTTCATTGTCTGCGGTGACAGTGCTAAGTTATTGACCAGTAACTAGTATTTTTGTGAGAATAGAAAAAGAAGTTTATATCTGAGTCGAGTTTAGGAAGCCAAACGATTATAACGTTTTTCAATTCAGACATGCAGGAAAGCCAATTCCCATTCCCAACATCCCGGAATAGATCAGACGCACGCCAGCACGCCGGAAAGCTTTCGCCAAATGTCAGCCGTCATCTCTGAAGGACTCGGGGTATTGAAAGAGAAATTGATTCAAAACAGAGCGGGAATGCAGAGAGTTATTATGGGTTACGCTCGAGTGCTCGCCTTCCCATTCATCTTTGTGTTATTTACTAACTCATCGTAATGAGAGAGCACTTAAATGCTATAGCAATGCCAGCTAATTTCCTTGATGTCTGGCTATATTGGCCATTAGGGTCACCATATTTAGAGCTTTATTGGGATAGATTGAAGCTCTGTGTGCGCCGCAATGACAGGAAGGTTCTGATTATCCGTCACAGCTGTGGCAGCAGCAGCAGGAAGTTACTCCATTTCACTAAATAGCTCATTTCTGCAGTAGCGGCCCCGGGAGTTCCCATCCTAGTGTTTTGGATTAATAAAGAACAGAGCAAAAATTGAAGCAGTTTGTGAGGATCGACTTGTAAAAGTATATCATTATTATCATTTTTAAATAAAATAATTTTGTTTCTGCGGTCTTAGAGCTGGTGATGCTAGAGTTTTGGATTAAAGGCAAAGCAAAAAATTGAAGCAGTTTGTGAATGTAAAATTTAGAAAGGGCATTATTAGCATCATTTTATTTTTATGAAATAAGTAGCAGCGGTCTCAGGATTGCATCTTTTTGTGCTTTGGAATAAAGGCAATGTAAAAATTGCACATGCTGGACAATATAGAATTTTAAATTTTAATCTTAATAAATAATTTTGTAGTCGTAGCACTAGGAGCTCTGTATTTAGTGTTTGAATTAATGGCAAAGCGAAACTTGAAGCACTTTTTGAATATCGAATATAAAAAGGTTTAGTATTATTATGAGTGATAATGAGCTTCGGAACCGAATTTTTCGATCCTAGTGTTTTGAATTTATAGGAGTAAAGATGGAATTTAAAAAAATGTACTATTAATTAATGATTTTGCAATCGTGGGGCAAGGAATTTTAAATCTAGTGTTCTGGAATAGTTAAAATGCAAGAGAAAAGAATAGTTATGAAACCCGAGTTTAAGAAGTGTCCACTTTTTCTTACTGCATTATTTAAATAATTAGTACGACCAACATATCTCCTTCAGATATTTTAACAATAACTCAGCGCAAGTATGTATAAAATTTCCTCTGCAAGAAAATATTGCTAAAACCGTATTATAAATTATGTATCTACTGCAAAGTATTTCAACAAAACAAGCTTCTATTAACGTATATTTCAGCATTAAAAACGTCCATCAATTTCGAAAAGTTCGACTTGATATGGACGGTTGGGTAGAATAAGCAGTCGTATTTGTCCACAAAATTAGAATATTCCTGGAACATTTTACATTTTCTCATTTGAGTTATAACAGACGCTACTCCTTAGATCACGTTTTTTGAGCACCCCAAAACCGGGAATTTTCTGTCAACAGAGATAACGAGAATAATTACATTGGGCGATATTTAAATATCGAGTAAATATCGACCATTGCCGTGCATCAGCAGCTGCAACTGACACTGCGGTGCCCGATAAGCTCAGAATGTCTCTAACGACTGGAGCTAATCTATAACGGAAGCGCTCTACACCGAATGTTATTTCTTCACATTACACAAAAATAGAAAGGTATACACCGTGAGAGTTATGTCCTTGATAATACAGAAGCACTCCGTATCCGCTATATATGCGAAAACTTTGGCATAAAATGCACCAAATACACGTTATATTACGGGAGTAATTAAGGATAACACTATTGACTTCAACAACAAAAGCAGATAACAGAATGAAGAGAGTGAGCACCATAAACGTGACTACATTCTGATAAGGTGCTTAAAAATCAACATTTTGCCATCAATTCCAAAATCGAAGGAAGCAGATACGATATATGCAAAAGAACTGTACTGATCACGAAGTTCATTTTTTAGGAGATAAAAAAGATACTTCACAGAAACCGCCTAAATCAAAACAATAGCGATTGAGTGAGCTCATTCTCTATCTAAATACCACGACGGTAATATTCGGCTTCTAAATTTCAGAGTATTGAAGAAACCGAATAAAGCAAAGGGCAACCCGATGTGGAATCCGGTAGGAAAAATGCTGAATAGTTCGGAAAATACGTCTGCAGAAGATATCGATATTTTATACGCTGTCGTCATGCTGGCTCTGCACATACACACATCACTGCATCTTGTTCTCAAGGTCACTGAGTCATCAGTCAACCTTATATTTTGGCTGCGACGGGAACGCTGATCTGCAATATTTATTTTCAGAGTTCAATGAAAATGCGGGCTATGGTCAGGAGAGTGGGCAATATTGCAATTGTAAACAAAGCAAAATGAATCATGGGTATTTTTAATGACTGTAGATATATGCGCTTCACATTTCAGTTAGCAGGTGCAGCGAAAGTGCACTGGCTCAGAAATAAATGGGGAATCGTATTCCCACTATTAATTTTCGTATGCCGCATCTAGACATATGGCTACATTAACTACCACGCTCAACTGTGTTAATACACAAGTTTTTGTTTAAAAATTTTTATAATTAAATCTTATACTGTCGTGTATATCAGAAATTAAGCGCTCTAGGTAGCAAAAAAAATTTATTACTCTAAGAAATTTACACTTACGCAAAAACCTCAATGGATGCAGTGAATACAGCCGGTGCCAAAGGGTTAATAGAAAAATGAAATCTGATAAAGGACCAGCAACTAACCCTCCAGCAGCAATCATGGACACAAAAGCTTTCTCCAAGTCCAAACGGTGGCATAAACAATTCACTACACGCGCGCAATCAAACTAGGCAGGAACGTATCCAAGCAGGGTGTCTCGCCACTAACTAAAAATGATCGCTCTTTGAATAAAGGGCCTGAACAAGGCTGAAAGATCCAAACTACACCGTATAAAACATTCTCAAACTATAGGTGCGTCAAGCAGTGACTGTACTTGGTCAATGATCGCTTTGTGCACAACACAAACTTGCAAGACAGACGACTCGCGCCACAAAGTGCCATCGCTAAGCACCCAAGCTGTTGCGAAAGAAACTACTACCCTAGTCCAAAGAAAATGAGAGAGACCCCCATAGGACACGACAGTATTTACGACAACGAATCCCAAGGGAATTATGGCAGGGAGTTCAAACAGCAGTAAGTTTGGTGGTATACGGCGCCTTGCTAATACCACAGGCCACACTTCAGTGCCCGTGGAAAAGAGCAGCGTGCCTCAGAAGGTGAAGTGGAAGGTTCGCAGGCACACGCCCCGCAATACCACGCACTTCGGAGTCGGCACCTTTGACGAGCATAAGCAATAGGGGCCAACTGTTTCTGGTAAGCACAACATATAACCCCCCGCACTGAGGGTGGCGTCGGGAGTTGCCCGTTTCGCCAGCGAATTGAACTTTGAGGGTTGGGGNCGCCCCGCAATACCACGCAGTTCGGAGTCGGCACCTTTGACGAGCATAAGCAATAGGGGCCAACTGTTTCTGGTAAGCACAACATATAACCCCCCGCACTGAGGGTGGCGTCGGGAGTTGCCCGTTTCGCCAGCGAATTGAAATTTGAGGGTGGGGTATTGGCACAAAATACGTTTTCAGATCAATGCAGCTTTTACTTCATAACGAATACTTATTAAAGGAAAACTCATTATACATCTAAATATTAGCATTATCCCCCTGTCTGTCCACGTGACTTTAACATAGTAGGTAATTTCGCTGGTTGAATGATTCTATATTAGGAAAGAGAGAAGGAAAAGAACTCGCCGGCCAGTGTTGTCGCTAAATACAAAGGAGCGAAATTTATGGCAGGGAGAGGTCGGTTCAGATGCCGCCACAAATCCTCACGTTGAAAATTAACCTTTGGAAATAGTTTTCTTAAACGTGCACGTAAACTGCATAAGGAAGTCTATAAATTCGGAAGTTTGTCGGTCAAACGCCTCTTTAAGGAAATGGCCTATCACCGCGGTAGGAGATGGAGTGAGCTCGTGGACATCTAGTGTATTTAGGGTGAGGCGCCGAGGTTTTAGGGTGTTGGGGCACTGGNTGCATAAGGAAGTCAATAAATTCGGAAGTTTGTCGGTCAAACGCCTCTTTAAGGAAATGGCCTATCACCGCGGTAGGAGATGGAGTGAGCTCGTGGACATCTAGTGTATTTAGGGTGAGGCGCCGAGGTTTAGGGTGTTGGGGCACTGGTCCAGCTACAGTCAACCGAGTTGGGATCGAATGGCCAGAGACTCCAGTCGACAGGGTTACTTGAAAGTTGTCTGGAAACTAAGGCACTGCAACTCCTGCAGTCAGCAATGGCCAGGGAACTAAGACACTGATATCCAAGGGTAGTCAGGGAATTAAGACACATATCCAATTTTAGTCGACAATGGTCAGGGAACTAAAGGCCGTGGATAAGTAACAGTCAACAATGGTAAGGGAACTAAGGCACTGGGCCAGCTGCAGTCGGCAGGGTTAGACGGCAATGGTCAGGGAGCTGAGCCACGGAGAGAAGTACAGGTAGCCGCTGCTTTAAATGTTAAGGTCCCGCTGCTATAGTTCGCTTCAAGGTTGCAGACGCAAGAGTGTGTCTGCATGAGAGAGGATGGCGTGCCCGCACGCTAACATATACAACATGCATGCATTAGTGCCACAGCCTCTATTATGGACGATTACCACAAGCTCTCCCCTCGAATTTTATAGACAAAATTCAAAGCTTATGATACCACCCTATCGAGGTTAAGTGCTACTCATGTAAGGAGATTAGAGGTTTAGGGAAGTTTGTGCGAGATGACTGTGAACGCCAAATAATATGTGTGTAATGGAAAAGAATGCCAGCAAAGCTGCAGCCTTCTCAGGCAAAGGAACGTGTTATGATAATGCGGGAATACGGGGCTCAAGCTTGCGATTTCATTATCAGAATAATATTATTTTCGGGACTTGCTCTTGGTGATTGTGAAAGTTTTGTGAAGTTAGGTAAAATAATCAAAGAAGCTATATAGAAATAGAGTAAATTAATTTCAGGTGAGTTGATAAACATTTCATGAACAATTTTATCAGTCATTTTCCGCAATCAACTGTTGTGAAAAAAATTGTTCTAAAGTTTCTATGCAAAAAAATGGGAAGTTTATAGGTTAACATATTAAAACAATTCAGCACTACACTAACTGTTAACATAATCCTTGGGTATTATTATTACTAGCAATTTGGGAAATTATTTGTAATATAGACAAGTCCTTTAGCAACTTTGATACATTATTAAATTTTGATATAAAATCAAAGCTGGATCTGAATGACACGCGGATACCTTTGACAGTACTGCAAACTGCGATTGTGTTCTTCATATTGAAGTCACAACCATTCCCGCACCAATAATTTTCTGCACCCAATCCCCCATGAAGCTTGCGCAGCAGAGACTAAGTAAGCACTGATTGCGCTGTTCAAAATTAGAAAAAAATAGTACATGAAGAATTGCAGGCTGAGTCTATTCATAGGTAAGTACCGTAGGTTTATAGAGTCCTTTGTACTGGAAGACCACCGCCCTCCCCAAACATGTCGGAGAAAAACGGCGCGTAAAAAACTGACCGTGATCCTCTAGAGTGCATCAACTCATCGGGGCAAGTTTTTAGAGGAACAGCTGAGAGTCCTGGTCAAGATTTTTCACGATCACGCTTGCACAACGATCGAGTGCTTAGCAACATGCCAGGGTTTTTTGGGCACCAGCTGCAGGGGATTGGCAACAAGACAAAAAGTGGCGCACGCACTGGTTTCCGGAGCCGAGTTCGTTATTGGGAAAGTGAGTGAGAAGGAAGAGCGAGGAACGCCGGGTGGTGTGCAAATAGTAAGAAAGCAAAAAATTTTAGCCCAGACTGGTTTTCTGGAGAAGATACATAGATATGAACAGCGGGAAAGTGGACGGCGAAGAGGACGGTTCGGCTCTAAAGATGGGGAAAAGAAGGAAGCAATGGAGCTCAGACTGGCAATCTGCTCATCAGCGTCAGACAAAGTGATTATGCAAGCCGAAGAAGAAAAAATTTTACAGGTAAAGATTACGATACAGCCAAACTCGGCCAACATATTTTGGGGGAACAGAAATATGGCTAGATTTTCTTCCAAATTCTTACACAATAAAAGCCACGGACCTGACATTCAGAAACCATCTGTCCTTGGATCCAGATTTCTCTCTATTAATAGATTTCACCACCTCCACAGCTCTTACGATCTCAAAATGCACACATGCTGCGAGCTCGCCTTTCCCTTCAGTTACTTACGATGGCCAAACAGTAATATTTTTTATGGTAAATTTCATTTGCCCTCGGCGTCTTGCATCGTCCGTTTCGATTATAAATACCTGATGCCACACCCATGCACCCAGCGCGCAGGGCGTCCGTGGTTTGACCTCACACGAGCACTTTCGGGTACACAGATGACCTACTCAAGCCTGCCATACGTTGGCTACAAGACTGCTTGATGCATGCGAGTCAGCCAAGTACACGCTGGGAGCTCGCTCTGCTGAGCACGTGTACCTTGCGGTGAGCGAGAACGTGTACCGCGGGGTGCCCCAATGCTATTTCAAATTTCATTGAGCAGTGCTCTGTTTCACCAGAGTAAGGAGTATTAAAGTACTCCTAGTGAGTGAGGTGGTGCGTTGTGGGGCGGCCCAATGCCATTTCATATAGTTTGCGGGCACTGCTGAGTTTCTTTAGTTAAGTGAGTTTTCAAGTCCGTCTACTGTAAGTCAGCTAGTGTACCGTGAGGTGCGCTATTTCAAATTTCATGGAGCATTTCTGTATTTCGTTGTTCACTTTTGTGCTTGGACAGATTCTCTCAGATCCAAATGAGCAAGTAACTGTAACGTGTGTTGCTTGTACTCCAGTTACAATTTTGTACAGTGCATAGCATTGAGCTTCCTGAATCTAGCAGCGTAACACTCGGGCGAAATGAGCGAGGATGGAAAGAAATGTATTTCTTGGCAGGAAAAACATATACCCGAAAAGTGCAGCACATAGCACTCTCCATGTAACAACACACCAGAGCATATTCTTGTGAGAGTACGACATTTACTGTTAATAAAGTGCATAACGTTTAAACCACACGCATCACGTCCCATTTTTTTTTGGTTAGCGTATAGATCTATGAATAAAGATTCTTCTTTGACGCAATCCATCATGCTCACAATTCAGCCTGGCTTCTGTCTTTATATGTCAAGGTCATATCAGGGATCCCTCCATAACGCTCTGGCCGCCGCAGCAGCTGCTGCGTGGCTACAGAACTCAAGGATATGACAATGGAATTTCGGTGGCATTTCGACGTCCAAAACTGGAGCGTTGCGGAACACGGAGAGGTATAGAGCCGCGGCTCCGCTGCAGCGTAGAGAGTGGATTTCTGTGATGGGAAACCTCACGAGCAAGGGGGAAAATTACTCAATTACCAACTGGAGTAACACTATAAGTTAGCTGCTGCGGAAATATCAAACGTGTTTATCGGATATCAGCTAAATCATGTCAGATCGTAAGTGAGATTGAAAGAAGAGGAAATAACACGCTAATTAAAGGTAGACATGTATACGAAGTGTCTTAATGCAATGAATAAAGAAAAAAATTTTGAACAAATGATCAGCTAGATCTAGTGACAAATTACATTCTTCATGCATACCTATATGAAATGCCTTAATTAAATGAAAAAGGTATACACCGATCCTCACCCGAAGTATATATATAGCAGACATAGAAGAAAAACTCAATACACCTAGTCTGAAAAATTGGAGTAAAAGGAAAATTGATATTCGTGTCTTTGTAAAATTAACTTTCTATTGTATAAGAAAAAGTCTCCCTGACGACTATACACAGCATGTCACGGGAAAAAAGAAAGTGATTTATAATATCTGAAAGAAGCCCGGCAGGGAATGCATGCTGTGGCCGCGCTAGACTGAGTTAATGAGCACGCAATATTTCAGTCGCATTTTACAAAGAGAGAAGGGCGGTGGCTGTTAACGACCATAGCTACCCATAAACAAAATAAACATAAGGGTGAAATTGGCATAACGGGGGTAAGGCTTCTGCGACCTAACGGCACCAGCAAAATACACAATGACCACCTTAGAAGTAACAAAAAACTGCCAGAACACTATTGATTATCCTGCAAGATACACAAGGCCTCTAACATTTCGTTTTAACTCGGCGAGGTGCGCGAGGCAAAAGCGCATGCCCGGCGAGAAACTTCGACTGCGAATATTGAATTCCAGTCGACGGCCCGCCTTTAATTACGAAGATTTTGATGTTTATGGTCAGCTGCGGAGTGATTATGCTGGCGGCCCGGAGAATTGAGGCCAGCGCCAGTCGAGCACAGTTCAGTTTTCAGTATTTAAATTGGTTAGGGCAGAATTTTACATATTGGCCTCAAGGGAAGCGTGCGAGGCGGAGTCCAAACAAGGTGGGTGTTGAAGTTCGAGAGAGCCGAGCACGGGACCTGGAGTGACCCACCCTCTGGATTTGGGCGCGGGACTTTCGACGTTCACCGAACCAAAACGCGGGACCGCTTTTCCCAAAAGAAATTATGGACACATTCTCGGCGACATAAGGTCATCTGTGTTAGGCTACGGTATCGTTTCTCCCCCAAAAATACGAGAACAGTTTCAACAATATTAGGTCACTGAACCCCTTCCCTCTGTAGGATTTCAAAAAAAGCATCACCCCGTTATCTCCCAACTGTGCAACTACTGGCATATTTTGTCAAGATTCAACCCTTTACCGTCCAAAAAGGCCATTCGGTCACACTTCACATGTGCCGTTCCTTCGAGAATAGAGGTTGAATCTATTACCGTTAATAGCAAGTCATTTTTCTGGAAAAAGGAGCACTATAAAGTACGTTAAAAAACGCAGCATTGTGCGTGAACAGTGAAGGACTAATTCATTCATTTCCTGGCAATTAAAATTACAGGCGAAGCTCAGTTATTTACTATTAGTAAATATGAACGCACCCATAGAAGTAAATAATTCGGTAGATTGAGACAAGGTGCCAGACGCGTTTATATTAACATTTACTCTGCAAACCAGGAACTACATTTTTCTGATAAAATATACATGCAGCATTTCTTTTATGGGTGGGCCAATGGAGCCCACAATACCAAATAAGAGGCCTTATCGGTGCGTAGCTGTAATCGTGACACAAAATGACACCTTTACACAATGGCCACTACCATGCTGCATGTGCTGGTCACCTCGTTTGCATTAGAAAGTGTTCTCACCAACAGAAAATTAATAGCTCTAACTGTGGCCGCATGACCATATGTAATTTAGAAAGAAAACAACTTTATTTCACAATTTATAACTTAAGTTAAAAGTATTAAATAGAAAAATCGTTCAACAGTGGCCACAAGAGGGTATATAGTGCAGAAATGAATACTTTAATTCAAGTTTTTTAAAAATTGAGGTGACGAAATCAACAAATCAGCTAGCTGTAGCAGTATATATGAGTTAGGCAAAGTGTATGTCTACTATATAAAAAATATAATTTGAAATAACCTAACTGAAGTTACATATAAGATTTAAAACTATTCAAATTACTACCAAGGTTCGAAAATAGGTGCACATAACACAAGATAAATGTATTTTCCGGAACCACCGAAATGAGGCTAGGTATTAAAAAAAAAAATCGAAAATACTACCAGGGTCCGAAAAGTTGCGTGCAACACCAGCTCACGAGTTGACCCACCGTGCATGCATGGCCGGGAGTCGAAGCTTTCGACGTTCATCGGACCAAAACATGGATCCACCGCTTTAGGATCGGCCTCGCCTATATAAGACGCTTCCAGAACGAGTTATGGAAGATTGCTTCTCAACTTGCATTAACAAGACACTTGCTGTGTACTTGATAGCATTAACATTGGTTCGGTGGACGGGCTGTGG